>JAAGEH010000005.1:13831691-14044794 GCA_011751065.1 Lasiurus cinereus | reverse complement strand
TGGGACTACCAGGCCTGTGAGGTGGGGAAGGGGGGCGAGGGGGCAGTTGGGGATGACCAGACTGGCAGGGGAGCAGTGAGAGCAGTGAGGGGTGACCAGGCTGGCAGAAGGGGCCAGTGAGGAGCAACCAGGTCTATGAGGGTGGGGAGAGTGGAGGCAACCACGCCTGCAGGGGGTGCAATAAGGGGCCACCAGACCAGTGGGGAACACTAAGGGCGACCAGGCCAGCGGTGGTGGGGAAGTTGGGGGTGACCAGGCCGGTGGTCTTAGATTGTGAGAAGGATCCTGGATTGGAGAGGGTACAGGCTGGGCTGAGGGGTACCCACTCACCATGCACGAATTTCATGCACCAGGACTCTAGTCTATTATAAAAAAACATATATAGGAAGTCTGCATGATCAAATGTAACTCAACAAATATTTATTGTGTCTTCTATGTGTCAGGCACATGTTTGGTTCTGAGAATATAGAGGTAAAAAGATATGCCCTATTCAAAATCTCATAAAAGAAACAGCACTAAAATTGAAAAACATTAGGGTAACATTTGAATTTGACTTGAAGGGTGAATTGGAATTCTCCAGGCCAAAAAAAAAAAAAAAAGGGGCAAAGACCTTCCAAAATATATTATTATCTATATATATTAGAGAGTAGCCACAATGTACTAGGAATATGGTACATAGTCTGTCACTTATTTAACAACTATTCCAACTTCAGAGATGAAGTTATAATTCAGAGAGTTTAAGGAATTTGTTCACCATCTACAACTTATAGATGGTGAGCCAAAGTTCCATTCTAAGCTTATCTGTCCCTAACATTTGTGTATCTAACCACTAGCATACCTGGAGGAACAAGACAATTTTCAAAGAAGTAGTTTAAATCTCCCTGAGTATTATAAAAGGAAAAGGTCTTGTACAGAAATCTGAGCTCCAGTACACTATGCCTTGATCAATTAACCAACTAGCGCTACTAAAACCTAGGATGTGATATACATTCAATTATGATAACTAAAGCTAAATAATTCTTTAAAGATTATCTTCATCTCTGGAAGGCAAAACTGCGAAAGGAACTTCATATTTATTTGAAATACTAAACAAACAGTAAAAATATCTAATTCAATGAATTAACTATTGCCAATGTTGAAATTTTGAAACAAAGATACAAAGGGTTCAATCCCTTTCTTCTGCCTAGAACTTCCAGCTGGAAGTCAATACTTAAACAGGAAAGCATATGATTTTCCCTCCAGGGCCCATGACAAATATGATTGATTAATTACATTCCCCCTCTAATCTGTGAAAAGTCAAATAGTCCTTTTATATATCATGATTCAGGCAACTACTAATCAGGTAATAAATTATGAAATAATTTATTAATATGAAATAATCATGAAATAAATTTTGCCTGTAATACTATTGCCAGGTGGGCATCAACTTTAGGCCAGGGGTTCTCAATGGGGGATTCCCCAAATGTATAATTTGTTGCTCTGAGGCAGTGGTTCTCAACCTTCCTAATTCCTGATATTTGTGATATCTCTCTTTTAATTTTGGTAAATATGATTAGTAATCTAGCTTTTGGTTTGATTTTCTCAATTGTTTTTCTATTTTAGATTTTATTAATATCTGTCCTAGGGTGTCTGTGTGTGTGGGTGCATGCGTCTGTGTGATTTCCTTTCCTACTTTGGATTTAATTAGCTTTTATTCTAATATTAAAGTTGAATTTAAATTATTGATTTAATACCTCTTTCATCTCAAATTTAAGCAGTTAATGCTATCATTTTCCTCTAAGCACATAGCATACTGCATTCCACAAATTTAGATATGTTCCATTTTATTTTTTCCTAACCAAATTCATGAGAGCTATGAATTCTATCCATAGAACCTGTGAGGCCATGGAGACCAGATAAGAAACCCTATAAGTGTGAAGTAGAGCAAGAAATGCAATGGAAACATCTCTTTTCTGTATGATCCATGTAAAAATAAATGACAGGTGGCTATTAGAACAAAAGATTCTCAACTTTACTCAACACACATTCTATATACTCTATAACTTGCCTTTAAATTGTGTTTTCAATACAATGATTTGATTTTATACTATGGGATTATTCTATTCCAAGCCCTACTGGATTTTATGTCATTGACTGAAACTGATCTCACACTCTCATCCCTGTGTCTTTCTCCTTTCACTGAAATGCCTTCCTTCTTAAACTTCAAGTCTTATGAAATAGTATCCAAAATTTAGTCTGATATATATATATATATATGGTCTGATATATATATATATATATATATATATATATATATATATATACTTCTGATACACCCACACCCACCCACCCCCTCTCTTTATTTTTATATTGTTGTTATTTTCTTTTTTCAGTGAACATTGTTTTACTGTGATGTACTCTTCTCACAGATACACACTATCTCAAAGTATATACTTTGAATGCCCAAGGCCTTCCAATGTAAATGCCTAGTAAATATTTACTTTTTAACTTTTTTTCTTTCCATCCTTCAGCTTATTGTTATTTAATGGAAGTCTTTTGGATTAAATACTATAATAATATTTTTTCCTATAAAGGTCAAGTGAGTTATCAACTGTTGAAGTGTATATACATTTTTAGAAGACATCCTGTATTATTTCTACACTTCCTTTGTAACTTAACTAAAATTATAACATCTCTATGAAATAATTTCTTAGCTTAGAATATTTTATATCATATATTTTGCTTTCGTTAATATTCACAATATCATTAACATATGAAAATTTTGTAATCTATTCTAAAATATCTACCCACTTAAAATACAGAGTTCTTGAAGGAGGAAAAATTGCAGCTTCATCTTCAATTAATTTGGATTTACCTTTTATAAGGCTCATTTCAATAAAATGTAAATTTAAAATTATCCCTGATTTCCATCATTTCTCTGTATTACAATTCTTGAATGATTGAGTGCATCTCCTCATATTCTGTTTGTGCATTGTTTCCTATTATCTTGTCATACTTTTTCCCTTGTCTATTAATTCTATTTCTCATTATTCTTTGCATATATGATGATATAATATCTTCTGGAACATGTAGCTTTCATTAGTCTCACAGAGATTTCCAGGAATACCCTGACAATGCTAAATAATGTTAATGTCTTCCTTTCCATCCTCATTTTTCTTCTAATGAAAATGTAGGCTTTTTTAATAGCAAAATGATACTTAGGTTTATAAGTTTCTATGTGGTATAATGGAAAGAGCACTTAATAAATTCCAGACACTTAGTTTCTGTTCCTAACATTTATTATTTTGTGATCTTCAGCAAGTTACTGAAGTCTTCTGTATGTTGGGTATAATCACCTCTAACTCATTCTCCCATGGTTATTATGGAGTTATATTTAATTGATAATAAAATGCAGTTGAAGTCATTAACTTATAACCATTGATTTAATATGCCCATTCCTTTTCACTAAGTCACATTTTATATTAGTCTGAAAATGAAAATATTGCATGAATAACGCTTTCCTGATATACTAGTTCCTGTTTGCTAATGTTGGTTAACCTGGTTCAGATTGGTCAGCTCCTATCATGTCCATACTCTGAATTTGAAGTTTACACACTCCCTCTGTACATCTTACTTCTCATCTTTCCTTTGCACTGAAGTTTGATCTACATTCCACTGCTCCATATAATGCCAAGCATCATTTTTTCTTACAAGTGCCTTTATGGTTAACTCTTTCATCTCTATTTCTGCAGCCTGTGTCCCATTTCAAGCTCTTGTCATCTCACAATTGGATTCTTGCAGTAGCTTCTCATGGTATCTCTTATCATTCTTGACTCCAATCATCACAACTAATCACTTCCAGAAAAATATTTTTAAAAAACTATTTTAATTCTGTAACTTTCCTGCTTGAAACATAAGATGGATTTATTGTCCAACATATTAGGTTAACAATCTCTGTCTGGTCTTAAAACCTCTCTGTATTTCAGTGCTTTCTCACATTGTTAACCCATGTGGACCCTTTGATTCAGAAAAATTTGATGACAACCACAAACATATACAAGATACCCTCCCTCAACTCCATGTAAGATTCTGTCCCATATCTGGAATTATTTGCTGTATACTAAAGTATTGGGTGTGCCCCCAAAATGTATATACATTTTTAATGTTTATAAAGTCAGTGTTTGTTAACACACAGTTAATTTTTAAAATGTAAAAGAATCTATAGAAATGAGTACTTTTTTTTTGTCAATGCTGTTTTCAAACTGATTGCACTGCTGACAACATGAAACAATGGAATCACAAACATTGAGAATCATTTTATTTGGTATTTGTAAGCCCTCAATTCAATAAACTGTTGCTGGTTTTGTTCTGTACATTTTAAAAAATATGTATTTCTTTATTGATTTCAGAGAGGAAGAGAGAGAAACATCAATGATGAGAGAGAATCATTGATCAGCTGCCTCCTGCACACCCCCTACTGGGGATCAAGTCTGCAACCCAAGTGTGTGCCCTTGGCTGGAATCAAATCTGGGACCCTTCAGTCTTCAGACCAAAGCTCTATCCACTGAGCCAAACCAGCGAGGGTTAGTCTGTAAACTTTCTCTTTTATGTATCCCCATAAAAATTCTAGTGGATACATTTCCTTTATTCGAAGCTCAGTCTGACTTCACCCATTATTTCAAATCAATTAAACCCAACTAAGAGTGAAAATCAAGTGAGTTATCAGTTATTAAAGTATATATACATTTTTGATTACCAGTTTTGGCCATAACTCTCCCTATTAAGTCCATCACTAAGGCTAAAGAGCTGTAAGTGAAAAGTGAATCATATACTCATCTTAATTCAACAGAGAGGCAGGGGATTCTATTGCCAGACACAGAAATTATATGCAGACATGACACTGAGGCACTTCCTAGAAGCTACAGTTACCATGTTTATATCAATACAAATGAGTTCTTATTAAATTTAGAGCATGACCACAGTCTTTTTTTGTGTGGCTAGTATATAGTTCCTGAGCACATGGTCCAACATAGTTCTAATTCATAGGATTATTTTTAAAACAGAATCATTTTTTGTTTTGCTGCAAAGTTAGGAATAGATAGGACTTTCACATCAGGGATTTCTCTCAGTCATAAGTGCCCCTTGGAGGCATGGGAAGAATCAACAATATCTTCAGGGAGAGGGAGGTACCAAGCCACACTGAAAGCCTCCATATGCTTCAGAGAATGACTTGCTATTCCTGTGTGTTAGATGATCCCAAATGGTTTAATACACTCTAGTATCCCAAAGGCATGATTGAAGGATTAGAGTGTGGAGAGAAGAGCAGACATTAGTGCAGCAGAACGTAAAAACAACACTTTGGTATTTTCCTGGGATTTCATCAGTGGCAAATCGAGGACAAAAGAATTGGACCATGAGTGATTTTATTAAAACACTGGGTGAATCCAATCAAGATGCTTTAGCATTTAAGTTCCCTGATGATAGAGGTTATATCTGTTCTAATTTGCTTTGTGAGGTGTCTACAGAGGCAACAGGGATAGGGATCATGTTTTTAAGAAACACTAAAATGTGTTTTGTGGTAACACTACTGAACTCCCAGTGCACCACCATATCTAATGAACAGATTTAGTTTTCAATTTCTTGGAAGAATATTCAGTAATAGTGGCATTAACAGGAGATAAAAATTGGGAACTGTGGGTGTTAACTGAAGCATTGAGAATAAAAGCAACAATGTAGGGAAAGTTTCTATTAAGGGGAGCTGGTCAAAATCAGTGATGCCAAATACCAGCATCTAAAAAAAAAAACTTATAGAAAAAGAACTTTTAAAACCCTGTATGATTAAGAATAGCAGTACTTATTCTAAACAATTCACCTGCAAAAATCACATTTAATCTTTATAAGTACTTTATGAGAATTTTATGGGTGTGGAAACAAAGGCTTAGAGAGATAAGTTACTTGCCCAAACACCAAAATTAGTAAGTGAGAGGGTCAGGGTTTGAACCCAGGTTTGATTACTTTGAGATTTAAACTTAGTCTAATTTTAGATCCATTTTTCTTAAGGCCTATTTTGTGACTGCCTATTAGAAAGAAAAAGCTATGAGAAAGCTAAGACAGGTACTAACGTTTATTGAGAAGCTATTTTGTGCCAGACATTGAACTGGTGGTTGTCCTCCCATATTGGACTGATTTAGGAAACTGGAGCTCAGAAGCATTTAAATAACTTGTCTAGACCAATGTATCTAGGACATTTCATATGAAAGAATTAAACTCGGTCTATATATTACAAAGTCTTGTGTGCTTTCCGAATATCATGATGTCTCTAACAACATAATTATATTACTTTTTATCTTGCCCAAGGGTTTGGGTACCTTTTGTGACAGGACATTTTGATCAGCTGCTGAGGTCTATTTTATTTACTAGAGCAGCTATAACAAAGAACTATAAATTGGGTGGCTTAAACAACAATTTATTTCTTCGTGGGTCTGAAGGCTTTAAGTGTAAACTCAATGTATACCAGGGTTGGCTTCTTAGGGCCTTACTCATTGGCTTTTCCATGACCACCTTCTCCCTGTGTTCTCATATGACCTCCCCCTCAGCATATCTGCATCCCAATTTCCTCTACTAGTCATATTCCATTTGAGAACCATCTGACCTCATTTTACCTTAATTGACTCTTCAAAGGTCCTGTCTTCAAATACAGTGACATTTTAACATTCTAGGAGTTAGGGTTTTAATATATGAATTTGGGGGATACACAGCTTAGCTCATAGCAAGGCAAACAGTGGGCATATGACACAAACTAAACAGCTCAAGTAGGCTCTAATGTCCACTGCCAACACTTTTAAGTTACCATATTTCTTGCTTGGACTACTGCATTAACCTCCTAACTAAGTTTCTTGCTTTCTCTCTTGCTTTTTCTCCCAGATGAAATAATAACTTGTCAGTATTTTCCTTAAAGACCACATAGCACAGTTTTAAAAATCATCATTTACTTTGTATTCCTGTGGATGTCAACCCCCTTCAAGTTATACTACAGAGTGGTCCTCCATACTCTTATGTCTTTGTTTCCCTTATTAATTCTAAGCTCTTATAATTGCAATACTCTGTTTTTCTCTCTGGACCACAACTCTGCTTTCTTGTCTTATTATTGCTAGAGTATTCTTTAAGTGCAGTTCCAATAATGTTATCTGCTCTCTCAAATCCTTTCTGTTGTGCCCCTTTATCAAGTTAGAGCTCTTTCCACTAAGATCCTAGTCTGCTTTAGGTTCTCCCTTCTTATAGCCTTTGCAGTGGGAAGATTGGATCTTCACCACACATTTACCCAGCTCAACCTGTCTGTGCTTATTCTGTTTACTCCTTCTGAAATGCCATCAAATTAATCCTCAAATCTACTTCTTCTGCAAGACCCAACTTAAATTCCACTTCATGAGCAGACATTTTCATGACATACCCAATCAGACATGACAGAGTCTCCTGTTCTTCACCATTAAACTTTCACATTTTCTATATTGGATATTTTTACAAAAGGGATTCTTTACTGCAGCCACTGTAACCACGGTGGCCCTTTCAAAGTCTTAGAGTTTCTGAAAATATGATAGAAACCATTGGCCCAGAATCTTAGAAGATTTTATTGAATAGTACAGTGTTTCACTGACTGTAGTTCATAGAAGTATGCACAAGAAAATTGCTAAATTAAAATTAAATTACAGAAATGTAAAATTAAATTATTTCTGAAATATAAAATATCAGCAAATTCTAGTTAAAAATAAAACATTACTAATTATTTTACCACATTTTACTATTTTTATACTTTTTGGGTTATTTACAAATATCTGATCAATATAGTAAATATTGATGTACTACTCTGCATCTCCTTCCAACGCCATGTTCAATGACCTTATGTTAGTAGCTTGAAGTTCATTGCGGTGGGAACATTTACACCATGGAAATTAGCACACTAAAAAGCAGGGCTTTATTTTTATTGTCTAGACTTCTAGAATGTAATGAAGAAAATGTTAACAGGATTAGATTCAAAAACATGTTATATCTATAGCCAATATATTGTGAATATCACAGTATATAAAGAAATATACTTCGAGTACTTGAAACTATTTTCTGATTCAGAAAAGGTACTTGTACCATTGATTGGTGAGCAAAATTCTGACATACAACTTAATTGGTTTCACTTTCATCAAATAACATATACAAAAATTTCAGTAAATATTTATGTCACAAAACTCTTAATTAGTAAATTGCAACCATACATTGGCTATTGATGCAAGATTTTGGCATTTTGTGAGTTAATTAGCCATATGACATTTATAATAAAAAGCATAGTGTATTTTTTTCTAAATTGTGTGCTACATTTATTTTATAATAAGTAAAATTTGTAACACACACACACACACACACACGGACACGGACACATACACACACACCCCTGTAGAAAGATAGCTGTGAAACATTTACCACCAGATATTCCCGCATATCATGGGAGTCAAGCAAACTTCTTGTCAAAATCTAAGAAACAGGCATTTGCAAATAGTTTAAATAACCTCAATATATTGCCTCTCCTGTATCAAATACCACTTAAAATACCACTTTAAATCTTCTTGGCTTCTCCTGTTTCCAGACCTTTGCTCTTCATTTCACTTACAGCCAGCAAAATAGTGACAAAACTTGTTAGACTTGAAATAATTGCCCCTGAGTGCCTGGCCTCAGGTCTGTTCTGCACACCTCTGACTTTCTACTTAGGAACTCCCTTACTATGCTCAAGCAGACTGCTTGGAGCCAATTCATGATAAGAAAGGGAAAATAATGCTCTAGGGAGGTCATCTTTAACCACTGGCAAATGGGAGACAGTGGACATTCTTGTCTCCCTTCCTCCTCAATACAGTTTTTGAAAAGCAGACTTTATAGGGCCTCTGGATAGACCAGCTCATGAAATGAGCAATCAAATAGCCTCTGGGATGCACTCTTGTATTGGCTTCCTCTCCTCTGTAGCAATCTTGGTTTCCCTCAGCCTTGTGTTATTCAGGACTCAGGCTAACCTACTTCCCATAATCATGAGGGGCAAATGGAGAAAAGTTTGATAACATCTATTTCATGTGACTAAACTAGTCCTTGGAAATAGGGCAGAGCTAAGCTATTTACCATGGCAAATACAAAAATTAAAATTACCCAGTAATAACAAGGGAGGAACAGAAATAGCAAAAGGATGTAGTATATGTCTTGTCACCCGATGTATTCAATTAGAAGTAATCTCGTTTCTTTGAACTCTACCACTTACATCCAATCTAGTACTTTATACCTCTGTTATGGTATATTCATGTATGTGTGTGTGTGTGTGTGTGTGTGTGTTTATAGATCATATATCTATATGAATATTTGTTTATGCATAGATATATACATGCTCACATATAAGAATGTCTCTCTTTCTCTCTGTATATATATATATATATATATATATATATATATATATAATTTTATATCAGCCCTCCATGTGCTTATTAAAATATTAAGTAACATATGTTTATGTAGCTGGCTTCCCTCCAGCCTTATTTAATATCTAGCTTTTAATTTTAATTTATTTCACTGAATGCTTAGATATTAACTGAAATGGAACCTATCCTCTTGAAGGTATTAAATCTGGGTTCTGTGGAAACAACCCAAGATTTAAAAAATAAAACTAGTAAACTTGATCAGCCTTCCTCCATTATTCCCAATTTTAGTGGCTTCTATAAGTATATACAACCAGGAGTCAACCTCATAAGGCTTGAAATTGGGCTTTCTTCTACAGAAAAACTAAAATCACAACTTTTCTGGTTCTAGCTTAGAAAGTTTTGCCATTGCCTTAGAATAGAAACTTGTGGGGATTTTTTGGTATTAAAGACACACACACACAAAAAAAAGTGGTATATCTGACTTATAAGAAAATGTACATTTCTTTCCTACAGGTTTCTACTAAGTTATCAGCAAACTATTTATTTATTTAGAAATATATCTAGTGCATTTTGTCCTCTCTTGGTTTGATACATTGCAGAAAATGCATGTCTTGTGCCTGGTGATGTTACTGCTGTTATTGACATCCTTTAACAAATAAGATGGGTACATTCAGGAGAGCAAAAAGCCTTATGATACTAAGCAGGTCTCAATAGGGTGGGACATCTCAAAAGGCTAAATAATACTTGATATAATGTCTGGGAGTTATAGGTTGAACAGGTGCTTGACTAAAGATTAGTGACATAAATTACAAATTTTCCAACTTCAATGAAGACTGTTTTCTGTATGTTACCAGAGACATGTTACCAGGCATCTTTTCAATAACTGTAGTGAGGAGAATTTGTGACTCTTGAAACATATTTAAATAGATACAAAGCAAACCTAGCTTAGAAATTATCCACAAGGCTCAGAATATATATTTAGAAATGGAAAATGGAACTGGGAGCAAGCATGTGTAAGAGGCATGCAGAAAATGGCTAAAATTCTTTTCATAATTATTATAATACTAGATACCTGGTGCATGAAATTCATGCATGAAGTGGGTGTTCCCTCAGCCCTCCTGCACCCTCTGCAAGTCAGGACCCCTCCACTTTTTTCTTATCTAGCTAACCTCTTCACATTTAAAAAAAATAATTGAACTATCACCTACTCTAGGAAAACCTCTTTGAACAAATGTCTTTACAATCTGTATTAGTAGTTTCATAGTATACCATTCTTTTTCTTTAACATCTACTTAGAGTGGATGTAATGTGGTGTTCATTCTTTTTTCTTCTTGCACTTGTAACAGCAAAACTTATCCAATTTACATTTGCCTTTCAAGGGCTTATATTTGGTTCAGTTTCTGCTTGGCTCCATGCTTTTTTTTAAGCAATAGATTTGGGTTGTGATAGTAAGCCTCACTTGTAATCAAGCCTGTAGGTCTCTCTATCTGAATATTTCTATAATATCTATCACTTTAGCATACCAGAGATTGTGTTCATTTATAGAAAATAACAATAAATGTCACCTGATCATTTGATCTTCTAGTAATATTTTATAGTAAGAAGTATTATTCTAGTAATTTAACTATTACACAACTGAGGTGTACAGAAATAAATCACATTGAACAATAAAGAATGACTCAAATAACAAAGCATAGTACACTTAGGGCCTCCATTGTCCTGTGCCGCAGATATCGTAGCATAATACACAGTTCACGTGGAACTCAGCTTCATTTAAAATAGGAAGGGATGCCATACTCATGAAGCAGCTGTTTCCATACATTTTTTAAATTTAATTCATATCACATACTCTTTGTACTAATTATTGGAAACTCATCCTACCAATTACCTCTGTTCCTCTCAATATATGGCCTTATATTCCGATGTTATTACTGTGCTTTTATCATCCACTTGCTCTAATAAGATTGTGAATTTTTTAAGGGCAGAGATCATGACTTGAGCTTGGGTTTCTCTGTCATAGTGCCTAGATAAATATTCAAATGTCATCCAGTCCAAATGACTGTGATGAGAGAGGCCCATTGTTGCTGGAGATCTCTGATTTTTTTTTAAGGGCCTCACTTGCTCTGCACATTTACAGAGGGGCTGAGGGAATTTGAAGAAACCCAGACAGATATCTCCTCCTAAAAGGTTTTGCTAAGCTGGCCACCGGGACTGCCGGTCATTTGTCCAATTAAAACTGGGACACACAGCAATAACAAAGGCACTGGACTCCTACTGCTAATGCATGGGGATCAAACCCAGCCTGCAGAAACTCACCCCAGCAGTAGGACGAGGCCACTGGGTAGCCCTGTGCTGGTGCTCCTAACTCTGGAGAGAGGGAGACTTCTGGCCCTGGACTCCCCACCCCACCCCCAATAGGTCCCTGGCACAAGTTGGTCAGCGAAACCGCTTCTTCGCCTGTTGGCCCCATGATCACGGGGGCTGCTAGGCCTGGTCTATTGGCCTTGTGAGCTTGCAACTCAGCCTGACCTCTCCAACCCATGATCATAAGGCTGTCGGGCCTGGCCTGTTCTCCCAGTGATCGCAGGGCAGCTGGGCCTGGCCTCTTTGCCCCATGATTGCTGGGTAATCCAGCCTGGCCTCTGCCCTGTGATCACAGGGCAGCTTGAACCCAGGCAGGCAACATCAGATGCTGCCCCTGCCGCCTGCCCCAGCCCAAGCCACCATTGCAATCGGGCTTGGATCTGGACAGGTGGAGGAGCTGCCAGGGGCATCAGACTGGGCAGGCAGCTCTGGGAGCTGTCCCCACCACCTGCCCAGTCCCCACTGTGGCTTGGATCCTGCCGGCAGTATAGGGCACTGCATGTGTCACCTGTGTATGCAAATTTACCCACCATCTTTGCTGAGCTAATTTGCATATTACTCCTGATTGGTTGTGGGCATAGCAGAGGTACAGTCAATTAGTATTTTTCTCTTTTATTAGTATAGATAATAAAACAATGTAGGAAGCAGATCTAAAACCCCACTCTCTAAGGATCCTTAGAGCAATCATTTTATAAATAAGGAGATAAATTTACAAGAAAAGCTACATGGTTTCTCGAAGACACTGCAGGTGATAAGTTAAAGATTTCAGACACTCACTGCTTCTCATAAGGCACAGGTTACTAACTGCACTGTCCTTCATCAGAGATCCTGGCTCAGTCTAACTAGTCCCTCTGGATCACAGTGAACACAGAGTGGCTTTGGTACCGCAGCTGTTCACAGTAGATGCTTAATAATAATTTATTAATGAAAAGCTGATGAGCCTTGAGGGCATTATACTAAGTAAAATAAGTCAAACAGAGAAACACAAACACTGCATGATCTTTTTTTTTTCTTAAAAATATTATTTTATTAATTTCAGTGAGGAAGGGAGAGACAGAAACATCAATGGTGAGAGAGAATCAGTGATTGCCTCCTGCATGCCCCACACTGGGGATGAGCCCGCAACCCCGGGCATGTACTCTGACTGGTAATGTAACTGTGATCTCCTCCTTCAGAGGTTGATGCTCAACCACTGAGCAATACTGGCCAGGCTCCTATTTCTCTTCTTTTTTTAATTTTTATTAATTTTTATACATATCTCCCCATTGCCTCCCTCCCTCCCAGGCACACCCCAACCCCCCAGTGTCTATGTTCACTGGCCATGTTTATATGCATGCATACAAGTCCTTTGATTGATCTCTTATCTACCTCACCTAACTTTAATCTTCCTGCTGTAATTTCACAGTCTGTTTGAAGCTTTACTGTCTCTGCATCTATCCTTTTGTTCATCAGTTTATAATGTTCTCCATTATAAGTGCGATCGCACCAATGAGTGCGATCATGTGATGCTTCTCCTTCATTGACTGGCTTATTTCACTAAGCATAAGGCTCTCCAGTTCCAACCAAGTTGCTGCAAATGGTAAGAATTCCCTCTTTTTAATGGCAGCATAGTATTCCATTGTGTAGATGTACCACAGTTTTCTGATCCACTCATCTGCTGACGGACACCTAGGCTGTTTCCAAATTGCAGCTATTGTAAATTGTGCTGCCATGATGCATGATCTTATATGAGGAATCTAAAAAAAGACAAATTCATAGAAACAAAGAGTAAATTGGCAGTTGCCAGGGACTGGGGATGGGGAGATATTGGTCAAAGGATGAAAACTTTAAGATGAATAATTCTGAGGATCTAATATGCAACATAGAGATTGTACTTAACAATACTGTATTGCATACTTAAAAGTTGCTAAGGAGAGTAAATCTTAAATATCCTCACCAAAAATAAGGTAACTATGAGAGGTTTTGTGTATGTTAATTCACTTTGTTGTGCTAACAATTTCACAATATAAGTATATCAAGTCATCACATTTACATCTTAAGTTTACAGACTGTTATATGTCAATTATATCTCAAAAGAAATCTTGGATAAGCTAATACTTTTTCAAATGCATTTATTCAACAAATACTTGGGCAACGTAGGCTCTGGAGAAAAACGTAATTAAAATAAAGTGTTTTGGTGATTAGCTCTCAGTCCTTTATGGAGTCATAAAAACAAATAATTACAATAAAATATGATATGGCAGTGGGTTGGACAGTGAGAGCACAGTAGTAATTCAATACTCTCTAATAAAGATTCAATGCAGCCAGGGAAGCAATTTTAAGAAAGGGTAAAGTCCAGGCTCATGTAGCTCAATTGGTTGGGCATTGTCCCATGTACTGAAAGGTTGCCAGTTTGATTTCTGATCAGGACACATGCCTGGGTTGCAGGCTGAATCACCAGTAGGGTGCATGTGGGAGGCAGCTGCTTTATGTTTGTTTTTCTCTCACATTGATGTCTCTCTCTCTCTCTGTCAAAAAAAGGAGGTGGGTAGAAACAGATGAAATTAATTTAAAATATACATTTAACTCAATGCATCCAAAATGTTATCATTTCCACATGTAATATTTTTTATAAAGTATTAATGAGATACTTTACATTTTTTCATACTAGATTTTGTTTTGTGGCAACAAAATATTTGGATTAGCCACATGTCAAATAGCCACAAACACACTCGATCACCACATCGGACAGCACAGGTCTGAACTACAGGCAACAGCTACCAAGGACATAATCCCTGAACACAGCATGTTTCACCCACTCCCGAATGAAGCTCAGAGTTTGGCAACAACAGGTTGGCATTGCACTACATTTCAATTCTTTCTACTTATTTCTAAATCTTCAAGTAAAGTAAAGTAAACTGAGTCCCTCCACTCAATGCTGTGGGAGTCACTGAGGCCTTCCAGAGGGAATTGAGCAAGCACAGAACCTAAACAGAGCAGATCTGAACAGGAGAAGGAGGTGGCAGGCCAGGGTGGTGCTGTCAGAAAAGGCTGTCAAGCTTGAGCGGTTTTGGCTGCGCTGCAGAGAATTTTGTGCCTTCAGTTGGTGATGGGAGAATGTCTGAGTTGTCATTATATCCAGTTAGAATAGCGGATCAGAGTTGACTAGTGAGCTAAGACAGAGTCACAATGAATAACTCCCCCACCCTGCGGAACCACTGGCACACAGCTCCATGGAGAGGTTTGTCCTTTCTGTGGAAATGGAATCCCTCTTAATGAGACATGCTCCGCAAGCTTCGACAACGAGGTTGACAGCTTGTAAAGAAAGCAGAAGGAAGTTGGAGTCTGGAGGGTTACGCTGGGAATCTGGGTCAAACTTTTTCTTTTTTGTTTCCTCTAGGAAGAATAGCCAGAAAATGAAACAAGTAAAAAACTTTGTTATTTGTGCAAAAATTGATAAAGTGACTTTTGTTAATTTTGCAAATTTCAATTTAAGCTATATTAACAGCTATTAATTAAAATACTGCAAGCAGCTGAGACCGGTTTAGCTCAGTGGATAGAGCATTGGCCTGTGGACTGAAAGGTCCCAGGTTCGATTCTGGTCAGGGGCATGTACCTTGCTTGCGGGCACAACTCCATTAGGGGGTGTGCAGGAGGCGGCTGATCGATGTCTCTCTCTCATCAATGTTTCTGACTTTCTATCCCTCTCCCTTCCTCTCTGTAAAAAATCAATAAAATATATTTTAAAAAATAAAATAAAATACTGCAAGCATTTTTAATATCACAATCAATGTTTCCCTTTCCTTTGTCCCTCTAAAGTCCTTTTTCCCTCCTCAGCAAAGATTTAATTAAGTAGCTAATAACATGTGTCTAGTTCCAAAAGCCTCCTCTAATTTTATAGGCCTTAGTCTATAGAAAGCTATAAAGCATTGTATATTTTGTAGGAAGGCATTGATATTGAAAAACCAGTTCTCAGCAGTCATATGGATGGGATCGCTTAGTACTAAATCATAGCCTATGTAACAAAAGCCTAATATGCAAATTGACTGAACCATAGAACAACCAGCAGAATGACCAGTCACTATGACACACACTGACCACCAAGGGGCAGATGCTCAACACAGCAACTGCCCCCAGCCCATAGGCCCCAGGCCAGCCAAGGTGGGTGTCAGTACCCCACACACACCCTGCCCCAATCGCCCTGCCAGTCACCCCATAGATCAGCTTTAATCGCTGGCCAGGCCTAGGGATCCTATCCATGCATGAATTTTATGCACCAGGCCTCTAGTATGCCTATAATATTTCTCATAGTTATGCAAAAGTTATTTGTTAAATAATATGTGTTTGCTGAAATTAATTTAATTTGGTAGTATCCAGAATTGGTTTCAAATGAACCATTTAGCAGTAGGTAAATGCCTTTGGAAGAACCACAGAACTACCAACAATTCTCAGTGCTTTAAGGGTCATAATATACTGTAAGAAAAGGGTACAGGCTTTGAAACTTAACAGATAGAGGTTGAAATTCCACAAAATAGCTATTCATTATTTGGCAAATTCTCTCAGCATAGGTGTTTTATTTATAAGTGTGGGAAATAATAGCCACTGAATAGGATTGTTTGGTTTGAATTATTATTATCATTATTTGAAGTGACTAGTGCAGTGATTTTTTTTTTACCAATTAGTTCCATAGGATATAGATAAATGTTAATAGTGATGATGATGATAATCACATAGCCTGCTGTTATATGGCTTCTACTATTGTTACCAAATCAGTAATTTTTTAAACTATTCATATTATTTTAGTATTCACAAGATTAATTGTACAAAGAAATAAAAGCCTTTTGCTGTATTGGTTTCCATAATATATTGTCTTGATTTCTCTTGTTTTTCATTGTTTTTGTGAGCTTTTCTTTCTTAATTAATGCATAAATATTTGAATTATTTAGGGTATAATCAGAACTCTTCTTACCTTCACATCCTACACATTCATCTATTACTATTACAATCCATATGTCGATGACTCCCCAGCAGTTCCAACTTAGACTTCTAGTCTCTGAGCCAGATGTCCTTACTCAGTTTCCGGCATGGTATTTCTAATTGGCTATTTCACAGAAATTTAAAAATAAATTATAAGACTTTATCTTATTTTTTTCTACAGTTGGTTCTCTTTCAGTTTTCTCTCTCTTAGTTCAATCCAATTATAAGAATTAGAGGCACTGAAGGGAGCAGATATCACAACTTTTCATTCCAGTGCTCAGAAACCTACAGAACAGAACCAGAGATGAAACTTAGATTTGTGTTTCACATGTGTGACAGGTATAACTGTCATGCATCTATCTTTCATCGAACCTGTCCATGGCTTCTGCTGCATACGACTTAGTGTGTGCCACTTGTACCCTTTCTCTTAAGATCAAACTTATTTTTTCTAGTTTCATTCCTGGTAGCCAGAAAAAAAAATCACCACCTTAGATTACCACTCAACAAACCACTTGACATATGCTTTTTCTGACAGTATCCTGTAGCCCTGGTTAGTATTCCCATAAATAATGTTTTATATATATATAGCTCAAAATCCAAGTTACTAAGTTATATTATACTAGCATTTTTTTCTGCTGAGTTTACTATTGAAGTATTTCCCCAATGTTGCTTACATAATCCATGTCTAGAGTATTGCCTAAAGTGAATTTGCTAAATGAAATGCTTCTAGTATGTCCAATGTTAAAACAGCCTGGATCAGATCCAATAATGGCCTGCCATTATGTTCAATGTTATGCTGTATGTGTAATGTCATAGAAAGACTCCAGGATAGGATTTGAAATAATTAAACAAAACTTTGAAATCCATTTGTTAGCAAAGGTTTTATGGGAAAGGCATTTATAATAACTCATGGAATCTTGATGAAGTACAGGATTGATGATGATAACATTTTACTCAAATCTTTAAATCTCCAGCATCTAAAATACCTAGCTCTGAAGTTCAATGACCCTGTTTAGGAATATTTCTTGGGCCCTCAACTTTCTTCTTTTTCCCCCCATTCAACAAAAATGTATATATGGTACATTGTTTTTGTTGTAAGGATGGAAATATCTACCTTGAAGAACATTATTATCTGGTAGCTGGAAATAAATATAAACAAATTAGTCCAACAGAGTTTGAAATTGCTATACTCATTGCACGTATGCTAGAATGGGGAAATACATATATTTTAAAAAGAGAGGAACAGAACAACTAGTAGTTGTTAATGAAATATATTGTTTATAATAGCAACAAGATATTAGTAGTAAAAGCCAATTGGGATATATTTTTAAATTACTGTTTATATTGATAATCTTATTTCCTTTTTGACAAAAGATAATTTGGTCCAACTAAAAGGAAAAAAATGCTAATATGGAAAGCCAAGTTTAATACTTTTCTTTGAAGTGAATTAATATTTCCTAAAGTGAATACTTTCTGAAATAATTATTTTTAAATATTTAGCATCTACTTGATAATCATTTTTGAATAAATAAATTTACCTTTCTGCCCAATTAATTCCATCTGGTCTAGTGAGTCATTTAGAATTGATGTTTCTTTGCTGATTTTTTGTTTAGAGGATTTGTCCAATGGTGACAGTGGGGTATTAAAGTCTCCTACTATGATTGCATTGCTGTCAATCTCTCCCTTAATATCCTCCAAGAGTTTTTTTATGTATTTAGGTGAAATTACAGCAGGAAGATTAAAGTTAGGTGAGGTAGATAAGAGATCAATCAAAGGACTTGTATGCATGCATATAAGCATAACCAATGAACATAGACACTGGGGGGTGGGGCATGCCTGGGAGGGAGGGGGGCAATGAGGAGATATGTATAAAATTAATAAAAATAAAAAAGAGTTCACACTTGAAAAAAAATATTAAGTTAAAAAAATTTACCTTTCTAAAATTGTACTATTTCCTATCTTTCTGCACCACCTTTTCTGTTCAAGAAAACCCTGATAACCAATTATGTGATGATAAATATGGTCAAATAAGTGTACTTACTACCTTCAAGTAACTTACAGTTTGGAAAGTAGAATATATAAATGTATTCAAAACATAATAAATAAACATATACGGCATGTAACATATAAATATATGTTCATAATATAATAAAGTATAGTAGCACCATAACTTGTCAATCTGACTCAGGGAAATCTCATGATGAGACAAATAATATAAAGTGGGTTTATAGAGGAAATATATGTCAATATTATAGATTGTATTTTTAACCAAGTTATCAATATTAAATCATCAGCATAATCAGTCTTTTCATAAATGTAAATTAACCATTGTTAAATATTTCTAGCAATTATAAGTAACAAAATTATATTCTTTAGCATTATAAAATCAGTAAACTAAAATGTGTAAATATGTGTAGACTACCATGTGCTTAGTATTATACCTATACTTAGTTAATATCTATCAAATGAGTAACCAGGTTACATTATCCACTGTGGTCGGCAAACTGCGGCTCTCAAGCCACATGCAACTCTTTGGCCTCCTGAGTGTGGCTCTTCCACAAAATACGGCCTGGGTGAATCTATTTTGAAGAAGTGGCATTAGAAGAAGTTTAAGTTTAAAAAAATTTGGCTCTCAAAAGAAATTTCTATCATTGTACTGTTGATATTTGGCTCTGTTGACTAATGAGTTTGCTGACCACTGCTCTAGGGAGATCCTTAAAAAGCATGGTGGAGCAGTTAAGTTTAGTTACATAAGCATTTGCTGGGTGGCCGTGTGGAGATATGGTCTTCAACCTAAATAAGTTTACAGTCTGAATATTTGAGCTGGGCCAGAAAGAATGGGTAAGATTTCTGCATGGGAAAAGGATATTCCAAGTGCAAAGAACATCCTGAATAAAAGTAATAAGTGGGAACATGAGGAGTATTTAAGATACATATGAAAAAGCATAGTTAGAAATAAGACCCTCCAAATAATGGTAGGTATGGTGTAAAAGAACGAAAGATACGAGATGATAAGAGATTATGTAAGGAATAATGAGGGTCTAATTATGGTGGGAGAAGTAGAAGTACAATGAAAAAATGGAAACTATTGTTAGAGAAAAGAAAATTACTTGTGTGTTTATATGATGACTCTATTATTTTTTATTCTTATGACCATGTTCCCCAACACACATAAGGTTTATAAATATGAACCATATCTCCAATGGGTATATTACCAGAAAATATCTCACTTACTAGGTATTCTTATTTATGTTATCATACTTTGTTATCTTTATCCGAAAGTATGTTTAAGCCATAAAAGCACAGCAGTTACTGATAGTGAATTGGTACTATCAAAAATAGCAGTTGTCTTTGCTTATACATTCCATACTAAAAAGTTCTTTGGTGTTTTTAAACATAAAGTTCAAATAAATAATCTCTCTTTGGTTAGGAGAAAGATTTAAAGTTACTCCTTACAAGTCTGACTTTCAATTTGTACTCTTAGGATTAAGTAAAGGCAGGTACATCCAGATCCCAGCTAACACAGCACAGGTTAACTAGCACTAGTGAGAGAACCTACTTTTAAATAATATTTGAGGTTGAGATACTAGAATCTTTTTATCCAAGGGAACACTGAAACCCTCAGGGAAAATAATTCAGATGTGTTGACTATTGAACAACTCTGTTCTTCATGTTTTAAGTGAAATGTTATTTAATCACTCCTTAGAGTGATACACCCAAGACACAAATGATGCAATTTTGATTGTAGGTCAGATAATCAATTCTACAGTTATTTTCATCAGGAAATTCACAGTAGGTATTGCTTACTTTGCACTATTCATTCATTCATTTTTTTTACTTTATTCAACTTGTGTTAATTATCTTCCAGGTCCCTGTGAGGCATTGGAAATAAAAAAGTAAATAACATTTGTGTTCTGAAGTTATATAAAGTCTAGTAGGAACACAGGAAAGTAAAGACAGTAGTCCATTGTAAGATCAAAGGAGGGTACGCATAGAAGGGTTAGAGAAGATTTTGCAGAGAAATCCCTTGAGCTTGATATTGAAGAATCAGTAAATAGATGGTCATTTGACAGGAGGAAGAAAAATTAACTGGTCTTTGCTTTATTTTTTTTTCATTTATTTAAATCTGTGACACCTTGTGATATCACCTCATTTCTAAAGTTTCTGGTATACTAGAAATGACTCACATAGTCTTAAATTAGAGCAGCTACTCTTGGAATAAATGTGACTTAATCATGCTGTCGTGGGTTCAGGATTACTGTGTTTCAAAATATCAGAAAAAAATAATAATCCTGGTCCTGTTTTACACTTTCATGCATCAGGCTTTCACTCTCTGGATGAAGTGAGATAAAAAATTGTGCATCTTTGAAAAACACTATAGCCAAAACCAAATGATGTGATAGAAACTCAGAACCAAAACAAAGTGATATCTCAGCAATTGCTTGAAATAATATTTGATTAAATTTGTTTTATAATAATGTGATTTAAAAAATTACTGACAACTCTCTAGTTATTTTCATTACAGAGATAATATAAGAATAATTGCATGTTGGTATATCTCACCAGAAACATATGAAGATATCTAAAAGTTATAAATTAATATTTGCTTTTTTACATTTGATTCAAGGATACTATAGGAAAATTTTGTCCTCAATATATAACATGACAAATTTCTTTATTCATTGATGTTCACTTGTTACTTCATTTAAAATTATCCATATCTATTCTCCAGTATTAACAGCTTCAATTATGTTATTTAAAATTTTATCTAACTGTACTTTCATATTTTTCAAAATCAAATAGTGTAGAAGGGTTTCAAGCAAAAAGCAAATTTTATGTTTTTGCCTTTCTATTTCTAAATAGTATGAATATACTACATTGTAAATGCCTATCTTTTAAATTTATTAGCAATAGACATCTCTTGATTCACACATCTTCTCTTAATAATATTAGATTAGTTCCTTCTTTTTTTTTAGCTTGAAATAATCCCCTTAATCATCTCTCTTTTGTTTCCTGTATATTACTTCCAAATCAGGAGCACAGGATTTTAATACCCTCCCCCTTTCCACCAGCTCTTTCTGCCCCTACCTCTCAGAATTGTCTAAAAACAAATGATAAAATAGGTTACTTAGATTAGTATAAAACTAGTAATTTAGGCCCCTTGGCACATTTTTCAGAGAGAGCCCTTTAAACTTTCTTAATTGCAAAATAACTATATTGCTCACCGGCCATCATCATAGAGGGTCCTTGTTGCTTTATTTCTGGAGAAAGAAAGGTGCAGCTGGCCTGCTTGCATTTTTAGCGGGGACTTAAGATAGCCTGCTCTACTTTGCCCTTTAAAACTGCACAAAAATCCAATCTCGATGTCAAGTGTCTCCTTAGCAGAGGTACCTGTGGAGCCCATGTAAGGCTAGGAGGGAGAAAATATATGTTCAAACCAAGACTCTGCCACCTACTTGCTAAATGTGACTTCAAATTTATCTGCGGTGAGGGAAAAGTAGTATTACCTTTACCACAGACTTGATGTGAGGAGCAGTGAGGTAATGTATATGACCTGACTTTCCAAAATTTAAAATGTTGTATATATATAGTTATTTATAAGTTATATCTAATATAGTCATATAGTGAAACCTATGCAAATGAATGCCTTGTATTCTCTTATTCATTTGATATCTACTTCCGATAAAATTCCAGTTCCTAAGTCTGGTTGATTTTTAGGACAGCTACATCTTTATACTTACCTCAGGTTACATAATAGTCTCCTGTATTATTCACATCAATGCCCCTAACCCCTAATTTCTTGAAAACTCAGAAATGAGCCCAGTATGAGTTATAGAGCCTTAAAAGGCTCAAAAAAGTATCTAAAATTGAAGCATAATGACATTTAAATAGGAAGGAGAAATGCAGATAAAATTGGGTTTCTGACTCTCTTGTAAGTTAACCATAGAAGAATACAGGAAGCAAAATCTTCACTTTTAGATCTGTGAATTGAGTGCAGCCTTCCACCTACTGCACGTGAAACTTTTGGCCAGTATGAACCTAGCTGCCTCACCTGTTTTTAAATCTGTAGCATGGAGGTCGTATGCATATCTCAAAGTATTAATGTGAAAGTAAAATGCCATCACATATACAAAGGTCTTACACTTCCTAGCAAACAGGTGATTGTCAATATTGAACCCCATCTTCTGTTAATTTTAAAAGACTGCCAACAAACCTTAGCCCCTAAACTTTTCAGAAATTTTCAATTACTCCTTAATATAACTAGCTTTCCTATGGTTGTATTACTAAAATCATATTACTAAAATCTCCAGGATCTGATATTTTTCAGTTGGGATAAAAACAAATATTATCATGATTATTAATAAAATATGCATACTATTCTAAAATATAATATGCCATAAGATATTTGTACATCATATATACTACACACACACACACACACACACATACATACATACATACATATATACACTATATCTTTAAATATAAAATCTAAATCAATGGGGTGAGATGGACATATGAGAAGCAAAGTAAGATAGAAGAAAAAAATAGCTAAATCTCTCATCATCTCACACTGGAATATAAGCTTATTTAAATCAAAGGGGAGCTGAATTATACTTCTAATATTATTCTCTATCTCAGTGAAAATTTTTTAAAAGTTCAATGCACCCTTGGTTGAGTGATTCAGTTTTTTGGAGCATTATCCTTTACACTAAAAGCTATCAGGTTCAAATTCTGGTCAGGGCACATACTCAGACTGTGGGTTTGACCTCCACTCAGTACGCATACAAAAGGCAACTAATTGATGTTTCTCTCACACACCTCTCTCTCTCTCTCTCTCTCTCTCTCTCTCTCTCTCTCTCTCTTTCTCTCTCTTTCTCTCTCTCTCTCTCTCATATATCTCTATCTCTATGTCTATCTCTATCTCTTAATAAAAGCTTATCCTTTAGAAAAAGTTCAATGAATATATGTATAATGTGGTTTTATTGTAAATTGCCCCAAAAGAGCAAGTCAGTAAAAGAGCAAAACTCATTCAGGTCTTCAGGTTACAAATCCAAGACTACGAGTAACCTTCAAGCTTCTGCCTTTTAATTATACCAACGAATCCAACACTGCCATTTCACTACCCTTCTGCTTATCTGTTTTCACACAGGCAACTACGGAGAAAGTGGGATGGAAGCTTTCAAAGATATGTCAGCCAAGGAAGGAATCTGCATTGCTCACTCTTACAAAATCTACAGCAACGCAGGGGAGCAGAGCTTCGATAAGCTGCTGAAGAAGCTCAGGAGTCACTTGCCAAAGGCCCGGGTTGTAGCCTGCTTCTGTGAGGGCATGACCGTGCGAGGACTGTTGATGGCTATGAGGCGCCTAGGTCTAGCTGGAGAATTTCTGCTTCTTGGCAGGTGAGTGACAATAAGAAAATTCACATGGAGCTAATACCAGGAATTTGGCAGCATCAAAGTTTATCTTTAGATGTACAATAGTTGCTTTGGAAGCTTAATCTGTGTAGTAGAAGTAGAGTTTAAATATAAAACACCAGAGCCTGGAAATAATCATGGAAAATAAGTAGATATGCCATGTGCTGATTAATGAGGATAACAGAAATAAACGCATAAAGATGATGAGTACCTTAGTCCTCAAAAAAATGACTATAAAGAAATGAAATGGATTCCTAAATGCTTGAATAATTCCCTTGGGAAGTAAAGACATTTGAAACTTTTTGCTTTTGCTTTTGAAATTAATTTTGAGAATAGCTACATAAGCTTGTTTTATAACAATAGAATCATAGAATTTGGGGTTTGAAAGCAAGGAATTGCTTTCAAAACTAATATTTAGGAGTATTGGAAAACTGGCTCATTATTTTACATAACAAAAGTGTTATTACATTGCCTGATCACCCAGGCAAGTTTCTAAAAGATTTACTTCTATAGGATTGACTTTAATTAGCTGGATAATCCACTTGATTGGCATACCTCAGTTCATTCCCTGCTGATGTTGAATCAGTGTATTAGTTAGGGCTCTCCAGAGAAACAAAAACAATAGTTTGGAAAAAAAATACACACACACACACACACACACACACACACACACACACCACCTAGGAAAGCCAATAATGTAGTTTTGGTCCAAAAGCTGGCATCCCTGAGACCAAGCACAGACAATGTTTCAGTTCAAGTCTGAAGAACAAAAAAGACCAATGTCCCAATTCATGCGGGCACACAGGCAGAGTTCCCTCTGACTCGGCTTTTTTGTTTCATTCAGATCTTCAATTGGTTGGATGAGGCCCACTCACATTAGGGAGAACAATCTGCATTATTCAATCTATAAATACAAATGACAATATCATCTAGAAACACCCTTGTAGACACACCCAGAATAATGTTTGGCTAAATAAATGTCTGGACACCTCGTGGGCCAGTCAAGTTGTCACATAAAATTAACTATTGCCATCAGTAAGATGACACCATAGCTTGAATGTGTGAGTGCAGTTCGCTCTTTTATACCTTGAAAAAGTTTTGCTCTTTTACTGACTTGCTCTTTTGGGGCAATTTACAATAAAACCACATTATACATATATTCATTGAACTTTTTCTAAAAAGTTATCATGCAGAACCACTGCATCTTCCTCAATATGACTGTCCAAAATAGAAAGCCAACTCACTTGTTACTAATTTTTGATAGCTTATTTAAAAATAATAAACAAAAAATATGGCCCTGGCTGGTGTGACTTAGTTAGTTGGGTGTTATCCTGTGCACTGAAAGGAAGGTTGCTGGTTTGATTGTTTGATTATCAGTTAGGGCATAAGCTCAAGTTTCCATTTTTGGGCTTGATCCTCAATAGGAGCTTGGAGGAGGCAGCCAATTGAAGTTGCATTCTCTTTTCTCTTCTTCTTTCTCTCTCTCTCTCTCTCTCTCTCTCTCTCTCTCTCTCTCTCTCTCTTTCTCTCTCTCTCTCCATAGAAAGAGAGAGAAGAGAAGATATATATATATATATATATATATATATATATATATATATATATATAAAATCTAAATTTTTTTTTCAATAAAAAACATGGTTCCTTAGCTTAACTGACCTTCTGTGATCAGACATAGCTCCTGCTTGGCTATATTTTATGATAGGCATTTTATGTACCTAATTCTTTTCTGTCTGAACTGATGGCAGTAGATTGATGGTACTATTTTAATGGGAGGCTACTATCCTTCATAAAAGTGATATTGAGTGAGATTCCTTTTTCATCAGTGTCATGCATTTTATCTAAAATCATTCCCAGTTGGCAAGAGTGATGCACCAGTTAGTTCTGTGCATTTCCACTGCCAATATTTTTAAAATTCCAAATTGCAATGTTGCAACTGGGGGTAAAAGAACAGGAAGGAAAAAGCTGGTCTTCAACAATCCTGCCTTTCTGATAGGGAATAAGGGATTTTGTGCCCCCTATCTGCTTTTTGGCCAACATCAATAAGACAAATCAGCATTTATTTTTAGTCCTAATTTGTCAATGACTAAATGTTTTTTGATTGCATATACACAAAGAAAATTGGTTGATAGTTTGTTATTTTCCATCTGTATTTTTATTATCAAGAGCACCATAAGGAAATAACTCAGCATTTCGTATGTTTTAAAATTTTATTCTGTATATGCTATTTATAACAACTTTTCTTCAAATTATTTAATGCAGAGGGTGATAGTTTGATGACCTTTAATTATATTTCTTAATACATTAATTGGTTGGCTAATAATAATTGAATATTGACTTCAGTACCACTTCATTCCATCTTTGAGCAAATTTTTTTAGAAAGCCTTCCTTATAATTTCCTGATGTTTCCATCCATTGAAATATATTATCTTTTTAGAAAGTAACGTATAATACTTTTTCAAATACCTAATTTGGAACAACAGTATGGCCCTCAGTCCCTTTCATCTTTTCTTTGAAGCATTTTTACTTCTTTCATTTCTGCTTCTTCATAGTGAAGTGGCATTCAAGGTATTAATAAAACCATTTACAGGATCATTTATCAAATGCTATATGCCTGTTATTATGCTAAGCAGTTTATATGCATTGTTTTGTTTAATTATTCATTTGATAAATATTGAGTGCTTTTACTCTCTGTTAAGATACTGGGATACAACAGTGGCTAAAACACAATAATCACTACATTTACAAGATAAATAAAAGAAAATGAGTGCAATTAAAACAAAATAAACCTAAGAACAACTTGCATGTTGAGTACTATTATCATCTCCATTTTATAGACAGTGACCTCAAAACTCAATAAATATTGAGTAATGATATGAAGAAGGCCATATACATGCATGTGATAAAGATAAAATTAAAATAACTCTAGAGACTGAGTATTTAGCATTGTGTTTTACTGCTTCTCAATAAGTTTAAAGTATCACTGATTATAAAATTGGAGGTCTGGGGTAGTGAGCTGAAAAGCAAAATTTAGTAGTTGTAAGAGAGAATTTAGACCATCCACTCACTCTCATTTTATAAGTCGAGGAAACTGATACTCCAGTTTGGATGCCATGGTAAAGGTTATACAAGAACCCAATTACCATTACCCTTAATCCATTGTTTTTTTTTTTCTGTATTAGCCTGTCTCCTATAGAATAGATATAGGGGAGACATTATAAACTGTAAAAAAAAATTCAGTTCTTCATAGATCCTGATATGTAAGCAAACTATCCTACATAATTCAAATTTAACTTAGCCTTTTTAAATTAATGTTCCCCCTAAAAAAAAGTCCTCTTAGTATTTTGAGATCATTTTGTTTGCATATATTCTCCCAATCTCTCTACTTCCTCCTTTCTTCATCCCCAGTTTCACTTGGATGGATGTTTCTTAGAAACTAGAAGTCAAGCTATGAGGAAAGAATATATGTTCATAATTTTTAGAGAATCTTACATTTAATGAATTTAGTTACTTATAAATCTTTCCAGTGGCCTTGGCACAGCCAATTTTAATAAGTCATTCAACTAAAATATTTGGCTGGAGTAAGATAACTCTACTGCTTAAGACAACCTCATTCATCAACATATCTTACCATCTGTGCTGCACATCAATTGAATGTTGGAGTGATGTAGACCTGGCCTCTGTGTCTTCTCATTTGAGATCTGGGTAATCTGCTGTCTCACTGCCAATAAAAGCATTGTTTCCACATCCCTGAAATAGTCTTGCTAAACACTGGCTCTGATAACAGGATAGGATCAATAATCTAAACAAAAATGATATTTCTAAAGGGACTTATTTTTTTTAGAATGGATACAGTGTTTTAGTTATTGACTTCAGAAAATGTTATTTGAGATCTATTATTTATGAACTGTAGACTTGAATATCAACTTGGAAACAAGGACCAATTTTTAGCAAATTAACTACATAAAGATCACTTTTTCTTGTCTAAGATTAACTGAAAGTGTTTATTTGAATGAAGGTTCTCTGTTCTTTAATTTGATGATTGTTACCCAGGCATACGAGAAAATATACTTAAATTTCAAATATACTTGGGAATTATACCTGGTATTTCTTAGTAGGAGGTCACATTACCTCAATACTTCTCAAAATGGAAAGGACAAGAACTTACTATAATGAATATATTTGTGGGTAGAATTATAAATAATTGTTCTAGTAAAACTATGATAGTAGCTACTAACCAGAAGTAGACGTTAGTCTTTATTGTTGTATAGTACCAGAGTATTTATTTCAAATTAAAGCAATTTGAAAACCAGTATACTTGTATTCCATTGGGCCACTCAGTGTCATTTAATTGTTATGTAAAACAAAGTCATTTCTTTGAATTCTTATATATGTGGGGAGATAAGGAGGGAGGAAATGAGAGTAAGGGAGGAAGTAAGAACAGGTGATGATGAGTGGAGATGAGAGGAAATGAAAGGAGAGAAAGTGAGGAGAGACAGAAAGACACTATTTAAATGCTCTGAGCAACTGGCTATATCAAGTTTTAGATGACTTTGAGCTTGATATTAATATCCCCATTTTATAGGGGAGAAAATTGAGATTCAAAGAGGTAAATGACTGACTGGGCAACCCCTTGTAGTTTCTTAGCCCCAACCCTAATTTCACTTTGATGGATGTTTTTTAGAAACTAGAAGTCAAGCTATGAGAAAAGAATATATATATTCATAAATGAGAGATGGTTTTTAGGAACATAAATGTTTTCTCACTTAGGATAAGATCATTTTACTTTTATTTTTGTTTTCTCTGTGTTAGGTTATTTTTGAAAATTAAATGAGCCTAGTAAATGCCTTGAAAATGTTGAGATTTTGTGATGAATTCATAATGCAAATAACTCAGCCAAACCATGTCTATTTTGCCTGGAATTGTCTTACTGCTCATCTACAGTGAGTTGGAAAGAACAGACTACTTGCATAATGTTCATTCTGTAAAATGGCAGTTGTTTAGATATATATGCCTAGAATTATATGCAAAATTTTCTGAACCATATGGGCTGAGCACAGAGTAAGGAGAGCATGGTTGAAAAATTCGGAGAGGGGCCTATGAGACAATATTTTCAGCCTTACAAAATTTTGATACTTATTCCATTATTGGGTAAGAATTTATTTTGGGGGGCTAAAATATGATAGCTGTGATTTTCCAAAAGCTAATTCTGGGATATGCATCATGGATAGAAGAGTTAAGGCAGATCCAGGGGATCGGTGTCCCTAACAAAAATTAAGCTATTGACAAAGATATGGTGGGTGAAGAAAAGGTGGCAGACCAAGAACTAGTTATTAGTGAAAATATGCTAGTTATCTTATTTGTGGAAGTAGTATTAGGGGTTTATTAAAATCATTGAAATATATACATTAAATATGTTCAACTTTTGCATATTATGTATAATTTAAGTTAAAAAAATAAATGTGGGAGCTGCTGATATATTGGATACTCTGGAGGAGGAGGGGGAAATGTGAAGGATGACTCCTAGTTTCTTATGCTGTATGACAGCATGAATGATGGTACCCTCAGTGAAATGAAGACAATTGGGGAAAAATAATGTATGAGGCAGACAGGAGATATAATATCAGTTTTGGGTAAGTTGACCTAATGTGCACTTGAAATATAAAAATAGTCATTAAAGTAGGAGAATATGTGAATCTGGAGCTCAAAAGAGATATATAGGCTATAAATAAAAATTAATGAGTTATCTTGGTATTTCAGATGTACTAAAGGAAGACAGGTATGAAGAAATAAAAGAGAGAAAGTTAAAGAACTTAGCTTTGAGGAACCTCAATACTTACTGATTGGAGAAAAGATTAACTATGAAAAGAATTGAGGGAGAGGCAAATCTGGAGATATAAAAGAAAAACTCAGAGAGTGCTCTGTCATCCAGACAATGTGAGAGAGTAGGTGAGAAAACCACTGTCAAATGATTTTAGGAGAGTAAGTGGATATAATACTCAATAGGTCTTTGCATTTGTTGAAATGGAAGTAATTAATGATTTAGCAAAAAATGGTTGTATGGAGAAATAAAATCAGATTCAGTATAATGTAGCTAATATAAAGTAGCTAATAGGTAGGTACAGGAAGAAATGAACTCATGGTATATAAGCCACTGTTTTGTGACAACAATCTAATTAGGGATGGAGAATGATAAAACTTTATCTTGAGGAAAAATCAGAACAAGACAAAGTTTCTTAACATAATATTTTTCCCAAAAAATGTAATTTATGATAACAAAGACATAATTTAAATGGGGAACAAAGTTATAAAATGAAAAGCATGTATACTTCCACATCTGTATTAACAGAGTATTATTAAATTATTTGGCATTTGCTAATCTTACATGTGAAATTTGCATCATTTTTTAATTTGTATTCTTCATGATTGAAATTGTATATCGTTCATATATAATAAGTGGCATGTTTGTATATTTTCTACAAGCTATCAAATCATGCATTTAGTCCATTTTTGTGGTTACTTTTCTTAGTGGTTTATCTCAGTGATTTTCTACCTTTTTAATCTCATGGCATACATAAATTAATTACTAAAATTCTGTGGCACACCAAAAAATATATTTTTTGCCAATATGACAAAAAATAGGTGTAATTTTGATTTATTCACACTGGATGGTTATTGTTTTGTTGGCTATTCTCATTTTTTTTATTTGAAAACCTAAGGGAAAAAGAGGTCAGTGTCCATGACTAAATAGTCAGTTATTACATATTTTAAAAATTCTTGTGGCAGCCTGGCTAGTGTGGCTCAGCATTTGAGCAGTGATCTGGGAGTCATGAGGTCACAGTTTGATTCCCAGTCAGGGCACATGCCCAATGTGGGCTCAGTCCCCAGTACTGGGTGTGCAAGAGGCAACTGATGATCCTTTCTCATCATTGATGTTTCTGTCTTTTTATTTTCTGTCTTTCTCTCTATTTCCCTTCTTCTCTGAAATCAATAAGAATATATATTAAAAAAAATTCTTGTGGTACAAAAATGCATCATTACTAAGGTTTCAATATACTTCTTTACTTTTACTTTATTTTACTTCATCTGTTATAAATAATGGGGAGAAAAAGATCTGTCTATACTATAATGAAGAAATATTCTTAAAATAACAAATTTAACATTTGTACCTGTACTGTCACATCGATATTGTAATGAATTCTCACTGTTGTTAGGGGTTCCTTTTAAATTTAAATTTATTGTTTAAAGTAAACATCTGTCTCCTTTTTTCCCCCATTGACCTCTCCCTGGCCACTCCCACCCCCCAGCACATGCCTTCATCCCTCTACTGTCTGTATCCATTGGTTTTGCTTATATGCAGGCATGCAGGTCCTTTGGTTGATCTCTTACCATACCCCACCCTACCCTGTCTTCTCTCTGAAATTCAACAGTCTATTGACGCTTCTGTGCCTCTGGATCTATTTTGTTCATTAGATTCCACAAATGAGTGAGATCATGTGACATTTATCTTTCTCCATCTGACTTATTTCACTTAGCACAATGCTCTCCAGGTCCATCCATGCTGCTGCAAATGGTAAGAGTTCTTTCTTTTTTACAGCAGTGTGGTTTTCCATTATGTAAATATACCACTGTTTTTAATCCACTCATCTGCTGATGGGCACTTAGGCTGTTTCCAAATCTTAACTATTGTAAATTGTGCTACTATGAACATAGGGGTGCATATATTCTCTTTAATTGATGTTTCTGATTTTTTGGGATATATTCCTGAAGTGGAATTACTGGGTCAAATGGGAGTTCCATTTTTAATTTTTTGAGAAAATTCCAAACTGTTTTCCACAGTGGCTGTACCAGTCTGCATTCCCAACAGCAGTGTACAAGGTTTGTTTGTTTTTTTTCTCCACATCTTTGCCAGCACTTGTCATTTATTGATTCGGTGATGATAGCCATTCTGACAGGTGTGAGGTGGTACTGCATTGTCGTTTTGAATTGCATCTCTCAGATGATTAGTGACTTTGAGTATGTCTTCATATGTCTCTTGGCCTTCCTTATGTACTCTTTCAAAAAGTGTCTAGTTAGGTCCTTTGTCCATTTTTTGATTGGATTGCTTATCTTTCTTTTGTTAAGTTGTATAAGTTCCCTGTACATTTTGGAGATTAAACTCTTATCATAGATAGCATTGCCAAATATGTTCTCCTATATAGTGGGATTTCTTGTTGTTTTGTTGATAGTTTCTTTTGCTGTGCAGAAGCTTTTTATTTTGATGTAGTCCCATTTGTTTATTTTTTCCTTAATTTTCATTGTCTTAGGAGTTGTATCAGTAAAGATATTGCTATAACATATGTCTGATATTTTGCCGCCTATGGATTCTTCTAATATTTTTACAGTTTCTCATCTTACATTTAAGTCCTTTATCCATTTTGAGTTTATTTTTGTATATGATGTAAATAGTGTTCTAGTTTTATTTTTTTTTCATGTGTCTATCCAATTTTCTCAACACCATTTACTAAAGAGACTGTCTTGACTCTATTATATGTTCTTGCCTCCTTTCTAGCAAATTGGATCCATTTTTACATTAGAAAGATCATACACCATGACCAGGTGGGGTTTATTCTGGGGATGGAAGGCTGGTACAATATCTGCAAATTAATAAATATATATCACATAAGCAAATTGAGAAACAAAAATCACATAATCATATCAATTGATATAGTAAAAGCATTTGACAAAATCCAACACCCTTTATTGATTAAAAAAAAATCTAAGCAAAGTGGAAATAAATGGATCATACTTCAACATAATAAAAGCCTTATATGAAAAACCTATTTCCCCTAAGAGCAGGAACAGGACAGGGATGTCCACACTCATCACTTCTTTTTGACATAGTACTGGGAGTGCTAGCCATGGCAATCTGATAAGAAGAAGAAATAAAAGGCATCCAAAGGCATTGGAAAAGAAGAATTAAAACTGTCATTATCCACAGGTAACTTGATATTATATATAGAAAACTCTAAAGACTCCATCAAAAACTACTAAGCTTAATAAATGAATTTGGCAATATAGCAGGATACAAAATAAACACCCAGAAATATATCATATTTTTAGACACCAAAAATGAACTCACAGAAAGAGAAATTTAAAAAAAAATCCCATTTACCATTGCAACAAAAAATTAAGATACCTAGGAATAAACTTAACCAAGGAGGTAAAAATCTGTACTTGGAAAACTACAGTACATTGAAAAAAGAAGTAGAGGAAGATATAAACAAATGGAAAAATATACAGTATTCATGGATTGGTAGAATCAACATCATCAAAATGTCCATAGTACCCAAATCAATCTATAGATTCAGGGCAATCCCCAGTAAAATACCAATGTTGGGTTTTATAGACCTAGAACAAACTCTCCAAAAATTTATTTGGAATAAAAAAAGACGCTGAATAGCCGCAGCAATTCTGAGAAAAAAGAACAAACTTAGAAGGTCATAATACCAGATATCAAACTTTATTATAAAGCCACTGTTCTCAAAACTACCTGGTACTGGCACAGGAACAGATATATAGACCAATGGAATAGAACAGAGAACCCAGAAATTGACCCAGGCCATTATGTTGTTAGGGTTTTAAAGGTTGATTAAACAGCCCTGTCATCAAATTAAAAACAAGCTAACAAAAAAAACAACAAACAAACAAACAGAAAAAGTGAGTCAAGGAGATTAATGCATACCCATTAATCAGAGTCTTTGATCAGTGACCCAAAAGCTGCCCCCAACCCCAGAGTGATAGTAGGGCTGGGCAACAGCAGGACTTTCCTGCTTTTTAAGTTGGCTTTCAGAATGAGAATAGGAAAAATCTTAGGTTCAAAGGGCAGACTGCTCTGTTAAAATAGAAGCTGAGTCACATATGCTCAACTCTCTGGTGTCACCAGATTGATAAGTCATTCATTCCTAGGAGGTGAGGGAGGTAAATAGTGGAGAAAAGTTATGTGTTTTCTTTCCATGCCTTTTCTTCCTGGAGAGTGGAAATCTCTGAAACTCTCCCATATAAAATGTGAGAATAAGATATATTTTATTTCTCACAAGGCCCTTCTGAAGCACATAGATAATATTAATTTGAACTTACCAATAAAGACCATGAAGCTCAGAAATATTACTTCTTTCATCATTGTCACCATGTTCACCAGATGCACTGCTGAGATTGAAGTGAAAGCAGTTGCTTTGAATGGTGCTACAGATCTGACAAGTGGAGAATGCCCAGAAGAAGAACCACGAGTCTGGATGATATTGGACAGAGAAGGTTTCTTGTGAGGGGATGAAACCACAGATAACATCAGGGCCTCTTCTAGTACTGGGGTTTATGTTTTAGAGACATTGCATCTCAAAGACTGATTGCACTTCTAATATTTGTTTAGATAAAATGTAAAAACAAATAGATGATAATAATAGGCATTATTTCTGCAGCAAGCACCTTCCTAAGTGGTGGGTTTTTATGTGTTAATTCATTGATTTTTGTAGAGCAATTCTGTTTGAAAGCTGTTATTATAACCTCATTTTATTGCTGAGGAAACAGGTACAAAAGGACAACTTAATTATTCAAGATTACATAGGCAGTAAATGGCAGAGAAGGCATTGGAAGATAACCTGTATTTTAAACACTGTAGCCAACTACATTTTTTATCATCCTTAATTACAATAGTAATCCTTATGACATAAAATATCAATTTTTATATATTACCAAAATAGACAATCCTTAATAAAGGAAAATAGTAATAAATATGATTCTGAAAGAGATTTATTCATTTTTTAAAATAAGATAAATAAAACCTGAAGCAATCCAACATTGTGTAAATTAGAAAAATTCAATGATGAGATAAATTAGTCAATTTGCATTATTATTTAGCCTGAAAACCCTCTGATAAAATTTAGGTTTCAGAAAAGAGAAAACTTGAATGTTGTTTGATCAAACATCTGTGAGGCAACAAAGGCAAACACAGAATATTGTTCTGTGTGAAACCAGGTGAAATTAATTTGTTCTTTCATTGTTTTCTGAAAGATGAGTATGATTTGATGGTGTGAATGTCTTATATACATGTTTCTCTAAGTTGGAGGATATTGTGATAAATCATTCTAAAAACAGTGCTAACAAGCTAAGGTTCATGGGCCAACTCCAGCTCGCTCTCTGTTTTTTTTTAATAAAGATTTTTTGTAAAATGTCTGTGACTGCCTTTGGGCTATAATGGTAGAAGTGAGTAGAAGTTGGAACGGAGACCATATGTCTCATAGATCCTAAAATATTTACTATCTGGTCCTTTAAAAAAAAGTTTGTTGACCTCTGACCTAGATTATTGTTTCATATGTGACTATGGCTCAACTTATTAGAATTTATGCTTTGAATATTTACTCAGCAGTAGTCATGATTTGCACATAAACCGTACTTTCTTTTCATTTCTCCTAAATGTTTTAAAGCTCCTACTGGTTCTTTAGATCACACAGTTCTAGGGGTGTAGGTTGAAGTTAGGGCTGCAGGTTTAAATGTGTTTATCAGTGGAGAGGAGACCAAGAACAAAGGAGCATTTTGTGATTTTAGCATATTGGAACATAGTGTTCAAAGTAATTGGAACATACAGTACATTTGCAATGCCTCCTTAGTCAGTCTTCAGTGATTAATTTTTTTTCTAAAATAAGGGAGTGTGCTAAATTTAGTAAGGAGTACACTGTTTATGTGCAAATATTTATCTTTCTAATAAAGTTTTTTTCTTCTCTCATTTGCTAAATTGAACTGATGGGTATGGATTAAAAAAATCATCCTATCTTTCTTTCTCCATCTTCTCCATTTTCCTCAGTTATTTTTCTTAAAAAAATAATAATAATTTAATTAATCTTTTTGCATAATAATCTTAGTTCCCTTTTTCTTTCATATTCAAATCTCAAATTTGACATACATGGTAGTTCAACATATGGCCAAACTTGATAATGATTTCCCATTATATTCAGAGGTGAGATTTAAAATACTAGATATTTATGCAACTAGTAAGATGTGTACAATTAAAACAGGTGAAATCTATACCCAAAGGGTAAATCTGTGCCAATGCATGCCACCTAAGTATCTGAACTGATACACTTCTACGCCTCTCCTATCATGTCCAAGCTTTCACCTTTCTTATGTCAAAATTCTCCTAATTCCCCAGAGATACCTGGTTCACAGTATCACCCACACTGTCTTCTCCTTAGAATGACCTCCCTGTTTTTCACAAATTAAACCCAAGTTCATCATGTAAAACATACCTTCACAATTTCAAAGATGTCCTGAACTCTAGTAGGACTTCCAGAGATCCCTTAAAGCCCCAGTGATTTTTTCATATATGGTTTTATGTTTTCCTCTTCCTCTCTTCCAATGGAAGATGAGAACCTAGAAGTGTGGGTAAAGGTTTATTAATCTTTGTGCCGCCAGTACCCAACATATTATGCAGATCTGAGAATGGCTGAGACTACAGAGGAAAAAGTAGAAAAAGGTTCTCTCCAACACTAGTCAGCCCGAGTAAAAGACAGATTTCCTAGGCCCTTGCAGAGTTGAAAAGCAGAATAAATGCGTGCTGCTCTGTAAGGAAGTCAAGTAAGAGCCCGTGGTAGAGGGCAGTGTTAATTCCTGAGGACACACTTTGTATTCAACTAATCAATCACTTGCAGTAGGAAAAGTCAAATGATTAGTAAGATGGTGGGACAAGAAATTCCATGAGCTTGTTTGGACACATTCCTGTGCTGCTTGAAAGGTTTTAGGTTCTTTCAAAGGGAAAGAAAACAGGTTTAGTTTCTTTAGTACTTTGACCTTCCCTTAGACATGCCAACTAAGAAAGTAAATGATGATCAGAAATGGTTTATTTGTTCAGAACATTTTAAAACTGTCTTTTACTATCTTATCTTTTACTGTCTTCTACTATCTTATCAAGACATTGATAAAATGAAGAGACAGTCTACTAAGTAGAAGATATTCACCAATGATACATCCAGTAAGTAGTTAATATTAAAAAAATTATGAAGAATTCATACAAATGAACACCAAAAAAAAATAAAATAAACAATACACTTAAAAAGTGGGCCCAGGAAGTGCCCATTCATATTTTAATGATATGCTAATGCAGTAGACATTAGAACAATGCATATTTCCATTACTTCTTTTATTTGTGTTTTCTTACAGATTCCTTCAAACCCTTCCTCACTCCTCTCCTTTCCTTTCCTCAAATAACCAATATCAATAACTCAGCTGTTTTGTTCCTTACATTCCTTCTTGTTTTTATAATCATCAACACACATTCCCCCTCTTTTTTTTTACTCTGATTATTTAAAATTCTGTCATTTCATTTATATAACAATCAAATTTGCTTCTTTTGTAGTTCTCAATTTACTTTTGTCATCAAAAAGGTTTCTCCAAGCCAAAAAACTCTTTTGTTTTTACATTTATTCACTTAATGTAATCAGAATTTTTAAATTAAATCTATGTAGTTAATTTTTAAATTAACTCTAGCATTATTTTCTCTTTTTAAAAATATATTTTTATTGATTTCAGAGAGTAAGGGAGAGGGGGAGAGAGATAGAAACATCAATGATGAAAGAGAATCATTGATTGGCTACCTCCTGCATGCCCCTACTGGGGATAGAGCCTGCAACCCAGGCATGTGCCCTTGACTGGAATTGAACCTGGGACCCTTCAGTCCACAGGTCAATGCTCTATCTGTTGAGCCAAAACAGCCAGGGCCAGTATTATTTTCTTTAAAGTAGATGCTGAAATGTGCCTTCAGGTTTACTAAATAAATCATTCTTTCCCACTGAAATAACAATAATATTTCATATATTAAATTTACATGTTTAACAGAACCTATTTTCTATATACTCAGCTATAATTTTAGATTCTCTTTTTGGTACCATTTTTTATTTGTCTTTTATGGTTTTGTTAGTAGCATAGTGTTTTATTATACTATCTTTCTTGTATATTTTAATAACTGGTAAAATATTATTCCTATTTCTATAATTTTATTATTTTTTAAATATAGTTGGTCCATAAAACATTTGAGATTATTTTTCTAATTATAAAGTTAGGTTTCCAAATATTAATTTTTAGAGGACTGAAAACTTAGTAATATTAGGCATTCTGATCTCAAAATAGGAAATAAATTTTATTCACATTTTTACATCCTTCCATAAAATAGAATATATTTTATTTTAAAATTTTATATTTTATTGAATTATTATTGTGCTGTATAGTTTTTGTTAGCATATTTTTAATTTATAGCTAATTATTACAAGTACAGAGAAAAGCAATGCCATTTGTATAATTCAAATTCCTTTTTTTAATATTTGTAGCTATTTCCAGAAGCTGAATTTCTATATATACAAAAATTTTATCAAAATAATTGAGTCACTTCATCTCTTTTAGTCATAATAATTGTTATTTCTTCAATTTACTTCATTCAGTAAAATCTAAAAACACTGGTTTATACTGGTTATAGTGATAACAATTATTCTTGTCTATAATTAATTTTGATAAGCATATGTTATTTTACTATTTAGAATAAACTTTCATATTTTTGTCTTTATCACATTTACTTACTTTATTCTTTTTAGATTGTCATTGTAGTAATCTTGGATGCTCATCTCTTCAAATCCAAAAGCATAAATTACACACACACACATACACACACACACACAGACACAATCCTATTTAATAAAAGAGTAATATGCAAATTGACCTTACCTCTACTATACCCACAAGCCATGCCCACCAGCCAATCAGGAAAGACTATGCAAATTAACCCAACTAAGATGGTTATGGCCACAGAGAGAACAGGAGGGAGGCTTGGATTGCCCCAGTAATGGAGGAAGCCAAGCTTTCCATACACCCTGGCTGTCCCAGGCATCTGCTTAAGGAAACAAAGGTTCAATTATAGAAGATAAATAAATTGCAACAGAAATGGCTGCCACCACGGGTGAGCAGAAGGCTTAGCTCTCAATGATTATGCTGAGATTATGCTGCTGAGAATGGCAGTTTTGCACCTTGTTTTATACATTTCAATCAAAAGAGGAGAAATAAGCAGGTTACACAAAATCCATTAGTGATAGATTAGGGAGGTGGGAGAACGCAAAGTGCACAAACTTCTGGGATTGTATAAAAAGTAAAATGATAAATACATATGTCTTTTACTTAAATGGATGCAATAGAGTTAACAGTCAACAATTAACTCAGTAACAATGAGGGGATCTGTGGTCTCTACAGAACAGTGCCTGTGCTTTGAGGGTTCCTGAAGAAGGAAAATACTTTGACATTCCAAGGATATGTTCTCATAGATGCAAAAATGACAATAGGCTCAGTTAAGGTAAAGATTGACCTTTGTGAGGGAAGATATGACTACCCACTATAAACTGCTTTTTTAAGAAGTTTTAATTTAAGAATATTATTAGTCATTACTTTAGGTCTCTGAGTTTGCAAGGCCTCCACACAAGCCTTTCCTGAGCTTGTCAAGTTAGCATGTGGCCCCTTCTCATCCATGGGTTCAAGTGGCAACCTACATGCATACATAAGTTGACCTTCCTCCTGCCTCAAAATTCATTAAACTAACTTGCCATTTTATTAAGAAAGAGTAAAAGCCACACTCTATAGTATTTTACAGGCCCCTACTTCTCTCCTCCCACTCCTATTGTTCCTTTTCTCTTTCCTTCTCCCCACTCCATCTACAGTGATATTATTATTGTTTTCTAAAAATCCTAGCCCCAAATCCACAGGGCCTGTGCATTTATTGTTTGTTCTCTCTTCCTGATACAGTCTTCCACTGAATTCTTTATTCGAAGTCTTCACTCAAATGTTACCTTTCTGGTACAACTCCCCTGATCACTGTATTTGAACTTGAAACATACACTGCCACCCACAATTCCCACTCTCAACCCACTTTACATTTCTCAGCAGCACTTACTCCCTTCTATATATGCTATATCGTTTTCTGACTTGGTTTATGATCTTTCTAGTTTGTACTAGAAGATAAGCTCCCGAGGGCAGGGGTTTTTATTCATTTTGTTCACTGCTCTACCACCTGTCCTTGGGAAAGTACCTGGTTGGGACAGAATAAAAAACCTGAAAAAATCATTTTAAATTGGAGAATCTTTAAACCATATTTTGGCTGGCCTAATTTTTACAGTTTTCTGGTGAGAAAACTGGAATCGCCTTGGATCTGTGTTAGCAGTTATGGGAGAGGTGAGTTTTACATTATCAGCCAAGTAGTATTTTTTTTAAATATATTTTTATTGATTCAGAGAGGAAGGGAAAGGGAAAGAGAGAGATAGAAACATCAATGATGAGAATCTTTGGCTGTCTCCTGCACACCCCACACTGGGGATCCAGGCATGTACACTGACTGGGAATCAAACTGTGATCTCCTGGTTCATAGGTCAATGCTTAACCACTTAGCCATGCTGGCCAAGTGCCAAGTAGTATTTTTACAATCTTATAACAGATTTGCTTCTTCCTTGACTCTCACCAGCTTCTCTATACAGCTGACTCTTCCTCTGTCCTCAGACAAATCCTTGAATAGGAAGAAGGACCCCATATATTCAGAAAAAAATCAAATCTAAGAGTTCTAGAGATTTTCATAAAATGTGAGGATACATGTAGGGATAAGTTATGTGAGGCCAAGAACAATGAGATATGCTTGAAGATTAGAGTAAAAATGAAACAGCACTGGTGTGGAGCAGTGCTAAACAGGATCTTGGCCTGGGATATGACCCTAGAAGGGAATGACTGAATTAATGTCAAAGTAAATGATACTGCCATTAGCTCACTGATAAGCTGTTTATATAAATGTTAAATTTGCTAGGAATTCTGTGTTTTTAGTGTTCAGATGTCCTCAGATCAATACTAATAATAGCCTAGGGCTGACATGACCATATGAACTACTGGTCACCAGGAAGTGCATGGAGCACCTCTGGATCCCGCTTCCATGGCCTACAGGCTCCTATCACAGCAAGGCTGGTGGCCCAGTGGATGGGATGAGGCAGGCACAGAGAGCAGGGCCTGGTTGCCAGGCGCTGGGGTGAGGAAGCATGCAGGCCTACAGACAGACAGCAGGGCCTGGCTGCCAGGCACCATGATGAGCAAGCAAGTAGACCTGGAGACAATAGGGTCTTCCAGCTGCAGCATGCTAGCAGTCCTACCTCTGTGGGTGAGCTGCAGAGTAAACACTCTTTCTGACTGCTCATTGGCTAAGCTCCCATATGCCACTCACAATGTTCTTGGTAACTTGGGTAATAAGAATCCAAAAAGGTGACCTAGGATATTTCCACCTTGCTCCTGGAGGAAAAAAACAAAGATCTGCTGCTGGAGGGGATAAGGAATGTCATATCCTTCCCTAGCTGTTTTGGCTCAGTAGATGGAGCCTTGGTCTACAGACCATAGGGTCCTGGTTTGATTTTGGTCAAGGGCATGTACCTAGTCTTCAGGCTCCTCTCTGGCTGGAGCCCAGGTTAAGGCTCATGCAGGAGGCAACCAATCAAAGTGTCCCTCTCACATTGATGTTTCTCTCTGTCTTACCCTCTCTCTTACACGCTCTCTAAAAATCAGTGGAAAATATCCTTGGGTGAGGAAAAGAAGAAAGGAAGGCAGAAAAAAAAGGGAGAGAGAGAGAGAAAGAAAAGTCATATCCTATGAAAGAGACATCTTGAAAATGCCTAAAAAATGTTGTCATTTTTTCATGGTGAAGAGACTGGAGTCCATGTTGATGAAAACACCTTGGTGACTGTGGTGGCTGTCAGTGACAACAGCAGCAGTGCGGTGATGGGCATGATACCTTCCTTCTGATCAGCCTAGTCACCTCCTGTGTAGGAAGACCAGACTGTGGCTTATGCCTGCTGAGGCCTAAAGGCTCCTGGATTGGAGAGGATGTAGGTTAGACTGAGGGACCCCCCTCCCATGCAAGATTTTCATGCACCAGGCCTCTAGTTGCAAATTGGTACATTTGTTGATTGTACCAATCATTTGTTCAGCCTGAGAAGGAAACATTATTTCCTCCCAAAACAATCCATTATAAATAAACCTTTGGTCTCATACATTATAATCTGAGTTCTGATGATATGCCAAAAAATTTTAAGATGTATCTACATTTAATATGGTAGCCTCAAGAGACTGTTATAGCTTCAAAATTCCATTTTTACATTTCTGCAGTATCTACAGCAGGCTGGATTGTGTAGCAAAACAATTGAAAAAGGCAATGGTGAAAACTCCTGTGGGAAAATTTCATTCCTAAAATTGCTATATAATCTTATTATTTCTAAGTAGAGCAGGAAGATTTGTTTTAGCTTAGAATTTGCTACTATGCATTTAGAGGCAATATCATAACTATACAGTGCTAATACCTTATATTTCTATAGTGCTTTAAAGATTACCGATGCTTTTATGTACGTTATGCCATTTAATCCTCCTTGTCCAGTAACTGCAAGATAGTCATCAGTGAAAATATGGCCAGATGGCTGAAAATAAATATCAGCCACCCAAATAAACACCAGACTAATGGCTACTAAATAAATGCCTTAGAAAGCATTAATGAAAGTTTCAAAGATACAAAGCAAAATTAAGCAAACCATTGCATATGTACGTGCATGCCTCTGTGTCTCTGTGTATATAGTTGCCGTGTGCCCTTTGAAAATAATATTTTTCATTTATTTATTGCCTCAACGCGTATTTATTTGATACTAACCATATTGCAGGCACTATACACTGAATATAATGTAGCCAAAATGACTCATGTAATCTTGGGACTAAAGTCTAAGTAGACAACAAATAGTAAACAAGTATTTAATTCTAATTATATTTTTTTAACTTTATTGAGGTATAATTGATATGTAAAATATTATACACGTTTAATGTATATATCTTGATTAGTTTGGATATATGCCTAATCTGTGATATCCTCACCACAACCAAGGTACTAAACATATCACTTTAAAAAATGTCCTATCTTCCTCTTTGTGTTTGTGTGTGTGTGTGTGTGTGTGTGTGTTGGTAAGAATATAGCATGAGCTCTATCTTCCTAATGTGTTTTAAAGTGAAAAATGTCATTGTTACCTGTAGGTACTATGTTGTACAACAGATCTCTGGAATGTATTCATCTTGCATAGCTGAAACTTTATACCCACTGAAAAACAGCCCCCCATTTCCCTGTCCCCCAGATACTGGCAGCCAACATTAAAGGCTCTTTGGAGGAAATAGACTCTTCAAGGATATGAAAAGTTGAAATAAAGAATGAGCAGTAATAATTACAAAATCATGATAAGATATTGTATCCTTGAAAATAGAATCAAACATTGCACAAAAGTATAGAATAAGAAAAAGATTTAGACATGAAAACATCCTATCTAATAAGAGTGATATGCAGATTGACCATCACTCTAAAACACAAGATGGCTGCTCCCATGTAAACACAAGATGGCCTGCAGGGGAGGGCAGTTGTAGGCAGTTAGGGGTGGCCAGGCTGGCAAAGAAGGGCAGTTGGAGGAGACCAGGCCAGCAAAGGAGGGAAGTTAAAAGGGACCCAGACATCCAGGAGAGGCTGTTGTGTTGGGGGGACCAGGCCTGCAGGAGAGGGCTGTTGGGGGGACCAGGCCTGAAGGAGAGGATAGTTGTGGGGGACCCAAGCCTGCAGTGAAGGGAAGTTGGGAGGTACCAAACCAGCAAGAGAGGGCAGTTGGAGAGGACCAGACCAGCACGGGAGGACCATTAGGGGTAACCAGGTCTGAAGGGGAAGCCAGTTGGGAGGGGGGCAGGCCTGCAAGGGAGGACAGTTAGGGGTGACCAGGCCAGCAGGGAAGGGCAGTTAGGGGTAACCAGGCCAGCAAGGAAAGGGGGCAATCAGTCCTTCAGGGGAGGATAGTTAGGGGCAACCAGACTGGCAGGGGAGGGTAGTTAGGGCTGACCAGGACAGCAGGGGAGGGCAGTTAGGGGCAATTGGGCCAGCTGGGAAGAAGTTAAGCAGGCTGGCAGGAGAGTGGTTAGGGGCAATTAGGCAGAGGCAGGTGAATGGTTGGGAGCCAGCAGTCCAGTTGGGTTTGGTCTTAAACGGGTGGTCGGACATCCCTCAAGGGACCCCAGATTGGAGAGGGTTCAGGCTGGACTGAGGCGTACCCCCAACCCCATGCACAAATTTTGTGCACCCGGCATCTAGTATATAATAATGGAAATAAAACATTTACTAGAAGGGTATAAAAAATGATAGAATATATGAAAAATTTAAAATGGCAAATGAATATTTAAAGGGAATAAAATATAAGATGGTAGTAGATAACTAATTCAAGATGCCTGGACATTTAATAAGAACAGTTTGAGAAAGAGTAGAGAAAATAAAGGAAAGTAATCATTAAAATCATATTTTTAAAAAATTTCCCATAACTCAAGACCATGAATTTCAAGATTAAAATAGCCTTTGGCATACATCAATGGGTGGAAATCCCCACCCCACTACTACCAGATTGAGACCCATTTTTACCACATTTTTGATAATGAGAAAAAGAAATTCTGTTATCTACAGGAATCATATGAATTTATTTAAAATATTTATTTAAAAGTAGTATTTTACCCCATTTTTAATAGGAATGAAGGGCAAATCATTGCCAATAACAACAATGTATTACTCAGGTGTTTTTCCAGAGTGAGAAGATTTGAGTGGAAGGAAAAAAAGAGAAGGGAAGGGAAGGGAAAGAAAGAGAAGAATTAAAAGGATTATGAATCAATATAACTTAGTATTTAAAAATACTTAAATGAAAAGATGTACCACATTATGGGATGAGACGAGTCAATATCCTTTTTTAAAAAAAATTCTTTCTTGTTTAAAAGTATTACATATAGTATTATATATGTCTCCCTTTTCCCCCATTGACTTTTCCTCGGCCACCATTACCACCCCCCCCAACACATGCACTCTCCCCCTAGTGTCTGTGTCTATTAGTTATGCTTACATGCATGTACACAAGTCCTTTAGTTGATCTTTCATACCCGCCCTTTCCTGCCCTCCTTTGAAGTATGCTGGTCTATTTGATTATTTTCTGTCTCTGGATCTATTTTTGTTAATCATTATATGTTAAAATACTATGAACAACTCTATTCCAACAAACTGGTCAACCTAGAATAAATGAACACATTCCTAGAAAAATACGACCTTCTAAAACTCAATCAGGAAAAATAAAAAAAGCAGAATGGCTGATAACGATGGAGAAAATTGAAGCAGTAATTACCAAACTTCAAGCAAACAAAAGCCCTGGGCCAGATGGCTTCACAGGGTAGTTTTATCAAACATTCAAGGAACTAAAACCTATCCCCCTCAGACTATTCCAATATTCTTAAGATGTCAGTTTTAGTCTAGCCCAGCATTGCTACTTTCTTTATACTTTCTACATTCTCACCATGTACCAACTAAAGCTGTTTGTTTGAGTTCTTACAATATACCAAGCCTTTCTCTGTGTCAGAGTACTTGCTAATGTGTTGTGTTTTTTCAGTCTGAATGCTCTTATAGATTTTAGCTCAGCTAATTCCTACTCGTCCATCAAGTATCAGTGTAGATGTCACTTCCTCAGTGAGTTCTTCCTTTATTATCTAAAATAACTTTATTCTGAGAATCCAAGATGGCGGCATAGGTAAACACCTACATGGCTGCCTCCCACAACAATTTCAAAACTACAACTAAAAGACAGAACGGACATTATCCAGAACCACAGGAAAGCTGGCTGAGTGGAAATTCTACAACTAGAAGGAAAGAGAGGGGCTCACAGAGACCCAGAGGAGCTGCAAAAAGCTGAGGTATGGAGACACGCGAAAGTAGAGAGCGGGTGCCGGAGTACCTGGTTGGCCTTCTCTGGTGGGAGGGAGACCGAGACTCTAAATGGTATTGAACCCCTTATCCTACGACACTAAACCCCAGATCCAGCCGAAACTCATATGGGGGGAGTTTGGACTGTGAAAAGGGAGAAGTGCACGGAAATTTAGGGGAGTCGCAAAAGTTCAGAAGTCTGGGGGCGCGCACGGTACTGTGCGCAGAGGACTGACTACTGATTGTGCTGCTGGCTTTCACAAGTGGGTGGGAGACAGACCCTCCCAACTTCTAACTCTACTAAACCCTGGTTTCAGGCAAAACCCTGGGGACCCAGATTCATATGGTCCTGGAGCACAGGGGAGCAGGAAAGGAAGCAGTCTAGAGGCACTGCGAGAGCGTGCGCACACAGGGACGGCTCCAGCGATTACGCAGTCGTGTGAGACTCAGGGGCTTTGGGGGGCAGGGCTGGCTGGAAGGCAAGACGGTCCCTTAAGCCCTGAGACTCCACCCATCCCAAGCTCAATAGAGAGGCTTCTGCAGTTTTGCAAGTCTGGTATCATAAGGCTGAATCCAATACAGAAGTTCTCCCAGCATAGTGAAAATGCCGAGACAAGGGAAGGGATCACAAACAAAAGAAATGGAGGAAAACAAACAACTGGATATAGAGTTCAAAACCATGCTTATAAGGTTTTTCAAGAATATCCTAGAAAAGTTGGATAAAGTTAGCGAGACCCAAGAGGAGATGAAAAAGAACCAACTGGAGATGAAAAAGAATCAACTAAAGATGGAACAGATACAACTAGAGATGACAAAGGACAAACTACAAATTAAACATACACTGACTGAAATAAAAAATATTATACAGAAAACTAACAACAGACTAGAGGAAGGCAAGAATCAAGTAAAAAATTTGAAATATAAAGAATCAGAAAACACTCAACTGGGAAAGCAAGAAGAGAGAAGAATCCAAAAATGTGAAGATAATGTAAGGAGCCTCTGGGACAGCTTCAAGTGTACCAACATCAGAATTGTGGGGGTGCCAGAAGAAGAGAGAGAGCAAGATACTGAAAACCTATTTAAAGAAATAATGACTGAAAACTTCCCACACCTGATGAAAGAAATAGACTTACAAGTCCAGGAAGCACACAGAACTCCATATAAAAGGAATCCAAAGAGGACTACACCAAGACACATCATAATTAAAATACCAAGAGCAAAAGACAGAGAGAATATTAAAAGCAGCAATAGAAAAACAGTTAATTACCTACAAGGGAGCACCCATACGACTGTCGGCTGATTTCTCAACAGAAACGATGCAGGCCAGAGGGGAGTGGCAAGAAATATTCAATGTGATGAATAGCAAGAACCTACAACCAAGAATACTCTATCCAGCAAAGCTATCATTCAGAATTGAAAGCCAATAAAGAGCTTCACAGATAAGAAAAAGCTAAAGGAGTTCATCAACTCCAAACCAGTATTATATGAAATGCTGAAAGGTACTCTTTTAGAAGAGGAAGAAGAAAAAGGTAAAAGAAAAAATTATGAACAACAAATACATATCTATCAACAAGTAAATCTAAAAATTAAGTGAATTAAAAATTTGATCAACAGAATAAAATGGTGAATATAATAGAATCAGGAGCACAGAAAGGGAGTGGACTGATAATTCTCAGGGGGAAATTGGTGAGGGTTGTACAGGGAGAGAATGGACAAAAATCATACACCTATGGATGAGATCAACAGGAGGGAGTAAGGGTAGAGGGAGGGGTGGGAGCTGGGTGGAGGGGAAAAAAAGAGAAAAAATGTAATAATCTGAATAATAAAGATTTAATTAAAAAATAAAATAAAATAACTTTATTCCTCTTGCATTATCATGCATTCTTAACTTATTGCACTTATGTAATTTATAGTTATACCTGAATTGGTATTTTTATAGGGGCTAGAACAAGGTATTTCACTATCAAATTATGAATTACTCTGTTGAAATTACCTGTTTTTGTAATTCTTTTGCCTATTAAGACATCGATTTCATGGAGGAATACATTATGTCTGTTTTGTTTACCATTATATTCTCAGTGCCTGTCATTTAGTAGTTACCTACAAAATAGAGCAAAGTCACCTAAATATTTGCTCTAAAAAAAGTCTAAGAGAGGAAGTATCAAAAGATTTGAGTAACAACTTTCACCAAAATGATTTCCCATGAAAAGAGGTTATCAAAAGGAGAAGATACTCTCTTAAGTGATGGACACAGGCTTTTTTGTGTAGCAAAAAGGTGAATTGCCAGGATTCTTGTCCCAGCATTATAAAGTATTCAGCAATCTGAAGAAAGGTTGTGCATAGATTCAATAAAGAGTCCAAAGAAGAAAAATAATTTTGAAAGGCATTATGGGGATAGAGGAGCTTCAGCTAAAGGAGCTAAATACTCTCGTTCTTAGTTCTTAGTTCTCTCAGGACCCCATGCTTTTTATTAACACAAATTGTCCTAAGGAAATGAAGATGCTCTGAGCTATCTGACAGCAAATGATTATTCTATTCAGGTTTGGGGGAGATGCTTTTTCGCCATTCCAACAGATGATTATATATGTGGCTCAGCCGTTGTTGAGCCCCCAAGCTTCATCAATCTTTTGATGAAATTCTTGTAAGTATGACATGCTGGAACTGGCTCCCAGCAGTGAATCTAATCTTGGATAATTCACTTACAACCAAATATTTGTTGTAGACCTACCATGTGTCTGGTCCAAGAGGAACAAGTGAGTTCATGTGGGAAAGAGGTGAGGTGTGTGGGCAAACATTACGGGCATCTCATGCAGATCACACCTGTCGCCTGCTTTCACAGTCATAACTAAATTTTCCTCATGTGGTGACATTTTCTCACCAGTCATCTTGGTTAATACAATCCCTTTAACCTTCAAAGCCATTCTAAGGGTTGAATCTTCTCATTCCAAGTTCACTGTCTCTTGAAGACAGGGTGATTTGCTGCTTCCATTACTGTTTGCACTAGGAACACTAGCACCTTTGCACCTCTCCACAATATCTACCATCTTTTCAAGTCCAAATTCCCTATGGCTGAAGAATAATCTGCAAACATAATACTAGGTTCAAAACTGTCAGAATAGCAATCATCAACAAATCAACAAAAGACAAGTGTTGGCGAGGTTGCGGAGAAAAAGGAACCCTTGTGCACTGTTGGTGGGAATGCAGACTGGTGCAGCCACTGTGGAGAACAGTGTGGAGTTTCCTCAAAAAACTAAAAATGGATCTCCCATTTGACCCTGTAATCCCACTCTTAGGAATTTATCCTAAGAAATTACAAACACCAATCTGAAGGAATATTTTTCCAAGCTAAACTATCCTATAGGCAATGACCTTATGGAACAGTCTATGCAGAAGTACAGAGATAGGTTCAGTGTCCATAATAAGGGTTACTCTAGCACAGCAGTTCTCAACCTGTGGGTCCTGGGTCATTCAAGACCATCAGAAAACACAGATATTTACATTTAATACATAACAGTAGCAAAATTACAGTTATGGAGTAGCAACAAAAAGAATTTTATGGTTGGAAGGTCACCACAACATGAGGAACTAATTAAAGGGTCACAGCATTAGGAAGGTTGAGAACCACTGCTCTAGAGTAAAATGGAAGTGAATCAACAGGAGAATAGAGTCAAGTAAGATCAGCTGGGATATGTTTGCAATAATTCAGGAGCTGCTAGGAGGATGCAGGAACGTGGCAATAGGGGAAGAACAGAAGAAGGTGGCAGTGAAAACTGAGCCGCTGCCTTTGTGAGGGTGGTCCAGGAAAGAAGGTTCTCTGCTCAGGAAGACAATATTCTAGATCAAGGCCCCTTCTCATCCTACCTTATTCTCCCTATTCTTTTTCTCTCCCTAGGAAATTTTCCAAAAATGCAGACAACTCAAAAGGTTTATAAATGTCTTTTGAAGTAAGAAACAGGAAGCCAGTGAATTTAAGAAGCCCAAACTCTGTGCTTTTCATCATTCTTTTTGATGACTTATTCTGAGAAACTTAGAACAGCTCTTTTAAAATGGATTCTCAGGACAGAGGCTTAATTATCTTTTTGTTTATGGGCCTTTTTACACTGATGTGGAGACCTTTCTGGAAATCAGCTGAGGCCATCAGATCATTACCTTTGCTGACAAACTTCCTAATTTCAGTGATGTGTAATCTGAAGGCACTGGGTTTTATTTCTATATATTTCTAAAATGAGATCCTACAAGTCTAAATAAAGATATGTAATTTTGCCTTTCCTATGAGAGATTAAATTGTCCCCAATGAAAAGATCTGTTGAAAGAACAAATTTGGGTGTGTATGTTGGCTTATATAAATTTTAGAGAATCCATTGTCTTAGTATTCATTATATTTCCTAGTTATAATATATATTTATGAATCTATGCCACTTGGAAATATTTCATTCTGTTTCAGAGAGAAATAGGAATGAAGAGAGGAGAAAATGTATTGGGGATAACATTTTTTGTGGGTCAGACATTGACTAAATACTGTGCACATATCATTTTATTTAGTTATCATAACAAACTGGCAATTGAGAATTATCTGATGCATTTCTATGTATGAGTAAGCCAATGCTCAGGGAATACAGGCTAATAGCATAGTTAATAACTGTTTGAGCCAAGTTCAAATCATAGTTTTTCAAACTCCAAAATTATTTTTTCTATTATCTAACTGTACATGAATCAATTGATCAATGAATGCCTCATTTTCAAAAAGTAGTGGCTGGGGAGAGGATAGAAATAACAGGAACATTAATTTTGATGATTATATTTATATCAGCTATTTTTTTTAAATTTTGGTGTAGGGACCTTGAAAAAGAAATTCTGTTATCTACAGGAATCACATGGATTCACTTAAAATATTTTTTTAAAAAGTAGTCTTAAAAAAAAAAGCCAAAACTGGTTTGGCTCAGTGGATAGAGCGTCAGCCTGTGGACTGAAAAGTCCCGGGTTCAATTCAAGGGCACGTACCTTGGTTGTGGAAACATCCCCAGTAGAAGGTGTGCAGGAGGCAGCTGACCAATGTTTCTCTCTCATCGATGTTTCTAACTGTCTATCTCTCTCCCTTTCTCTCTGTAAATATCAATAAAATATATATTTTTAAAAAGTGGCCTTTCCCCCCATTTTTAATAGGAATGAAGTGCAAATCATTGCCAATAACAACAATATATTACTCAAGTGTTTTTTTAATGATAATTTAGATACTGAATTTATTAAGATATCTAGTAAAAATCTGTGCAGATATTACACAGGATGATATAAAATGGGAATTAAGGAGATAGCTAAATGTAAATTTGATGAATTAATTACTTAAATAATGTTTATACATTAATATCAACTTTAAAGATGTCTTTCATGACATAGTTACTGTACAATGTGGACACCATTTGTACATTTATATAGTCACTTGAACTTTGCAAGGTACTTTTTTATTTTTGTACATTATTTTTGCTTCAAAGGAAAAAGCTATGACTCACAGTGTTATAAGATTTGCCCAAGGTCACAAGCTCAGAAGTGATGGCATGAAGCTTCAAACCTAGTTATTCTGATTCCAAGATCTATGTTCCCTCCACTCCATTTAGACTGCCTTTTTTTCCTTGGAAACATTTTTGTTAGTGATTTGTATGAACTCACAAAAGTGTTGTTTATCAAATTTGTCCTTCACACAGGGCTGAAAGCTTCAATGAATGTGACTGATGGCAGGAGGAAAATCAGAAGAAAACGCTTTCTGCTGAAAGTTGAATTTACACAGAAAGTTGAACTTAGACTAGAAAGTTGAAACCTAGCAAGTAGGTCTAATTAGTGGATTCAGTGATCTTGGAGATCCTGTAGAACTATGAGAATCTTTTACACAGTAATTAATGCTTTATTTTTCTTTCCTTTTGTGTTTGATAGAATTGAAATCTGTATTTATCTTTGATATCTTCTGTATAGTTTTATTGAATATTTATATAGAAAACCATGATTCAGAGACATATAATATTTTTATTAATCAACTTTGTTCTGCAAATAAACTCATTGATTATGGCTACTGTGAGAATAATTGAGAACTTGAGGTAGAATGACTTAGGTTTGAATAATGCCTACTGTATGCAAACCAAATGAATATGTAATTCTGTTACAATTTAAAAAACAGTAATTCTTATGTTATGACTTTTTAATAACAAAAATGAGAAAACTACATGAATATCTAAGCAGCCATACATTTGTAAATCTAATCTTGCTACCAGAAAGAGCATGACTTAATTATATTTGAGAGATGTATTCATCATTCATCAACATAATTTCAAAATATAGATCGGCCTTATACTCTTGCACATAATAGACACATTTATAGAATACTAAAGGCTGATTTACTTTTCTGTCACAATCATGAATACAACCTATTAAGAAATAAATCCAGAAATGATGGTGGCAGGTAAACCAAATGTGCTATTTCAGTTTATACCTTTAGGATTTCTTCTCAGGGATCATTGAAATAGGGTTGTCATAGATTCTTAGATTATTAGTTCATTTTCATTTTTTCTTTTTTATATTGGAGGTGGTTTTATGTTTTTGTATGTTTATGTTTCATAGGCTACCCTATTCTTCAAAGCAAAAATGAACTGAGGTTTTGATCAGTTTAAATAATGGAAATGTCAGTGAGTGAATTGCTCATTATTTAATAAGCTTCCTGTGTAATATTTGGTACTTCTAAGTTAGACTAGGTGAGACTATCCATGAAAGGAACAGACTTAAGAAAGTATTGTAACATGGTAGACTTCAAAACAGACTTCAAAGTATAACAACACTGTTTTCAGTTCTTAGTTCTTATTGATAACTGCCCTTTATTGTTTTGTGTACAGTTTCTTGAAATATATTATATATATATATATATATATATATATATATGTGTATATATATATATATATATATGCAAGCTGTCCAATTTTCACTACTGTATTCACTTTTAAATATGTTATTGATTTGGAGGGGGGAGCAGGAGAGAGCAATGGAAACTTCTGTAAGAGAGAAACATTAATTGGCTGTCTCTTGCACACTGTAACTGGGGATTAAGCCCACAATCTGGACATTATTATTTATAATAATAATAAATATTATTATAAAGATTCTATTTATGATAGAGAGATAGAGTCTATTGAAATGGAATAAAAATAACCCTGCCATATTATGTTTGGCACAGTGGATAGAGTGTCCACCCATGGACTGAAGTGTCTGGGGTTCAATTCCAGTCAAGGCCACATACCTTGGTTGTAGACTTGAATACCCTGCCCTTGTCAGTGCACATATGGGAGACAACCAATCAATGTATTTCTTTCACATCAATGTTTCTCTATGTTTCTTCCTCCTTTCCACTCTGGAAAAAATAAAACAAACAAATAAACAAAAACCTCAATGATGATTAACAAACAACAATAAAAAAAATGGAATTAAGAGTGCATATTTATTTCCTAAATCTTTTTTTTTAATATATCTTATTGATTTTTTACAGAGAGGAAGGGAGAGGGATAGAGAGTTAGAAACATCAGTGAGAAAGAGACATTGATCAGCTGCCTCTAGCATGCCCCCTACTGGGGATGTGCCGACAACCAAGGACCGGAATCAAACCTGGGACCTTTCAGTCCGCAGGCTGACGCTCTATCCACTGAGCCAAACCGGTTTCCGTGATTTCCTAAATCTTTTTGAGCTACGTTAGTCAGCATTGTACACTATTGCCTAAACATTGGATTATCTGGATAATCCCAAGTTTTACATGAATCATACATATGGTGTATGTGGAAATGTGTGTGCGCACATTTGTGTGTTTGATTTGCTTAATTTATAAAGATATTATAGATTGATTCGAAAGGTTTATAATCTTCAATTTATTATGAATCAGTTGTGATATAAAACTATGACTTGTCAAAGTATATTCCACTTGCATTGGAAGTAGATGAGGAAAAAGAAGACATTCTACTAATACCAACTTGAAATGTTTCAAATATATGGAAAATTTTTAAATGAGTTGTAGAAAAATTGAAATGAAGTAAATGGTGGTAGAAAAAGTTGCACTGAAGCAGGTTGTAAATTGACACCTAAAATACCCTGATTAAAAAATCTCAGCTAAAAAATAGGGAAACTAAAAAGTGGCCAGGGGAGGGGGCAGGGGGGACGCTGTCCTTGGTGCTGACTCGTTAGTTACTTTACACTTAGCAGGTGGTATTTAGTACTCCCTACTTGCAAGTCACAGGGAACACACAGATAAGTAAAACATTTGCAACTTATTAGAGGACCGAAAGAAAGTACTTAATACATTTATGAAGGATAAAAACCTGGTAAAAACCACCAATTTATTGGGTAAAAAAAATCTAGGGTTTTGTAAGTTATAGCATGCTAAAGCAATGGACTGAAATAAGAAAAAAAAAGATAAAATTAAAATGACTTAAAAATTTTACACTGAGGGTAAGGCTTCATAGCTCAGGGGATAGAGCACTGGTCTTGTAAAAATTTTACACTGAAGTTAAAATCTAAAGTCAAATGTAAATATGGGAAGAAAGATGAGGGGGTGGACAAAAAACAACAGCCAGGTTTTACCAGCATTAATTAAGGAAGTGTACAAAAGATGAATTGGAAAATGGACAAATTGGAATTCAGAGGCCTTAGATTCAAGTCGTTTTGTCACTGTGAAACCATGTTCAAAACATTAGTGTTTCCATTTTCCCACATGGAAAACTGGGTGTGTATTATTTCATTTTAGCTTCAAAATTTTTAGAGCTCAAAGCTTTCTGTGCTAAAAACCCAGATTTGGAGGAAAATATCTATACTAATTAAAGCATAATATGCTAATTAGACTGGACATCCTTCCAGATGTCCTTCCAGACAACTTTTAAGTGAAACACGGGCGTGCGGGAAATCTGGGTCCTCAGTGCCAGAGTGAAACCAGAGTCCTGGGTGCCAGAGGGAAGCTGGTGCTGGCAGCTGAGGGGAGGAAGGCCTACTCTTGCAAGAATTTCATGCATCAGACCTCTAGTGTAATTATATTTTTTCATTATTGAGAGGATTTATAGTTTCTTTGCTACTCTTTATAAAGATTCTCAAGGTGGTGAGTCAACACTACCCAATGAGGAAAGGCTAATCTCTTTAACAAATTGTGCTGGAAAAAACTGGAGAAACACATGAAGAGTGAAAGTGGACATCTCTCTTATACCACAATGAAATATTATCTCATACCTGGCTCCCATCAAGAAAACAACAGACAATAGGTGCTGGAGAGATGTGGTGAAAAGAAAACCCTCATATATTGTTGGTGAGAATGCAAATTGGCCTAACCACAAAAGTAAACAATATGGTGGTTCCTTGGAAATTAAAAATACATCTGCCACACAATCCAGCAATTTCATTTTTGGGTATTTACCCACAGGAAATGAAAATAATGAGACATATGCACTCCTGTGTTTGTCACACATTATTCACAATAGCCACAGTATGGAAACAGACCAAATGCCCTTCAATGAATAAATGAATAAAAAAGACATGGTTCATTTACTCAATAAAGTATTATTCAGCCACAAGAAAGGAAGATATCCTCCCATTTGCAACAGCATGCATGGAATTTGAGCACATTACACTGACATCAGTCAGACAGAGAAAGACAAGTATTATCCCATATCACTTATTTGTGAAATCTAAAAAAGTTAAACCTGTAAAAAACAGTAAAATGATGAGTACCACAGGATGGTAGGAGAGGGGTAAGGATGATGGTGTTTAAGGGTACAAACTTGTAATGAATGGTAAATAAGCCATAGAGATCTAACTCACAGTATAATAATATAGACAGTAATCACTTTCTATGATGATATAATGTGATATCATGATATAAGCAATAATATTACCATTTATAATGTATTAAAGTAATACACTGTACACCTTAAACTTACACAGTGTTACATGTAAAATTTATTCAATAGAAAGAAATCGCCAGGATTGCAACAAGCTGTAGCCATACTTGTATCAATGATTATAGTATATTGGTGGAAAGAATTTAAGTCCAAAAAGCTGGATATATTTCTAGAAAAATATAGCCTTCCAAAACTCAATGAGGAGGAATCTAAACATCTCATTAGTCTAATAACTATGGAAGAAATTGAAGCAGCCATCAAAAAGCTTCCAGCAAATAAAAGCCCGGGAACAGATGGCTACACATGAGAGTTTTACCAAACATTCAAGGAAGAATTAAAACCTATCCTCCTCAGACTATTCAAAAACATTCAAGAAGAAGGAATACTTCCAGACACCTTCTATGCAGCCAGCATCACCCTAATACCAAAACCAGATAAAGACAACACAATAAAAGAGAATTATAGGCCAATATCTCTCATGAACATAGATGCCAAAATCCTCAACAAAATTCTAGCAAATCGGATCCAGCAGTACATCAGAAAGATCATACACCATGACCAAGTAGGATTCATCCCAGGAATGCAGGGATGGTACAATATCCGCAAATCAATAAACGTGATACATCACATAAACAAATTGAGAGATAAAAATCACCGTCATATCAATTGATGCAGAAAAAGCATTTGACAAAATCCAACACCCTTTCTTGATAAAAACTCTCAGCAAAGTGGGAATAGAAGGATCATACCTCAACATCATAAAAGCCATATATGATAAACCCACAGCTAACATCATACTCAATGAGCAAAAACTAAAACCATTTCCCCTAAGAACAGGAACAAGACAGGGATGCCCACTCTCACCTCTCCTGTTCAACATAGTACTGGAAGTATTAGCCATAGCAATTAGACAAGAAGAAGAAATAAAAGGCATCCAAATCGGAAAAGAAGAAGTAAAGCTGTCCTTATTTGCAGATGACATGATACTGTACATAAAAAACCCAAAGGACTCCATTCCAAAACTAATTGACTTAATAAATGAATTTGGCAATGTAGCAGGATACAAAATTAATGACAAGAAATCTGTGGCATTTCTATACACTAATAGTGAAATTACACAAAGAGAGACTCAAAAAGCAATCCCATTTATCATTGCACCAAAAAAATTAAGATACCTAGGAATAAACCTAACTAAAGAGGTAAAAGACCTATATGTAGAAACTACAGGACACTGAAAAAAGAGATAGAGGAAGATGTTAACAGATGGAAGAGCATACCATGCTCATGGACTGGGAGAATCAACATCATTAAAATGTCCATACTACCCAAAGCCGTCTATAGATTCAATGCACTACCCATTAAAATACCAATGGCATATTTTACAGACCTAGAAAGAATTCTTCATAGATTCATCTGGAACAAAAAAAGACCACAAATAGCCACAACAATTCTGAGAAAGAAGAATAAAGTAGGTGGAATCTCAATACCAGATTTCAAGCTATATTACAAAGCAACTGTTCCCAAAACAGCCTAGTACTGGCACAAGAACAGACATATAGACCAATGGAATAAAATAGAGAACCCATATATCCACCCAAACCACTATGCTCAACTAATATTTGAGAAAGGAGGCATGAACATACAATGGAGCCAAGATACCCTCTTCAATAAATGGTGTTGGGAAAATTGGACAGATACATGCAAAAAAATGAAACTGGACCACCAACTTACACCAAATACAAAAATAAACTCAAAATGGATACAGGACTTAAACATTAGAAGGGAAACCATAAAAATACTAGAAGACTCCACAGACAGCACAATCTCAGACATGTGCCGTAAGAACTTCTTCACTGATACTGCTCCAATGGCAATGGAAGCTAAAAAAAAAAAAACAACAAAAAAACAAATGGGACTACATCAAAATAAAAAGCTTTTGCACAGCAAAATAAACCATCAAAGACTGATAATTCTCAGGGGGAAAGGGGTGAGGGGTATACAGGGAGAGACTGGACAAAAATCATGCACCTATGGATGAAATCAACAGGAGGGAGGTAAGGGTAGAGGGAAGGGTGGGAGCCGGGTGGAGGGGAGCTATGGAGGGGAGAAAAAGAGAAAAATAAATTAAAAAAAAACATAAAAAAACAACAACCAGAAAGACCACTGTATGGAAGAACATATTTGCAAATGTTATCACTGACAAAGGTTTAATCTCCAACATCTATAGCCAACTTATACAACTTAATAAAAGGAAGATAAACGATCCAATAAAAAAAATGGGCAACAGACCTAAATAGAACCTTTTTGAAAGACGACAGAAGGAAGGCCAAGAGACACATGAAAACATGTTCAAAGTCACTAATTATCCGAGAGATGCAAATCAAAATGACAATGCGATACCATCTTACACCTGTCAGAATGGCAATCATCAACAAATCAACAAACGACAAGTGTTGGTGAGGATGCGGAGAAAAAGGAGCCCTTGTACACTGTTGGTAGGAATGGCAGACTGGTGCAGCCACTGTGGAGAACAGTATGGAGTTTCCTCAAAAAACTAAAAACGGATCTCCCATTTGACCCTGTAATCCCACTCTTAGGAATTTATCCTAAGAAATTACAAACAATAATCAGAAAGGATTTATGCACCCCTATGTTCATAGCAGCACAATTTACATTAGCTACAATTTGGAAACAGCCTAGATGCCCATCAGCAGATGAGTGGATCAGAAAACTATGGTACATCTATACAATGGAATTCTATGTTGCCATTAAAAAGAAGGAATTCTTACCATTTGCAGCAACCTGAATGGAACTGGAGAGCCTTATGCTTAGTGAAATAAGCCAGTCAATGAAGGAGAAGCATCACATGATCTCACTCATTTGTGGATAATAAAGAACATTATCAACTGATGAACAAAAGGATAAATACAGAGGCAGTAAAGCATCAAACAGACTGTGAAATTACAGCAGGAAGATTAAGGTTAGGTGGGGTAGATAAGAGATCAATCAAAGGACTTGTATGCATGCATATAAGTATAACCAATGAACATAGACACTGGGGGTTTGGGGTATGCCTGGGAGGGATGTGGGGCAATGGGTAGATATGTATAAAAATTTAAAAAAAAAGTAAAAAAAATTATGTTGGTACCCTATGTAATAGAAGCTTTTGGGGGTAAGGTTGGGGGCAAGTTTTAGAGAATACTAGTTTTCACTGTTTATCTGGAGAAGGGAATCACCACTGTGATTCAGTTTGCTGAATGGATTATTGCAGACTAAACCTCATCCCATTGGTGGCTGTGCCTCTCTTGGGGAAACACCCAATTTATACCTTACCAAAAGGTTATCTTTTGGAACATAGTACCTACTGGCAAAGAAGATCTTCTGAAACAACAACACTCATCACTTCTTCAAGGCTACTTTTACCCTCACTTGTCACCACATAGAGTGAAAATAGTTGTTTTGAATCCTAGAGGATGACTGAAATCTTCTCTATATGTGCTCTTTCCATCCTCTATCACACTGGCTCCAGGATAATAGAGAGAATAATTTATAGGTCTTAAGAGAGACTTAATGAAAGAAGAAAAGAAAACTAAATGGAAATAAAACAAACAAAAAACCCAGGAGATAAAATTTCACTAAGAACTAAATAAGGAGTCAAAAGGATTCTGAGATCTCTCAGAAGCCCTTCCACTCTGGCCTCACTCTCACACATTCCTCTAGCTTTGACACTGAAGAGCTAATATCTCTTGGTATTGAACATCTTGTCTGGACAATAGGGCATTAAATCATATACGGCAGCCATCATGTCTCCTTATCTACTTCCACAAACGCTAAATCTAAGACAGAAAAGAAGCAGTTATTTCATTATTATTATTAAAATACTTAGGTGATAATTATCCATAAAAAAAAAAAGCTGGATTATTTCTTCCACTTACTGGGCAATCGTAAGCAAATACAAATAGCCTTTCATCTGCAGCTTCAACCCACCATGGATCAAACATATTTTTTTTAATGCTATGTCTTTGCTGATCTATGTTTGCATCCATACTGAATATGTACAGACTGTTTTTTAAATTATTCCCTAAACAATAAAACATAACAATTATTTTCTTTTTTTATTGTTTAAAGTATTACAAATAGTAGTACATATGTCTCTTTCCCCCACACCATTGACTTTCCCCTGGCTTTCCCTATCCCCCAATACATGCCTTCACCTGACCACCAGCTCCCGCCCCAGTGTCTTGTATACATTGGTTATGCTTACATACATGCATACAAGTCCTTCGGTTGATCTCTTACAGCACCCCTCAACCTCCCTTGCCTTCCTGCTGTAGTATGACAGTATGACAGTTTGTTAAATGCTCCTTTGCCTCTGTATCTGTTTTTCCCCCCTGTTTCTTTTATTTTAAAATAATGTTTCTGCAGATTAGAAATAAACCTATAAGAACAAAGACAATTATTTATATGGCATTTATAGTGTATAAGTAATCTGGAGGTGAGTTAAAGTATATGGCAGAATCTGCATAAGTGGTATGCAATCCTAAGCCATTTTATATCAGGACTTGAGTAGCCACAATTTTTGTATCCATGGGGACCCTGGAACCAATCCCACACTGTTACCAAGGGCCAAATATAATCTCCAAGTGCTAGTTGCCTTATCTTTACAATAAATGCATTAAAAAAGATCCTATTCAGCTAGAACATTCTACAATCCTTAGATCCTTATTCATACATAATTAAGCAGCTCTCATCAATATGCTTTTGGTTGTTGATGTATCACATGTAATTATCTGAAGTTTGTGGGGGCTCTTTAGAGTCTCATAACTGAAATGGTTTTTCCTGCTGAGCCAACTTTAATATATATGAATATTGGGACAATTTCTCTTGGATACTTATGAAATTACTGTTAAGATACAGTGTTTGTTTTGGCAGAAAATGGTTAATATTGTATGTAGGTTATCATTATAGTATTGTACCCTTCAGACTTATAAAACATATAACTTCTAAAGGGAAATTAACTTCACCTTCCTCTTGTTACCAATTGTAGGCAGTAACATTAGCAAAGTGGCCTAGAGTGTGCTCATTTACTGTGCATCTTATATAACTAACCTAATTCTCCCTCTCTACTCTGGAAAAAAAGACTTTCTTCAGGTGAAGTTTTATGCTCTTCTTGGCCATGATCTCTGATATATATTGTAAATTTGTAACACTGGTGGCTGGCTTTTTTTTTTTTTCATGTTATACCTCTAGCAGGGGGCAGGCATTGGGCTTGGAAGGGCATATTTGATGGGGAAAGTAAGGAAATGACCATTCATTGTGTGCCTGTGCTATACTTTATATAGGAAAGCTCATTTCATACACAGGACAGTACATAAGTTACTATCATTTTTTCTCTATCTCGTGAAACCTGGGTTTTGTCTCACAGGCATTACATCACAGAGGCCAACCTCTCTAATTCTAAAAAAAAATCCATTCAACCTCACAACTCAGGACAGAATAGGCCCCTTCAATCTCCAAAAGTGCACCAAGGGTGTTGTCAGACAAAACCCTTTTCTTCTCTTATCTCAGACAGACCTTTAGGAACCCTTTCCTTCTGTCTGGAAGGACCAAGGGTCAGAATGTCTCTACGTGTGCAGAATACTAGGGAATTCTATAGGCTGCATAAAATATTCAAAACTGAGTTTTTTATTCCTTATTCAGATCATCCTTGTTTCTTTATAGTTTAGATTTCATTTTAAATCTTTTGTTCTTTATCTCCCCTTTCTACAGTCTGTCATAAAGTCTATTAAACACCTTCAGAATGGTTTTCATAAAGTATCTTTATTACTTGTCCTCGATGACACCATCTTATCTCACATTCTGCTAGAGAATATTTATTTATTTATTATTTTAAATGTATTTTATTGATTTTCCACAGAGTGGGAGAGGAATAGAGAGCTAGAAACATCGATGAGAGAGACACATCAATCAGCTGCCTCCTGCACGCCCCCTACTGGGGATGTGCCCGTAACCAAGGTACATGCCCTTGACCGGAATCGAACCTGCGACCTTTCATTCTGCAGGCCGATGCTCTATACACTGAGCCAAACCAGTTTCAGCATAGAGACATATTTAAATAATTGAATTGTCCAAGTGTTGTAACTTCTAAGTTGCCCTTCTAATATCTCAGAGAATCATAATATCTTGAGAACGACAATGACAAAAAGGGTATTTCTAGATTAATGGCTCTTTTCAAAGCAAGGAGCCTAGGCTATTAAAGCTAATATAGTTTATACACAGACCTTCTCTAATTTAATTTTCATGATCTTTTTCTAAGGTAGGCCGCCTGTTCCTCATTTTATAAGTGAATAAACTCTGTTAATAGCAGAAGCAGGTTTCCTGACTCCAGCTCTGCTTATCCCAAATGCTGAGATAAATTTGGAAAACTCTTTGAGGGCAAGGAAACCATGTTCCAATACTGACTTCCTTCTTGGACATGGTGGGTGGTAACTAGATGCCTCCTGCAACATGCTTATTCTAACAGTCCCTGAATTGAGCTGCGGTATCTTCTGTCCTAATTCACTTCCTGGTTTCCAAGAGTCCCTTTAACTTGCTCATCTTATATTTAGGCATTTATTCTCATTTCTTCCTGTAATGCTTATAGAGCTATAGGTAATATTAGCACAGAACTGATGTTTAGTAAAGACTGAATCTCATCTACTTATTTTTGCTAATACCACCAGAGAGACTGGCCCTCTTATATTACTTTTTATATTCCCAAATCTACTCATTGTTCAAGGGTTTACCCAAGTTTTTCTTACCATAGCTTTTCTCAACTATCCAGATCTCATAATTACTGGCTTTCCTGGATTTTAACAAGATTACCACACATGGTATTCTATTAACTAAAACTCCCTGATCTACAGTTCATATTTATCCATTTTGCTCTGAAGTTTTGCTCATACTCGGGGCCTCATCATACTAGGTCTAACCAAATCACACAAATGATATTGTACAAGCTCCTCCAGTGGTTCTAGATTCACTAACAAAGATATCTCTAGCCTATATTTCTTGTAGGTGAAATTTCCTGAATCAAGCTATCAGACAAAACACAACACACCCAGTTAAATTGGAAAGTCAGATTAAAAAGAGAAAGCAGTTATTTAATACCAACTATGCCAAAAATTTCAGGGATATACTTATGCCAAAAATACTAATTGTTTTGATGAAATTCAAATTTAACTGGTAATCCTAAATCTGGAAACCCTATCTTTAAGGAATTCCCCCAACTTTTTTGACACATTAACAGCATGATATCATTGCAATCAATCTTGAATTTCTTTAAATTTTTATTTTATTTTATTATTGACAGTATTACAGATGTCCCCTCCTCCCAGCCCCTATCCCACCCAGTTAATCTCTTCCCATCCCCTCTGGGATATGTCAGTCTGTATGATGCAGTACCTTACACATCAGTAATGCCATACTGTTTCCAAAGCACATTTATTTCCTTATTTATTCTTCAAAGTTACCCAAGTGTGTGATTACTATCTTTACCATTATTTACTTGTTTTTTTGATATATCTGTGTTTCAATTATCTAGGATATAACATACAGTTAATCATATCTACTTTGATGAATGGTTACAAAGATTAAATGGGATAAAAAACATAAAGTAAATTCCCTGAAAGATAAAAGAAAGCAAATAACCAGATGGACCTATATAACCTTTACTCTCCTCTGCCATCAACATACTTAGTTTGCCTAATATCATATAGCAAATGCATGGGACAGGAGGAGCTTAAACATGAATCATCATGTTACAGTTTAAGAAAATACACTTACTCATTACCTTCTCTCCTTCTCTTGGATGGTCCCTTATCTTCTGGAAGGGCATTTTCATTGTTATAAGAAATATATAGAGGAACCAAGATGGCGGCATAAGATATACATCTGTACATGCTGTCTCTCGCAACCACGCCAAAACTACAACTAAAAGACAAAACAACTATCCCCCAGAACCATGGGAAAGCTGGCAGAGTAGAAGTTATCCAACTAGAAGGAAAGAAAAAAGTATATCCAGACCTGGTAGGACGTGCAGAGGCTCAAAAAGGCAGAGGTACAAAGATGTGCACAAATCAGGCTGGTGAGTGCTGTTGTTTTTCAATTGGGAGAGAGTTACAAGTTCCCAATGCTCTGAACTCCAGTTCTGGCAAGATTCTGGGGACCCAGACTCATACAGGGAGAAACTGGACTGTCTGCCATCAGGTTGGACAGGGAGGGTGGCTTTCTTGCAAAAGCTGTGCACTGGAATCATTGTTTACTGTGCTGGGGCGCAGGACAGAGGATACTGAACACAATGTGACAGAGAGGGCTGACTGACAGCCATTGCTGTTTGCCATGCTTTAGCCTAGTGATTCCCTGAGACCCCGCCCTGCCCAATTTACAAACCCACCCAGCTGTGCAGCTCCTTTTACATATGAATGGCCTGCCCTCTGGCAGCTTAACTTAACAAATTGTAACTGGGTCAGACAATTCCAAAACTTCCAAACTCTAAGCAAAAAGGAGAAATCAACTCCAAATCTTCCAAACTCCAAGCAAAGAGGAGAAATCTGCAGTGCTCCCTGTAGCTCCTGCTGGGTGACCTCAGACACTAGCTGACTTGCACCTCCTTGGAGATCCAGGAACCAGTGAACCTAGAGGTCAGTGTGAGATGACACCAGATTTCAACTCCTCACATACATAAGTGACACAATCAAGAGACAGACTCAGTGAGCACCAAAGCCCCACTGAAGCATGTCCTGCCCCATATGGGTGTCTCCAGCACAGCAGTTCTCCCATTATGAACACAAGGGGGTCCTCACAACCAATTGTTCTGGAGGTCAATTCCTCCCAGTGTACCAATAGCAATCAGGGCTTAACGACAATAAGATTGTGAACCCAGCCCACAAAGGGGTGCACCAAGAGTGTCCACCTCAGGTGATTGGGGAGGCAGAGCTACTGGGCCCTAAGGACAACTAGCACACAAAGCCATTCCACCAAAACTGGGAAGCAGCCAAAATGCAGAGACCAAGAAACATGTCACGAATGAAAGAAATGGAGGAAAGCAAACAACTGGACGTAGAGTTCAAAACCACATTTATAAGGATACTCAAGAATCTTCTACAAACCGCTGACAAACTTATTGAGAACTCTGAGAAACTTAGTGAGACCTTCAAAGATCTTAATGAGAATGCCAAAAAAAAAAGGACCAGTCAGAAATTAAGCATGCACTGTCTGAAATAAATAATATAAATAATATACAGAAATCCAACAGCAGACTAGAGGACTCCAAGTATCAAATCAAAGATCTGAAATATGAGGAAGCAAAAAACACCCTAACAGAAAAACAAAAAGAAAAAAGAGTCCAAAAATGTGAAGATAGTGTAAGGAGCCTCTGGGACAACTTCAAGTGTACCAACATCAGAATTATGGGAATGGCAGAAGAAGAGAGAGAGCAAGATATTGAAAACCTATTTGAAGAAATAATGACTGAAAACTTTCCCTACCTGGTGAAAGAAATGGACTTACAAGTCCAGGAAGCACACAGAACACCAAACAAAAAGAATCCAAAGAGGACCACACCAAGACACATCATAATTAAAATGCCAAGGGCAAAGACAAAGAGAGAATCTTAAAAGTAGCAAGGAAAAAATATTTAGTTACCTACAAGGGAGTACAGTGGTACCTCGAGATACAAGTTTAATTTGTTCCGTAACCTTGAGGCGTGGGAAACTATGAGACTCTCGAGTCGCGGTAAACTGGTGGGTCATGTGCAGCCGGCCTATCCCCGCGATCACTCCTATCTCAAATGTTGCTCGTATTTCAAAGCAAAAATCTTTCGCTCAACAACTCGTATCTCAAAAATCTCGTATGTTAGGGCACTCGTATCTTGAGGTACCACTGTACTCATACGACTGTCAACTGATTTCTCAACAGAAACTCTGCAGGCCAGAAGGGAGTGGCAGGAAATATTGAACGTGATGAATAGCAAGAACTTGTAATGAAGAGTGCTCTACCCAGCAAAGCTATCATTCAGAATTGAAGGGCAGATAAAGAACTTCACAGATAAGAAAAAGCTAAAGGAGTTCATCACCACCAAACCAGGATTATATGAAATGCTGAAGGGTTTTCTTTAAGAAGAGGAAGAAGAAAAAGGTAAAGATAAAAATTATGAACAACAAAATGATAACAAATACATACCTACCAACAAGTGAATCTAAAAATCAAGTAAATAAAAAAATGTGATGAACAGAATAAACTGGTGAATATAATAGAATTAGGGGCATAAAAAGGGAATGGACTAACAGGGGGAAGGAGGAGTGAGGGGTACAGGAAGAGATTGGACAAAAATCTTACACCTATGGATGAGGACAATGGCAGGGGGTAAGGGCATGAGGTGGTGGGGGGATCAGGTGGAGGGGAGCTATTGCGGGGGGATAAAAGAGGAACATCTGTAATAAACTGAACAATAAAGTTTTATTTAAAAAATAAAAATGAATAAAAATAGAATCTTGCATATATATATATATATATATATATATATATATATATATTTAAAACAGCAATCAATGAATACATTGGAAGAACAAATTTATGTCTTTCCCTGTCTCTCTAAATACAATAAATAAAATTTTTAAAAAGAAGTTAAAAAAAAAATCTTATTACCTTTCTCTGCCTGGCTTATTTCACTAAGCATAACGCTTTCCATCTCCAACCAAAGGACTTGTATGAATGTGTGTAGTCATAGCCAGTGGATACAGGGCATTGTGGGGGGGGGGGGAGGAGATGGGTGAGCGCATGAATTGGAGGGTGGGTTGGGCCGAAAGGGCAATAGGGAAAAGAAAAAATAAATAAATTAAAATTAAATAAATAAATAAATAGAAATATCTTATAAGATTTTAATAAACATATGAGGTAATGACCTTGATTTGGTTCAGTTACTACTGTGCTTTCTCTCAATGAATTTAGAATTTTTTTTAAATCCAAACAGAACAAAAGGTTTTTAAGGAAACTAATTAATAGTCTCTACACAGGAGCAAACACACTGTTCAGAGATCAAAGAAGCAGATTGTAAGACTGTGTCCATTCTCCTCCGTGGATGTTTAAGAATATCAGTTAGTGAAACACTCATGCCGACACATGCCAAAGAACCATCTCATAAATTTTTGTGAGATGTGAAAAATAAACATATGTCCTAGGGAGCAGAAGGAATTCATGTTCAGGGTCCATAATTCCAGGTACATGATTAGTATTCATGGACACGGACGAGCGGAAGTCAGAGATTCCTGCCAAGCCAGCAGTTCGTCTAGAAAGACTGAAAGATTGAAAAGAGGAGCTGTTAAAATAGCTGTTTGATGCCATTACTATTACTGTTACAGTGATATTTTAGATTCCAATGTATTATGCTGACACCTAAGAGTGGCATTTTCCATGGTCAGTGTGTTGAAATGTGTTTTGAGGAATTGGTCTAAATAGAGTCTAGGGAAATTTACTCTTTCACTTCACAAGAGCTGTTTTTCACAAGTTAACTGTCAAGATCAATGCTAGTCTCTGCTCTTCTTTCTCTTTTATAATGGATAAATTAAAAATAGCATTGGAAATACAACATAGTGTTAGTGTGGTTTTTTCTGTGCTTGCATATTCTTTTAAAAATGAAAAAAAATGCACTTTGCATAGTAAACAATCTGCATGTTGAATATAAATTCTATGACTGTAAAGTGTATTATAACAGTGTCTAAGGAGAAACAGATTTTCTTATAGCTTGTAATATTTTTGTAATGCTTTAACTAGTGAGGAATTGGGAAGCTGATATCATTCCAAAATTTATTTCCCAGTAGAAATAAATATGAGATGTAAGTAACAAGGCTGTAATACACATGAACAAATGTATCCCATGAATATATTATATAAAATATGTCTATGCTCTAAATAATTACCAGTATATATTCCATAACATACCATGATTAAATAGTAGACATTATACAGTATTATTTGTACACATGCAAATTATAGAATGATCAAAATGTAGAAATTCACAATTGAGTATTTTACCAAGAGATATGGTATAAAATCTCCAATGTGCTTATTTTTTTAATGAAATTAGCATTCTATAAGGGATAATAAATACTGAGAAATAAATGTTCTAAGGTGTTATAAAAACTGCCTGGCAAATGAGAAACAGCTTGTTAATTGGATAATAGATACAACTAAATTTCTTAGCACAGTGTATTCAAATAATTTGAAATGGTCTTACTTGGAAGTTGCATTCCTTAACTTACAGATCATTTAAGAAACAATAATTTCTATGAAGAGACTCTTCCTGCTTATTCTCTAATTGTTTGGGAAACACTAAATGCAAGTTGCATATCAGATCTCCCTGTTGGTGACAGACCTGCTTAACAGCCTGATGGAGAGTAATTACTTGCAGTTTATAGGTTTCTCAAAAAGATGACAGACTATCAGTCACTCCTGATTCAGGAGGCCTAGCAGTGAGTACTTATCATAGGGGCGATATTCTCTGAACAGAAGTGGGATCAGTGGTGAACGTCACATTGAACCTTAGCAGAGCAGGGAGATGTTTCACAGAACCACTGTCTCATGATTATCTTCCTCTGTGTTGTACTAAGTACCTGGGAATATGTGGCCCTCTCCTTGCTTTCCTATGTCCAGAGAATACTATTTCTCTGGTAAACACTCAACCATTGGGCCTCCTGAATCAGGAGTGACTGATAGTCTATCTTCTTTTTGAGAAACCTATAAACTGCAAGTAATTAAATTAATAATTAAGAGAATAATTAAAATTAGTGGTCAGAAACATTAAGTTGAAACATTAAGTGCCTTTCCTCTTCAGGATTTGGAATAATACAGAGCACAGCATTTTTAAAAAATATTTGTATTGATTTCAGAGAAGAAGAGAGAGATAAAAACATCAGTGATAAGAGAGAATATTGATCGGTTGCCTGCTGCACACTCCACACTGGGGATCAAGCCCACAATCCAAGCTTGGAAACTGAACTGTGACTTCCTGGTTCTTAGGTTGACACTCAACCACCAAGCCATGCCAGCTGGGCCAGAGTATACCATTCTTGTGTAGTAAATTCTTGTTGAATAAATGATTGAGAATTCTGAAAGTACTAGGATTTCAACCTTATGTTTGAAAGAAATTTATGGATCTTCTTAGAAATGCAGATGTTTATGCTGTCTCACTTTCTTCAAACCTACAGTATCTCTGTGAATGCACCTGGCCTTGTATATTAAGGAGTTCCACAGGTGATATTAATGTGTATTCCTGGTGAAGGGCCACAGTTAAAATTCATTCTTTTCACAGATGAGGAAACTGAAATTCAGGGAAATTAAGCATACTGCTCAAGGCTATACAGCTAGCTAGCAATGGCAGAACTGAGATTTGAAATGCTATTATCTTTTCCAGCACTCTCAGCAGCACTTGGCAGCTGCCTCTGAAGGGGTTGACCTCTGAACACATGTGGAAAAATTAACAAGCCAAGCAGAATAAAGTCCCCATCAGAAATTAAAAAATGGCAGTGTCACTGAGGAAGAAAGTATTGATAAGAGACTACTCCCCAAAGATCGAATAACCCTTAACTAGAACAACAACAAAAAATTAGAGATACGTATGTTTTTATGTTTTTTGAGACTGATGAATTCCCTCATTGAATAAACATTATTGAGCATTTATTATATGATAATTACTGAGAAGAGGAGGAAGAAGAGGACAAATGATGAAGGTTAGGTTTTACTCTCTGGGGTTTTAGAATTTTTTAAAGTATTTTTGACTAGAAGATTGAAGACTCATAGTCAGATCAATAATGTTCAATTTGGCTTGTTGAATAAATTGCATTAATAAAATTATATGAGTGGGTTAACCTGCCCTATTTTTCTGGAAACCAACATTGAGTATATTAAGTATATTAAATTAATCAGTATTTTCTGTTTTTTATAATTCTACAGAGAAATGCCAGCACACATGAGCTGATACACATGAAAGCTTGTGAGATACAGTAGAACTTCCAATTCTATTCCTTAACAGGCCACCTACTACTGGTTGCAATGATCACCATTAGGTCACCAATAGGTACATTTACAAAGGAGACACTAGACAAAAATCACCGAGTTCATTAAAATTGAACTTTACAATTGAATTAATTACAAATAAACTTCTATTTGCAATGTCTGGGGGTTTGTTTGAGATTTTTTTTTACTTAATTTTCATTGTTGAGAATATTACAGATGTCCCCATTTTCCCCAACTTTGTCCACCTTCACCCAGAACATGCCTCCCATTTTTCCTCTGGCCATCACTACACTATTGTCTGTGTCTATGCATGTATGTTCTTTGGCTAATAACTTCACCTTCTTTCATTCACTTCCCCAATCCCCCCGCATTAGTGCTGTCAGCCTGTTCCATGACTTCATGCCTCTATTTCTATTTTGTTTGTCAGTTTATTTTTTTCATTAGATTCCACATACACGTGAGATGGCATGGTATTCTTCTTTCTCTGACTCACTTATTTCACTTAGCATAGTAACCTCTAAGCCCATGTAAGGAACCCACTGTATTTGCTATTGATGCATTGGATAAGGGAGTGACCTCCAAAATATATGAAGAACATGTACAACTCAGCACCAGGAAGACAAATAATCCAATTAAAAATGTTGTTGGTTTGTTTTCTTTGTTTATTTTGTGAGCTGAGCTGGACTTCCTAGAGTCATCAAGCCTGGACCAAATGCAGAAGAAATGTTTTTCTTGGTTCTTTTTTCTACCTCCTTACTCTTAAATCTGGCCCCAGGGACTCTTATCACTTTTATTGCAAGGGTTTTTTAAAAAGGCACAAACTCAAAAAAAAAAAAAACTGAAAAAAAAAAGAGAGAATTTGTCTCCCTGAAGCTTAGAAAAACTATCCTGAAGCATCTCTCACCTCTATACATGTTTTTTTCCCAACACTTGTCTCTGCCTGGCCAGTCAAGGGAAGAGGTTTCCGGTAGCTTGGGAATATTCCTGCTTCTTCAGATCATCCATTTGGGAGCAACCAGGAAAGGATTAAACATGACAAATTCTCTGGCCCTTATCAGCATGACCTATATAAGCTTTTTTCTTCATATAGTTTATAAAATTTGACTGAGACAGGATATTTAGTAAGTGGCAGGTCCAGAATTTAAATCCAGAGAAGGAGTGAGTGACTCCTTCTCTTTTACTACACTCACTATCTGTGTGAAAGAAATCTAATGTTCCTACCATATAAGTTTCTCACCTATGCCTCACCATTCCCTCTATGTCCTCTTGCTACACTCCTTAAAAAAGAACAAATTAAGCTATAGAGACCAAATCACAGAATTCAGGCTGGTTGGTATACTTAGAGGATCAGATGATCTTACATTTTCTTTCAAGGGGACTTGGATGGATTATTATTTACAATATGTTTCTTTTCCTCAAAGAATTACATTGCTCTATGCAGTTACAGCAGGATGTTGGCATTCTTGAATTAAACTTTTGCAGTGTTTCTATACAAAAGGGAATCCAGAAGCATGTGCCATGTAGTAGTTTATTGCTTTATTGAGACACATTAGGAATATTCAATGCAGAAATATATTGCCACATATCTGCATGGCAACATCCTTCCTTATCCTCCACTTGCAATTATTTGTGCATTTTAGGAGAAAATTATGCAATTTAAAGTATTTCAAGTTTATGGGAATTTCCCATATCTGTGGCTGTATTATTCTCAAGTGCCAGAGGTCTACTAATAGGCCTCTGATCTGCTGTGGTCTTAGGATTCTGTAGCCATTGACTTTGGATTTCTCAACGGAGAATACCTGAGACATGCGTCATATTACTATAGCAATCACCCTACTTATTGTATCTACCTAATAAAAAAGTAACATGCTAATTGGCCATACCTGCACAACACCCACCAGCCAATCAGGAGTAAGCATGCAAATTAACTCAACAGAGCTGGTGGATTAATTTGCATACAGGGGTGCAGAGTGGCCAGGGATGGAGCAAGATGCTTAGAGATGATGCAGGCATTCTGCACCACCACAGTTGCTCCTGGCCTCTGGGTAGCATGGGAAGGCAGAAAGGCCACTCGGGTCAGGGGCAGTAGGCAGCTCCAGCCAGAGCAAAGGCAGTGCTGGCAGCCAGGGGAATGAAGGCCCATTCTTGCACGAATCTTTTTTTTTTTTTAATATATTTTATTGATTTTTTTTTTTTTACAGAGAGGAAGGGGAGAGATAGAGAGTTAGAAACATCCATGAAAGAGAAACATCGATCAGCTGCCTCCTGCATACCCCCTACTGGGGATGTACCTGCAACCAAGGAACATGCCCTTAAACAGAATCGAACCTGGGACCCTTCAGTCTGCAGGCTGATGCTCTATCCACTGAGCCAAACCGGTTTCAACTCTTGCACGAATCTTCATTTGTGCATCAGGCCACTAGTTTTATTATAACAGGCATTTTATTTGAGTGAATTGCTCTTATTGGAAAAATTCAGATCACGGATAAAAGCCCTTTCCCAGCACGTATGTCCCTTCCATTTGTGTATAAATTTGCTATTAATAAAATTACTTCCACATGTATCACATTTGATCCTCATGGCCAGAATAGGAGGTGGAATAGCAAATATTATTTCCTCAGATTTATGGATAAGGGGAATGCTGTTCAGTATGCTTAAAGGTATTGCCTAGACTTGCATTTAGGAACTGATACAGATGCGATTGAAATTCAAGGCTCTTAATTATCAGAACCAACTCTATCATATCATAATATCTTTTGGCTAATCCATCAAAAGTGCCTCTCATCACCAGTTATAATAGTAAAGAAATCATTCATTTATGAATTATTTACTTAGTGCCTGCTGTATTATAGACAGTGTAATTGACATTGAGGATTTGAGGTGAAATAAAATATGATTCGTGTCCTCAAGGAAGGCATAATTTGTTATGGGAGATATATTTTAAAATTTTGATATTGTTTTACAGTTAATTTTATTGAGATTTTAAAAAAGAGTGCTATGTAACCACAAGATATTACATAAATAACTTTGTCTAGAATAATCAGAAAAAAGTTTTGATCTGACATAATCTCCTGTTTTTCTAGAGAATTATATAGCCCGCAGAAACAGTGGTGGTTTTGCACTGAGTTGAGATTTGATTTTAAAGAACTAATTTAGAGAGAGACTTTGGCAACTTTTCCCCTTTTTGTACCTCAATTTCTTCATCTATGAAATGAAAGAATTGAGCTAAATTCCTTTCTAATATTGAGGGTTTTTTTTATTTTACTGTTTTTACTTTTCTTACAGATGTACATAATCTTTCTGTAGGGCTTTTTTCAGAAATTGTTTCTTAGGTGTTTTTTGAGTTAGAACTCATACATGATGTCAGTTTCTTTTTTCCTTAGGAGATTGGTTCTAACTTCATTTGTGTTTGGGCCCCACAGTCTATTATTGGCCAGGAAGTCTGGGGCCAAGGCCCAGACTGTTTCCATTGGAATCATTGGAATGTGTGTGCTTCCGCATGATCCAGCATTTGGTTTGAACTAGACTCTTTCTAAAGTATTTATGCCTTCCTTATTTCTGTAGGCGAAGGATAGGAAAATGTAGGTAAAAAGATTTTTTAACCTTTATTATCCTACAGTTGCTGTGACCATGGGTACACCAGAAAGCCAACATTGCTCCAGAGAAACCAAGACAGGTGACCATGTATGTCCAAATGGAAATTTAGGCTGAAGTCATATCTGCTTTCCATTAAAGTTGCTAAATGTGTTGTATTAAATGTGGAATACCTTTGTGGTATGCACTTCTATTTCTTTGTATTACTTATTTCATTGTCTGTGTATTCATATTATGCATATCCTCAATGCCCTCAAAATAAATAGGACTAATAATTTGGTGTAAATCCTTTAAAACTTTTCTATGTCTGTACATGCATATAGCATAATATAGCATAAATATATATAATATAAAATTCTCTTGAAATATACATGCATCATTATATATAATAATATATAATTCTCTTGAATTATACATTCATTTAAACTTTTAGAAAAATAAGAGTATACTATACCTACTGCTTTAGATTTCCTAACTTTTAATTATTTTTGATAAATTTCCTTATTTAATTGTTAGTTTTAAGTATTCATTTTTAATATTTATAAATTATTTTAAAAATCAATAATGAGATTTTAGGTTTAATCAAATTTTCACTATTACATACATAAATGCAATGAAAATTTTCCTATGAAAAGATGTGGATACAGTTTTAAAACCAATTCTTAAAAATTAACTTTCTGAATTAAATATCAAGTACTTTTTGGAAATCTTAATGCCTATTACCTATTTGTCCTGAAAAAAGGACACAAGAACCTGTTTTACACATATTTTTCAACATTAGATGCTGAACAGAGATTAAATTTAGAAAAACAATAGCATTTAAGAAATGTATACCTTTCTCATTGGTAGATATGCAGAGCTCTTAGGACAAGTGCCAAGGTTGCATGTTTGAATCCTTCTCCAGTTTTTCATATGTATGGTTATATAAAATAGGTTTAACTATCATGGCTTTTCATGCTTTTTTAAGGTTAATAAAGATCACTTTGACTCCACAGCCACGATTTTAAATCCCAACTCTCCCAAACATTTCTATCCATAAAACAATAGTTATGAACAAAATAATAACTTTTTATAATATCATATGCTTTTCAAAAACTTCTAGATTTATTGTCCCTATCAATGTTGTTAAAACCATAGAAAAGGTAGCCATGACATTAAAAGAAAAAAGTTCACTTTTGTTAAACAGAGAATTATAAATTAAATGATCTGAGATGATGATTCTGTGCTCTGCCTAGACAACCACACAACAGCCAACTTTCCATTCCAGATTTTTTTCATTAAAATTAGCTACCTTTTAAAATTTCATTGACTTACTATAAGTTCCCATTTATTCATTCCACAGAACTATTTCCATCTAATATACTGAACTTAGGATCAAGAATTCCCAGCATCAAATACAGTGCTATTTATATAACAAATGTTTAATAAACAGTTTTAGAATAGGTATATGAAAGATGACATAGTACCTGCCTTCAGTGAATTTTTCAGACAAGTGGAGAGGACAGGAGAAAAAAATAATTAAGTTACATCATATCCAAAATGATAAGATGGAGAGTCAGGTTGAATGCTACCTAACACTTATTTAGGTGGGAGGAAAGCATTTTGTCTCAGAAATAGATTCCATCAGAAATGGATACTTTACAATCGTGCACTTGAAACCTGTATACTTTTGTTAACCAGTGTCACCCTGATAATTTTAATAACAAGGCAGAAAAAGAAAATAATGGGAAGATATATAATATCAGTAATGTTTATAAAACAATCTTTTATATATATATTTCAGAGATGAAAGGAAAGAAGAGAGAGATAGAAACATTAATGATGAGGGAAAATCATTGATAGGCTACCTCCTGCATGCCCTCTACTGGAGATCAAGCCTGCAACCTGGGTATATACCCTGATTGGGAATTGAACAGTGACCTCCTAATTCATAGGTAGACATTCAATCACCGAGCCCTGACAGACAGTCTCACTCATTACTTAAAAGAAAAAGGTAAGAGAGAAGTTAAATGTCTTTATTGCCCATAAAATTTAAAAATATGAATTTTTTAAAGAAAAATTTTTCACTTGTGGGAGAATAAATTGATGTATTCTCATTGGGTCTAAATTTTAAACATGCATACATTTTGAACCAGAAATACCATTTCTATAAATCTATACCTAGAAAATTGTTCAAATAAACATTCAGAGATATTAGATTATGGAGTTCACCTCACAAATGCTACCACAAGAAATTTATACTTGATCTGGGTTTGTTATTTGGTAAGAGAAGAGAGAAAATGGGATTCTAGTCAATGAGAGCCAAACACGGGAATTAAAGAAAAGCATCACAAAATTCATAGAAGGAAAAAAAATACACAGTTTTTTCTCACTTCACAATATTCTAAGGTTTATTATTTTTTATGTTTATGTCATGTCTCAAATTAAATTTAAAGACAGGTGGAGATAGGATGTGGAGAGAGGAGGGTATGCTAGCTTTGTCTTTAATGTTAATTTTTAACAATAGCAATTCATAAAAATTTGAATTTGAATTTATATAGTAAATTATATTTTCAAAATTGAGAGAGAAATATGAGTGTCTTAAAACCTATCTCAATTATCTTACACCACCAAAAGCTAGTGATATTGTGATAGGTAGGAGAATCCAGAAAATTTAGAACTGACTATAAAAAACAAAAGGAAAAGGCTATTATCAGCATTGTAAAATTAGTGTTGCTGGACCTATTAAATTTTTGTTCCAGTGGTACACAGTGTATTTTCTATGGTCACCAGCAAATCTCGGAAGAATTTAATGGTTAAACCCTCTGAGCTATTGCTTAAATCACTAAAGACATGGATATTATATTTAGCACATCTCAGGCACTAGTTCTTTGATTTGCATTTGTTAAAAAAAAAAACCTGACTTGATAATGATCATTATCTTTTCATGTTGAACACCTGAGTTTCACAGAGATGGTGCCCATGACTGCACAGTCACTGGATTTAATATGACATTTATTAATTCAATAGCAAGTGTTTCTTGGTTGCCAACTGTGTACCAGGAAATAATCCAAGTCCTGAAAGTGTAATAATATTATGCTACTGTTTTCCTAACTTGTGTTTATTATCCCCCCACCTATGGTGTCAGGAAAAATTATGCAGGTGCCACTTTTTTCTGCATCTCCCCTAGGGAGAAAATATTATTTTATGGCCCTCAAAGAAGGTAACTTGTGGCAAAGACAAAACACATATGTCCCTAACTAAGTTCTAAATAATATTGTAATTTAGTTACTAATTTAAAATCATTCCTCAGGTTATGAGTCAGGCATGTATAATGCAGGAACTATGGCACATGTGGTCGATCCCTCTTTCATGATCTTTAGTGCATAATGGAAATCTGGCATGAAAATACCGTGGTACCTCACAGGTGATCACTATGTCTTACTGCTTATTAACTGGCTTTTTTTATCATCATGAATTTTATCATCAAGAAGTAACAATATGGATTGATGCTGTTTGTGGTCCTCTGATCCAGTTTTCTATCATCAGCATGGAATAGCTCCAATTTACTAAACTATGTGGTTTGCAGTATGTATGTCTTATATTGCATCTTCCACAAAAATTGGAAGAAAATTGATACTTTTTTTAAAAAGTTGATTTCTCTTACTCAGCGTATATTTAATTCCACATGATATGTGAGAACCCAGAAGTATGGTCTTAAACAAGAATGATAATGGCCTTTAAAAAATTTGGAGTTTAATGATTATTTTAAATGGGTGATTCCTAAGAACAAAATCCTATAGTAGAAAATCCAAATTCTGGAAATAATTCAAAGGCTGACCTTGCTTTGCTTTCTTTAGCTAACCACGTGACTGATTCCTTGAACCACATTTTGTTCGTGGATATTATTTTTTCCACTACTTATTTTTAATTATACTGCAAATGCAAGCAGTCCTAAAGATCAGTAACCATGTTTATTCTAGCAATAATAGTACACTAGGCAATTTAATTATATCCTTGAGATGAACCCATTTTCTCTGAGTAATTCATTGTAGTCCATTTCAAATTACTAACACATTTAATTAAATAGCTAACAGTCCAGAGGATTGGCTAATTGGTTTTGTTTTTGACCAACAAAGTTTCTGAAATGTCTGTCTCTATAGAGCCCTTCTAGCTGTAGGGACATGTGCAACTATGAAATATTTTGCTTTCTTTTTTAAAATATATTTTTATTGATTTTTTACAGAGAGAAAGGGAAAGGAATAGAGAGTTAGAATCATTGATGCGAGAGAAACATCAATTCAGCTGCCTCCTGCACACTCCCTACTGGGGATGTGCCTACAATCAAGGTACATGGCCTTGACCTGCATCAAACCTGGGATCCTTCAGTCCACAGGCTAATGGTATATCCACTGAGCCAAATGGTTAGGGCTATTTTGCTTTCTTATTGGTACATTCTACCAAAAGAAAGGTGGTTGGGAGGATAAGTAGAAGAAGATATAGAGAGGATAAATGATGAGAGAGGCAGATGTGACTCAGGGTGGTTAACACACAATATACAGGTGATATATTAAAGAATTGTACACCTCAAACCTATATAATTTTATTAACCATTGTTACCCCAATAAATTCAATTAATATGTTTTTAAATAAATTATCTACATATCATAGTTGACACTTTATTATTTTTAAGGAATTCAAAAATGTGCACATATTCTTAAGTCTATGAGAATAGGGAATGGTAAGATCTATAAGAAATTGTGGGTTTTTTTTTTCAAGGCAACACTGTTAGATGGCAGTAATTTATGATAAAAATCATGGCTTATACTCTTCTTATCCATTTCAAGGCACCAACATATATTAAATGGGGCAGGAAATATGTGTTGAATAGATATTGGTTGAGTTATTGTTAGAAATTCCTCTCTAAAATTTCCTTCTTACAACAAAGATACAAGTTAAAGCTTTAGGAGTCTGGTATCTAGAAATTCCCCTTATTTGCAATGTCACTGCCATCTGCTCAGTACCAGAAATCATAGAAGTTATTTTATAAACATTTTTTTGCCTTTTTTTTTTTTTGGATGCAGTATCTTAATGATACCTCATTAAACATTAAAAAGTAGTTTCCCTGACCACTACGTTTATTTAATTCTTTTCTATTTCAATGTTTGGCACCAGTTGTGCTACTTCTGGCCTATAGGTAGTGCAAATTAGAATAATGGAACCTCATGCTCCTCATAAGTATCTTTACCCAGATATTTATATATGAAAACTCATCTAAGCATGAGATGGACTATTTCTAGAGCTAAAATATCTGTGAGATTGGTCACAAAGTGAATAGTGCTGTTGATTTGATTGAGTTCACCTCTCAAATGCTACCACAAGAATTTAAAAACTCATATTATATCTGATAAAACCAGTACTAGATGAAGCAGCCTAAAGGTTGAAGATCTTATTCCTGGGGTTCTACATTTTATCTACTTTGCTCTCTGAGCTTTCTTTAAATTTCCAAGTTCTCTTTCTGCCTATCTTTACACATGCCTCGGTAGTGTGCTGATCAGTGCCTTAAAATTCGTGTTACTCTTCTTTCAGTTAAGCTAAAAATTGATGTTACAAATCATTGATTAGGAAGCCAAGTGAAAAATTATTGAGTTTACAGAGTACAGAGTAAATGTCAATTAAAGGGAAGAAAACAAACTTGGAGCCAGAGTTTTAACATGAATTGGCATCCGTTTCATTTCTGACTTACGCCATAAAATCATAAGCTTTCAAAATAGTGATATAATGCCTTAAAATACTTAAACATTTTTTGCTTAATAGTGCTATTCTCCCATATGTTTTAGCATTTATTGTAATGTTGACCATCTAGTATGTATTGATAATTTCTAATCCTGAGACATGTTAAAAGAATAAAACTGCTATCTAAAGTTGCATTGTAATGCCCATTTATTGAAACCTTACTTTGTGACAGGTAATTTGTATCTGTTATCTATATAATGAAGGGTTGTTGGTATCAGGTCAACATTAATGGTTGCAGCTCAGCATTTGTTGATGGTTCCAGGCCTTAGGTTTGAAATTGAGAGTACAGAAAAAAATGGGGAAAAGTTGTTCTTTTTAAGCATATTATATTCCACCATATCTGTTTTAAAGCCAAAATTCTCTCCTAAGCTTCTCACTCACATACATATTTAGCTGCTTATATGACATTTCTAATGAATTTCTCATAGGCACTTCAAATTTGGCTAGAATGAGTTGTTATCTTACTGTCTAAGCCTATCCTGCTCTCTTCTTTAGCCTATCAATCTTGAAAAATGAGAATCAGTGTAGAATCATCTTTTAAAAGTTTAACTCTCAAGTCTAATTGATGACTAAATACTTCTTTCCTATACTTTTGCTCATTCCTCTGCATTCACATGCTACTGCTTTCAGACCTCTGTCATTGCCTGCATCTGCAACTGTTTCCATTTGGTCTTTCCGCATTTGGTTCTCTACTACTCTTGCAATTCATCTTTCTCATTGAGCTTTATAAACATTAATCCTTCTGTTCCCAGGGCCTATCAGATAAAATTTAAATGATATCTCATTTCATTTAAAGCTCTTCATTATCTAAGCACCTGCCATCCTCTCTAAACCTATCATTTGCTGTGTTTATTCCTGCTTTTAAACGCTCCAGCTTGACCTTTCCAAAGTGCAACATTTCATCCCCTACCTGTAAATCATTCCATCTGCAGCCTAAGATTCCCTACTCATTGTCTTTATTCCTCATTTCTGTTTCTTGCTTTTTGTCTTTCTTCCATACTAGGCATTCTGTCCTCCCATAATGTGTGTCTATATGTCATGTAACCTAACCTTATCTATGCCTTTTAAAATAACTTATTACATGTTTTCTCCTAGTGATATTTTATAGTTTAAAAGAGAAACATTTTATGATTCATTTACAGTTACAAATCACAAACGATAAGGTTTATCATGGAGCCATCATTTTTTCTGGTTATAGTGGCTACTAGAGAATAACATAGAATAATTTTAAAAATATATTTTATTGATTTTTTTTTTTACAGAGAGGAAGGGAGAGGGATAGAAAGCTAGAAACATCGATGAGAGAGCAACATCAATCAGCCGCCTCCTGCACGCCCCCTACTGGGGATGTGCCCGCAACCAAGGTACATGCCCTTGACTGGAACCGAACCTGGAACCTTTCAGTCTGCAGGCCGATGCTCTATCCACTGAGCCAAACCGTTTTCGGCAACAGATAGAATAATTTAATGTTTGCCTTTTTGTTTATTCAATAAAATGAGTAAGACAAAATCTACATTCTCAAAGAATTCTAATTTTGTTGAGAAAAGCATTGACATACATTGATAAGTACAGTAAAATATGTTGGTATATCTCTCCAAATAACATGAATCACATGAGTAAATTAATGAGTAGATATATGGGAAAATTAATTTTAATGCAAAACCAACATTGAAGGTCTGGAGGAACACTTAGAATTTTCTGCTCCATAATAGGTGTTCAATAAATAACTGTGGACTGAATTCATTTTAGACCTTAGTGATTTTAAAGACTCAACTAAGGCTTCATCTGGTATATGGAACGAACTAAACCTTAAAGAGTATGGAAGGTTTGGGTAAAAACACAAGGAAAGAAGTACATTGTAGGCCAAACAAGTGGTATATGCAAAGACACGAGGGAACAAAAACGTATAGAATATTTGGGAAGAAGCAAATACTTTTATATTATTATAGCATATAAATTACTATAAGGATGACTATATAAAAGAATTTCTAGAACTGGTGAAATTTTTAGTATATTAGCTATTCTAATAGACAATGAGATGCTATTGGTGTAAGGTCTAATGAGCTAGAATTTTCCTCTTGGCTTTTTTATATGGTGCCAGAAGGAGATGAGTGGTTTTGATCATTCCGAAAGGTAGGACTATAAGATTTTAGAATTGTTTGCGAATTCCCTTGTATATTTTAAAAATATATTTAAATAAATGGTTAAATATAGTGAATTTTAATAATAAATGACACAAAAGTAGAAGTATTATGTAATTGGATACAAAATGAAAAGTGTTATATATGGCAGATAGCTGAAAGATAAGAGTTACATAAAACTTTCTTAAATTTTCTTTCTTTCAAGATTTTTTCTTTGCTTCTGTGCTTAAATTAAACTCGGTTTCCAAATCTTGACAGTTTATCTCATCACTGCAATTTCCTTTGTATTAAGTATATTATCCTTCTCTATTTCCTGAGGTACCATTCAACTATTTGCCAATCATAGATTAGATTATTACAGCTAAAATGAATTATTTGTCTCATATGCTTCATTACCCAGATGTTTCAATTGAGTACCAGAGAGTGGAACTAACTTTCCTAAATTTGCACCTGGACTTGGTTTGGAACATAATTCTAATTATTGGTTCAATGATCTTTCCTGTAATTATGTTATTGGCTTTTCTTGCACATTTACTCTCCCTCTTTATCAATCAATAGATTTCCCAACATGCCAATAAGATGAATACCCACAAAAACATCAGTGTTTTGTGATGAAGGTGGCACAGGATCTCCATCGAAATATATGTTTTTAAGGCTTTCATCCTTCCCTTAGGCTTCTTCCTGTCTCTGAAGTTATCTAATGGCTTACAACTCCACTTGATGTACTGTATTTTGCAATATAGATTTTCATTTACAATTTAACAGTCTCTTTCTTTTTCAGTTTCCCTGGCAACTGATTAAATTTTAAAACAACAAAGTTGCTTTAAGCTGGATTTAAGAAAAAATTCAACCTGTTTCTATCTGAGTCGAATTTTTAGAGATCTCAGATAATTGTAACTTTTTTTGTAATATACTCTATTTTTACAGCCAGGGCAGAATATGTAATTCTTTGTTCTCAATTATAAAAAGTACCATAGATTCTGTGAAACATAGATTCTGTGAAACACAATGTGAAACTGTACTTTCAATACTTTTTGGTAAATGGAGTTATTGGATAAAAATATAAAAGTCCTTTCTGCACCCCAACTTTTTCATGTATTTTACCATCTTACATGGCCCTTAGCCTTTCCCCACTCTATTTTTACTGTTTTCTGTTCTCTCTTGGATCCACACTAAAATGCTTTGTCTTTCCTTATGCCTATAATTTTACCCATACTTTGATCTGTGCTATTTCATTTAAAAAATTTCACATCAGGCTTATTTTTTCATATCCAGGGTCCCATCAGGTTTACCTTATAAAACAAAATAAAACATTAAAAAAGGGTTATTCCGGAGCCAATCATTTACATATAATGGCCTATTCTGATCTAAGGAGTAAGAAAGAATAAGGGAATGCTTCTTCCAAACCTAGCGCTTGGCAGCCTTAGCTGGGAAGAGGGAAGGATATAAAGAGGAAACTTTGTTGCAGTGACATTTATAAATCAACCACTTTCCATAGAGATGAATAGAGTAAAATATCTCCCCTGGAGAAATCCATCACTTACTGGTGAACACAGGTATAGATAGAACTTATATATCTGCTTACCTAGTGCCATCTCCACTTAGATACATACAGGCCTTTCAAACTTAAAAGGTTACAAAAACTAGATTTCCATCTCTTTCTCCCTAGGTCAGATTCCCCATCTCATTAAATAATATTACTTCATCACCAAGACAGAAAAGTGAAAGTTAGACCTTTTCTTCACTTTCTGATCACCTTATGAGACAAGACTTGCAAAAGCCTCTGTGCTCAACTGGGATGGGGCAGAGTCTCGGGGCAGAGCAGACAGCACTGGTTTCCCATCAGCCCTACCTTAATAGGCCCCTGTGTCTCCCTGTCTCATGGTAATCGCTGCAAGCACCTCTGAGAGAAAGCTGTCCTCGAGTTGTGCCCGCTGTCAGACAGTCCAGTTTCTGCCCGAATGAGTCTGGGCCCCAGAGTCTTGCCCAGACCTGGAGTTCAGTGTAGTTGGGAGCTTTTGTCTCCCTCCTAGTTGAGAAGGCCAGCTGCATACTCATTTGGCCACCTTCTCTGCATGAGTGTTCCTTGCAGTTCCTCTGAGTCTCAATGTGCTTTTCTCTTTCCTGACAGTCCAGTTTTACCTCATATGAGTCTGGTCCCCAGAGTCTCTCCTAGAACTGGAGTTCAGTGCAGTCAGGAGCTTTTGTCTCCCTTCATTTGAGAAAGCCAGCCATGCATTCAGTTGCTAGTCCTCTCTGCACGCATTTCTCAGTACCTCTGCTTCCTGCAGCTCCTCTGAGTCTCAGTGTGCTTTTCTCTTTCCTTCTAGTTGTAGAATTTCCACTCAGTCAGCCTTTCTGTGGTTCTGGATGATGTCCATTTTGTCTTTTAGTTGTAGTTTTGAAATTTTGTGCAAGGCAGCAATTTAGGTTTTACCTATGCTGTCATCTTAGTTTCTCCTATATTTTTTTTTACCAAAATGTGTTTTAACATCATCACACTCACAATATTCTTAGGATGGTTCATCTCCCATAAGTTCATAATTCCTGTATTTCAACTGTATATGTTTTGGAGTCACAAAGAATATAAATGTATAGATTTTCATTTCATCCTTCTTAATTCATTTAAAAAAATTAGCCCTGGCATTGTTCCATGCACTGAAAGGTTGCTGGTCGATTCCTGGTCAAAGCACTTGCCTGGATTGAGGGCTTGATCCCCATAAGGGGACAGGCATGTAGGAGAGAGCCAATAAATCATTCTCCATTCTCTCTCTCTCTCTCTCTCTCTCTCTCTCTCTCTCTCTCTCTCAAAAACAAAAAATCTTTAAAAATAAAAACCATGAGTCCATTTCCTCTTGCTGTTTATCCTCACATTCAACTTTAGCATAAGCTAAACTTTCTTCTTTTCTTCTTTCCAATGTACAAAAGTATTCAGAGAAGATGACTATGGTCTCTGTATTTAGAAATTGAATGAAATAACTACTGAGATAGGAAGAATAAAATTCTGGTAAAATATGTAATTTGTGCACAAAACTATTTATTTGAAGGTTGTTAATTATAAAGGAATGTAATTGCAATTTTATTGTTGCTAAGCAACTAAATGCTTTTCATGGAATCATTTGAGTTAAGAAAGATTGATAATCCCATACACTCCAGCTCCACTAACAATCCTCTGCCGAATACATTTGGAATCTTTTAAGAGCTCTGTTTAATGCTAGCAATCAAAATGTTCTGATGTTATCATGTGTTAGTTACCATAGTGGGATAAATTGAATATAGAAATTTTCATCTTAAACATTGAGAATTGTTTCATAGCGTTAGCTTATAACAGGATTTCTCTTATGAATTATGTCACAGAGAGAACTTTAAAAAATATTTCAAGATAAATTTACCAAAAGGGATTATATAATAGAGATAACTATTAAATATTTGCAACATGTGACCAGAGATTAATATTTCCTAAGATGGACAGCCCTTTATCTACTAATCGGGTTTATGAACTTGCTGTGGATTTGGATAAATCTGTAGGGAGGAATGAAATTCAGCATTTCTGGAATCATTTTTTTTTAAAAAATTCATTTTATAATGCTTATCTTCACTTATACGATGAATAATATCTACCTATGCAATGCAGTTTTATTAAACAGAATGGAGGGGCTATAAAATAGTGATGAAGGGCACAGGCTTTGTAGTCTCATTATCTGTGTTCTAGCCAGCTATGCTTTGTCACATTTGGCTCTGTGACACTGAGTTATATCCACTTAGTCTCTCTGAACCTCGTTTTCCTCCTCTCTATTTTGTGTTAGGTAATATCTACCACATCAAATTACTGTCACAGTTAAATGTAATTTGCACTCAAAATATTCACTCAGTACAATATCTGGTACCTAAGAAAGAGTGAGCTCGGTGGTAACAATGTAGTGATCCATTAGTTGGTCCTCCAGTGGACATGAGGATGGACAGTAGGAATGTGCTTCCTCAGAGTGGTTCTGAGCTAGCAGATTTTCACACTAAGTGATTGGGCATCCTATCTAATGGATCAAGTATATGATTAGATGGCATCATCTCAACTTTGACACCTGAGCCAAGCGTGAGGTTGCTATGAACACAAGATATCTGATTGCTTTTTTTTCAGGAGTTGCTTTCCACTGTGCCTGCTGCTATAAGGTTTCCTAGAGTGAAGAATATGGAAGGGAAATCATGTCGTGTGTTGGCAAATGTATAACAACCGAATCTGGGAGAAAGCTGTGGATGGGAAGCTGGCATGGAAGGAGTTCGATTAATAGCATTATAAGACATTAGAAAAAAAATATGCATAACAGGCAGGCTCCTGTAGGATACCATGAGGCTGGCACCAGTGCTCCACTGATTATGGGGAAGTGTTTTTTCCTCTGTGTATAGAAGGACGCACTACTGGCAGATTTGTGGGGTCAAAAGACAGACTGTAAAAATAATCACTATTGTTTCCTATGTGCCAGTGTATAAGTTGCTTTGTAAGCACTAACCCATATAATCCTCCCCAAAGCCTGTCAAGTAGGTGTTTTTATCCATTTTAGAGACAAGAGAAATAAAGTTAAGAAATATTTTAAGTAGAGAGAGAGAGAGAGAGAAGTGCCCCTTCATTTCTGTCATAATATGTCTTGTGCTGCCTCAATCACATGGGTGTCATCCTCATTATCCAGAAAGAAAGAAAAACAGAATCTGAAGTCAAACTTGTGCAGTCATAGTTATTCTGTAGCAGACCTTTGGGATACATGCGCTTCACACTGCCATGTCTGCTTCATTCCTTTCTTTTATCTTTGCTTTTATTCTAGTGTCTCTGCCCTGGCACCTACCTACCCACATTCTTTTTTCCCCCACTCATAATGTGGTGCTCTAGAGCCTGCGGCATTTTAAATAGTCCATTTGTCTCAACAACCAGACAACATCCAGGTGATAAACTATGGTTTTATAATGGAAACCCAGTCATGACATAGATGGACAATAAAGAAGAGACACCATATAATGCTGAATTATTCACAGGATTCCAAAGACTGAAGGATGACTCTGATGAACAAATCATTGGAACATAAATCCATCACATTGAATTTGATTTGAAGTTTTCTCCAAATTAGTATAAGGGGGTGGTTAAAGGTTATTAAATCCAACAGACAGCCTCCACATCTCTAATTATATGCAAAAACATCTTCACTCCATTTTGAAAAATGTGTGGGAACAAACACAATATTTAGAAAATAATGAATTTGGGTCTGAGTTAGCATAGTAAACTTTAGGTTCAGTCCTAGGTAAATGTCTTAGTTTTCATCTTTAAACTGGATATGATATTAATTACTAACTAATAATTTTATTGCAAATAAAAAGCATTACATTAGTAAAGAGCTCAGCTCTCTGCTTGGATGCATAGTGAATGGTCCATGAATGAATGCAGCCTTTATCACTCTTAATGTTTTCTTTGACATCCGCTGGCATCACAATTGGTCATTCTTGGATCATTTGAATTGATATTTTAACTTTTTGGACATTATACTAATAAAGATAATTCCCCCCTATAACATGATGAAATCTAAAGTTTTCCAATGTCCAGCTCATAGAGAGGTACAGCCAAAATTATAATAGAGACAATCTTAAACCAATATGTGTAAAATCATAAGGACATATCTGGCAAAAGTATATGTACTTAATAAAAGTTAACCAACCGCCAAAACCGCCAGCCTGGGGACTGAGAGGTCCCGGGTTCAATTCCTACCAAGGGCATGTATCCTGGTCGCAGGCACATCCCCAGTGGGGGGTGTGCAAGAGGCGGCTGATCAATGTCTCTCTCTCATCGATGTTTCTAACTCTCTGTAAAAAATCAATGAAATATATTTTAAAAAAAAAACTTAACCATCCGTATTTTGGCTTTATTATTACTACTAGGGGCCCCTTGAGAGGAACGTGAGCTGTGAGGCTGCAGTGGGCCCAGGAGTGGGTTTTGGCCCATCCTTCGTGCTCTGGCCTGGACCTTACCACCACAGCCCCTGGTCCCCTGTTTACCACTGTTTCCACTGCCACCGTTCTCATGCCCATGTTCTGAAGGCATTGGCCCTGGCAAGGAGCAATTGGGGCTGGCGTCAGCAGCAGTTGTGAGCAGGGCCGACACTGGCAGTGGGTGCGATTGGCAGCTGCTGTCTCAATCACTCCTCGGGAGCAGAGGGAGGTGGAGAAGCCCACAGGGGTGACGGGTGCACTGGCAGCATTTGTGAGTGGGTCCGGTGCTGGCAGCAGGTGCAAGTACCAGGTAGGACTGCAGGATGAGGGAGCAAATAATTTTCAGTAACCATCAGAGGCTCCCCCCGATGACAGCAACCTTAAGTTGTCCCCACCTTGGTCTGGTGCCCCTGCTCACCTGCTCCATCATCCCACCACGGCCAGTGCCCGCCATGTTCCATGTCTGCCCCCCAGGTGGTCATTGCATATCAGAATGGACTGGTTGTTCAGTTATTCCATTGTTTGGTCTACTTGAATATTAGCCTTTTATTATATAAGATTACTACTTCTAGCCGAGACTGGTTTGGCTCAGTGGATAGAGCGTCGCCCTGCGGACTGAAAGGTCCCGGGTTCGATTCCGGTCAGGGGCATGTACCCTGCTTGCAGGCACATCTCCAGTGGGGGGTGTGCAGGAGGCGGCTGATCGATGTCTCTCTCTCATCGATGTTTCTGACTTTCTATCCCTCTCCCTTCCTCTCTGTGAAAAATCAATAAAATAAAAAATGATTACTACTTCTATAAGAAAAATTGATCTTTTTCTTTTTAAAAAGATGAATCTAATACATTTTCATAAATATATACTATAAGGAGAAAAATATAAATAAAAATTATAATTTCATGAATCACAATATTTTCAATGAGTAAAGCCAAATGTTTACTTAATGGAGACAACATATGAGGAAGGCTTAGAAATCACGTGTATAAATGCAGTGCTGTGCTAATGTGATTCTCAGGCTCCAGCTGTCATATAGCCATGTACTTGGCAGCCAGGACTGTCCCTAATTCCTCTGCTCAGTATGGTATCTCAGCTTTGTTGGCTTGTCAATTTCAACAAGTGTCACTAAGCTAAGAGGCAAATAGACCCAGGATTTGCTAGCTCCCTTGTGGTGGCAGGACTCTGCCTGAGTTATTGTATGGTCAGCACCTTGAAGGCTCCCCTTCTTGTTCACACTTAGCAGGAACCCAGGCACCCTTCTGGAAGTCACTGAGCAGCAGAACATGCTCACTGTTTGCCTGACAAATGGGCCTGGTTGGAAGCAACCAGGGGACCATCTGTGAGAATCAAATGTAGTTATGATGGCTGGAATCACAGCCAGGAAAATCCAACCTGCTTGGAAATTCCAAGCACAGGGCTGTACCACACCTTCGCTTCACTTAACTGTATATCAACATAATACGTGCACAGAAGAGTGGATAGAGTGATGTGAATCTGCTTATATCTGTGAACAAATGAAAGATGCATGCCTATGCATAATAAGGTCTCTCACATGTACCTTGTGAGGCCCATCTCTGTTTCTGTCGTGTTTTTAGTTCACTGCTGCCAATGCTCAGAGCACATTCTGGTACTCTTTGGAGTCCGATGTGAACAGTGCTGATAATCAGAGAGATATATTAAAGATGGTGAATTTTCTCTTTCCCTTTGTGCTTGTGTTTTTAGCCACCTTTACCCACAACATGCTTTTCAAAATAAACCTTGCACAAAATGTTACATCAAAAGAAAACATAGATACAAGAACTTGATTGCTTCTCTAGCCCCATTGGTTTGTTTTTCCAGCTCTGAATGACATATGTACAGCTACTCAGAAAGACTAGGATCATTCTGAGTTGATTTTCCATAAGCATTTAAATTTCCTATTTAAAAAAATAGCTTTTTAAAAACAGTCCATAATTTAATGACTTCAATGTGAGTAGATCAAACGATAATGCAAATGTGTGTTACTCTTGAAAGCTGCTCCCATTGGTAATAAGAGTTTATTTATGAGAAGTTGTATTGATCATTTTTATGTCTGTAAGAATTCATTTGAAATGTATATCCTAAATATATAGATATTCTTAAAATGCAAACTAATATTTGATAACATTCATGGGTATTATATATGTAACCCCAAATGCATTGCCTAAATTCACTCTCTTTACTCTAAAAACTCCATGAGATTCAGTGGTATTATAATCCCCATGTTCTAAGTAAGTAAACTGAATCAGAGAAGTTAAGATACTCTCCTGATATTATACAGTGGATAACTAGCTTGTAAACCTTAGCTTGATAGGTTAAGAAAAGAAGTCCAAAACCATGATTAGGCTAAAACTATGGTCTCAACTATCTGTGGGAGTTAAAAAATTAAGAAACCAAACAAAATATTTGATGCTTTTACTACTATCTTGGAAATGTTCAAAGATGACCGAATGGAAGTAAAAAATAAATAAATCCTTGAATTGAAAAAGCAGCATACTTTACTGGAGAAGCAGCCTAGCATAATTTTCAAGAACATTTCACCAGGGAAGACAAGTATTAAAATAAGTTGCACAATTAATTGTTATCTTTATAAGTGCTACAAGAGAAAACAGGCAAGATGCTGTAAGAGCCTATTAAAAGAAGACTTCTGTTATCTTATTTCTGCAAGAAAAGATTCTGCAGAAGAACTGAGACCTAAAGAATGAATTAGATTTTGCTCAGGAAAGAAGGTATGGGGAGAACCTGCCTGGCAGAGGGAGCGGCATCTCTTATTTTTAGAAAATGAAAAAGGTGGCTGGAACATGGAGAGGAAGAAGGAGATGTAGGAAGAGGTGATGAGGACCAGGGCTAGGTGGGTGTCATGCCAAAGGAGAGGGAGAGGATGCAAGAGCCATCATGGAGTTGTCATTGATGGACCTTCAGGAGAGTGTTGATGTATGAGATGAAGAAAGTTGTTCTGAAGCAGATGTGCTGTGTGGCTCTTGCCTTTTTGGTGACTAAGAATTCAAATAAGTAATTTTTTTAGCTGCCATATAGAAGTTAGGAGTAGGAGCAGTTCCAAGGGTGATAAACCCCTTCCATAGCTCTGTGCGCGGGTGGGCATGCCTGTGGGTGTGTGAGGGTATTAATTTCTGTAATTCTGAGATTAGAAAATTGAAGTCATTTCCTCTTTCTCCTGCAAAAGCACAGAACAAAATCCTGTCACTGAAATCCTCAGATAATTGGGGGTTTTCTAAATAGCAGGAAAATGGAACACCCATCCAAACTCAACACAGTGCTCTCCTTTCTCCTTACCCTCTGTTGCAATGTGATCCTTTATATCCACAGTACCCCATGTCTTTAAGGCACCAGTTTGCTTGTTTTCTTTAGAGCAAATGCAACCTGGGCAAAATTCAGTCAGATGAGAAATCAAAGAGATCTCAATGGCCTGCTACTCCCAAAGAACTGTGAAAGATTAAATTATCCTTACAGGGTTCCCATTTACAGCTCTAGCAGCTTAGAATACTTCGAGTATTCAGGGAGCAGCTACAAGCAGTAGGTAGAACACAGACTTCAAGTGAAACATCCCAGTTTGAACACCATATCTATCACTTTCTGACTAATTATGGTTACTTAAGCAAATTGTTCTCTATGCATCAAATTCTTCATCTATAAAGGATTTTGGTGACAATTAAACTCAGTAACTTATATAAATTATTTATTATATGAAGTGCAGCCTCGGTCTAGAAAGAGTAAGCACTAGATAAATGGTAGCATGTTTTGTTTTATGCAGAGCAGCCAGCTGAGATCTTGCTTCAGTAGAGAGCAATGAATTTGTTATTTAAATACATTTGAACTTCATGAAAACTAAGTGAAAATATCCTGCAATAAATAATATGAAACAAATTTTCTCCCACTCTATCTAATAGAGAAAAAATTTTATTTAAAAATACCCAGATTGCCCATCCTGTGTGGCGCAGTGGTTGCGTGTCCACCCATGGACCAGGAGGTGATGGCTCAATTCCTGATCAAGGCACATGCCCTGGTTTGGGGCTTGATCCCCCAAAGAGGGGGCATGCAGGAATCAGCTGATTGATTATTTTCTCTCATCATTGATGTTTCTATCTCTTTCCTTCTCCCTTCCTCTCTTTGAAATCAATAATTATATATGTGTATATTAAAAAAATACCCAATTCAATTAAGAACAAGAACTTGCATTGGTCATTTAATTTTTCTGGTCAATATTTCCTTCTTTTATACAAAAATCAAATTAGACTAGACTAGTGTTATCCAATAGAAATATGATGAGAACTACATGTATAATTTTAAATTTTCAAATGTCACCATTATAAAAATAAAAAGGAGCAGCTGTAAGTTTATTCTATTTTATGTAATATGTCTAAAATAGTCATTTTGATATATAACCAATATAAAAGTAATTGACCTATTATGCATTATGTTTTTTTATTATTATTAAGTGTTCATAGTCACCAGGGTGTTTTATACTTTCAGCATATCTTACTTCAGAGAAGCCACACGTCAAGTGGTTAGTGGCTACCATACTGGACAGCCTGGGGCTGGAGAATCTCTAAAAATCTTCTCATGTCTAACATTCTATGATATTGGCTACATATTAAGCTATTTACTTTTTATTTTTCTTGAATGTATTTTTTATGAACACATGGGTTTACTAATTGTGAAGGCTGAATTTCTGATTTAACTGAGTTAAAAATGGGGGGGGGCACATTTAAATTGCTTAGCAACTGCTGAGTAATAATATGGTTATATCTGTCCAGGAATCCATTCTGAGGCTAAGTTACAAATATCCCTCTCTTATTTTTTTTGAAATGAAATACATTATCAAATGATTATATTTAAATCAACACTGCCAAATTCTACTATTACATGTGTTGTCAATTTAAATTATTAGATGCCCCAGAATAATAACCTTTACCAATCTCTATAAGTATACATTATTTGCTGGAGGCATAGTCCTATTATTCCTTTAATGTGATAAAATTATGTTCAGTTTTATTGACACATACTATCAATCACAACGTAGTATAACATATAATCAAGTAAATACTATTTCTGATTCTCATAACCTTAAAACATACCATTTGGATATTTCATCAAGAAATTAGGAGTATGGAATTTTTTTTCAATTGAATTCTGTATGAATATATTTTATTTCTTAGACTTACAGAAAATTTGAAGAAATAATACTCTGAGTTCTCTATTGCTTTCAAATGCATACATAAATGCTTTTCCCAATTATTAATATATTTAAAAATAAATTAATTGTGCACTAATATGCTACATTTATTAAAATTAATGAAAATATTGGTATGCCATTATGAAGTAAAGTCACTAGTTTATTAATATTGTTTTAGTTTTTGCCTAATGTCCTTTTCCTGATCTGGGATCCTGCCCAGAGTAGCAACTTAGACATCCTATCTTATCTTGTTAGGCTTCTCATAGCTGTGATTGTTTCTCAGACTCTCCTTGATTTTGATGACCTTGAGAGTTTCCCTGGTCAGATATTTCATAGAATATTCCCAAATTGAGATTTGTCTGTTGGTTTTCTTATGCTTAGGTTTCTGGATGGTAGATCACAGAGGTCAAGTGACATTTTAATCACATTACATCCAGAGTGCATCCTATCAACAAAATGCATAGCAGTTAATGTGGACCTTGATCACCTGGCTGAAGGAGGGTTTGTCAGGTTTCCTCACTATAAAGTCACTCTCTCCTCCTGTTCCCATACATTACTCTTTAAAAGGAAGTCACAGTATTTTTTCTCTAGCATACATAAATATTTACTTGGTTTATCTAGAATTCTTCTATAGTGAAAAATTTTCTATTCTTCCCATTTATTTAATTATTCACTTATATCAGTATGGAGTTATAAATATTTATTTTATACTTTAGATTGTAATCCAATAATACTTATTTTATTGCTCAAACTGCCCATCTTTGTCTACTGGGAGTCCTTTCAGTTGGTTATGTCTCTTGACATACCCCTTCAATGAGTTTTATTGTTTTATTAGAGGTTTCTTACTTTATGGTACTACGTAATAAATACTCCAGACACATCTTGTATATTTTCAGTACCTAGAATCAGCCATATCTCCAAGCAGCCCTGGTTACTTTTATTAGAGAATGGTAGTAGAAATTCAGATCTGAATGCTAGGTATGCTCATTACTATTGAGCCTTTTCAGCTGCCAGAGAGAAGAAATATAAACTTTATATATGTAGGTGCTTTATCCTGAAGATGCTTTACATTGCTGACAGATCTAAAGGGACAAATAAACAACAAGACAATAATAGTAGACTTCAACACCCCACTTTCAACGATGGATAGAATAGCCAGACAGAAAATCAATACAGAAACAGAAGACAGCACTAAAATACCCTAACAGACATATTCAGAACATTCCACCAAATAGCAGTACAATTCCTTAAGGGCATATGAAATATTCTTTAGGTAGACCACATGTTAGTTTTCAAAACAAGTATCAATAAATTCAAGAAGATTGAAATTATACCAAGTATTTTGATTAGAATTGCACTGTATCTGTAGATCAACTTGGGAAAAATCAACATCTCAACAGCATCCACTCTTCCAAATCATGAACACAAAACATCTTTTCATTATCTAGATCTTACCTGATTTATTTAATTATTTCATACATTTTCACATTCAGATGCTGTACATATTTTTCAGAATTATTTCCCAAGCATTTCGTTCTTTCTTATGCCAATTTAAATAGTATTTTAATTTTATTTTAAAATCCCAAAGGCTTGTTACTGGTAACAAAAAAAAGCAACTGACTTTGATATACCACCCTGTATCTTGTGATCTTGCTCTAATTGCTTATTAATTCCACGAGTCTTTTTGTCAATTCTTTGAGATTTTCCACAAAAGCAATCATTATTTTATCTGTGTATGATTAATAGAGTAGCATTTTTTTTGTTAATCCTCATGGGAGGATATTTTTTCCATTGCTTTTTAGAGAGAGACTATAAGGGAGGTAAGGTGGAGGAGGAGATAAAGAGCAAAAGAGAGAGAGAGACAGAGAGAGAGAGAGAGAGAGAGAGATGGATTGGTTGCCTCCTGCATGCTCCCCAACTGGGAACAGGGAGTGAACATGCAACCAAGGTACATGCCCTTGACTGGGAACTAAATCTGTGACCTTTCAGTGCACAGCCTGGCCACTGAGCCACAAGGGTCAGGCTAGAGTTTGCATTTTTATGGCTAGATTTCTTGAACTCATTATCATTTTTAAATATATTTGTTATCAAGTTAGCATTAATTTTATTTCAAAGAGAGGGAGACAGAGATAGAAACATCAATGATCTGAGAGAGTTATCTATTGGTTACTTCCTGCATGCCTCCACTGGGGATGGAGCCTGAAACCCAGGCATGTGCTCTGACCAGAAATCAAACTGTAACCTCCTGGTTCATGGATAAATACTTAACCACTTAACCACACTAGTCAGGCCCATTATCATTTTTACATTTTTTATATTGGCAATAACAGCCATAAATTTTATTCAGTCTCAAATGATTATGTGCTATATTTTTTTTTCCTGTTTGTAACTAGCTTTGATGTGTAAACATATAGAAAATGGTTTTTCTAGCTAGATTGATAGACACTCTTTAACTATTACAGAGATTAGGAATTCTGAAAAAACTTTTTCATCTTCAAACCAATTAACATATGAAAAAAGCAGATGAAAATCAATCAGCTTCTATATTGGAAAAAGATACAGGGTTAAGCTTTTCTTCACCTACCCTCACCCTTCCACCCCTCCAACCCCCACTCCAATGCTGTGGGTACAAACTGAATCCCATTTCTGCATGTAGAATATAAATTATTCACTATAGTCACCATCACCATCACCATCAGAGTTAGCATTAATTGATCATTTGCTATGTGCCCTTGTCTCTTTTGACCTGAATAACAATCCTGAGAGATGGTTAATAATGTGTTTGCCCTTTCACAGCTGAGTAAATTGAGGTTTAGTAAAGTTAAACAGCGTATCTAAATTCATGTGGCTAGCAAGTGAACGAGTCAAGATCTGACTCTAGCCTTCTGATTGATTCACCATATAACTGAGTATTTGATTAAGAGTCAGAGAAACCTATAAAATACCATGAAATCAAAATGAGATGCCCTTCATTTTTATTTTCTCACTTGGGGAACTAAATTTTATCAATTCTGTTTTAAAGTGTTCTTAACAATGGAAATAAACATTTTATCATCAAGTGTGGTATGGAAGCAATCCTGCCCATCAGCTGAGGACTCACAATGGGCAAGCAGTGGAAGATAAAATTGGATCAGTATAGTGGGGCTTGATTATACAGGGCTTTGAAGTCCACAAAGAGCTTAAACTTGATGAATTATAAAACAAAACACTTTTGAAGGTTATCCAGGAAGATGGCATGCTATTCTGAAAGCACTGGATTTCTGAGACAAGATCCAATATTAGAATAAGCAAGAGAGAGAGAGTTTGTTTGTATATTGTACTCGGCAATTTATTTAGTAAACATTTATGGTAGATACTATGCTAGAAGTGCACTAAAGGAAAATGCTTTAGGTATCAACACAGTTGTTAAGCAGTTATTGCCTTACTGTTAAGTTGGAAATGTCAATAATGCTAAGTGAAATAAGCTAGTTAGAGAAAGATAAATATCACATGATCTCATTCATTTTTGGAATATAATGAACAACATATAAACTGATGAACAAAAACAGAACCAGAGACAGGGGAGAGAGGGGGTAAGGGGGAGAGATCAACCAAAGGACTTGTATGCATGCATATAAACCTAACTGATGAACACAGACATCAGGGGGCAAGGGCATGAGTGGGAGGTGTGTGTGGGAGGGTCGATGAGGGGAAAAAGACACATATGTAATACCTTAATCACAAAAAATATAAAGGAAATAAAGTGCCTTCTGATGTTTGGAGAAGCATGTTTCAGAGGAAGTGCAAAAGAAGATATGATTAACCAAAACAGGATGGTGGGGATGAGGATAATGAGGATAGCTACCCCAAAAGGTTAGGTTGAATACTTGAATTTAGGTAGGTTTTAGGACATGCTAAAAGTGTCAAAGAGGAATGGAGGTAATCTGAGGATTACCAAATTTATAGCAAAGGCTGGGACCATGGGGGACCATAAGGGCTAACATTTATTGTGTGCTTATTGTGTACCAGGCACTCAGTAAAGGGTTATTTCTTCTAATTTGAAAGAGAAGGAAGGGAGGGAAGGAGGGAGGGAGACAAACCTTTGATATAAGTAGTCTCATTTTGCAAATAAAAGAACTGAGACACAGAGACGCTAAATAATCAACCAAATTCATACAGGGAGTAATGGAGAAACCAAAACTAAGTGTTTAAACTAAGCTGTCTGTTGCCAGAGCCTTGTGATTACATTGTGCCATCTCCACAGAAAGTGGAGGAAAAGGTTAACTGAAATACTAGAACCAAAGAAGCAATCTAGCATAGGTGTTCAAACAGGAGTGAACATCACAATAATCAATTAGAACATTATTAATTCTAATAGAATTAATTTAGAAAACAGAGAATAAGACAAGGTGGTTTATCAGATGTCAGCCAGAAATACAAACAGGGAGCTCTTTTCTATCTCAGGCATAAATAATCAGAGGTCTTCTCAGACAAGTGTCACAAACTAGCTAACCTTGGCTGTGTTAGTGAATAACGCCTCATCTTACTACAAGTATACCAGAGACATCCTGATGATATTTTTCACAATAAAAATTGGTTTCACCAACTTTCGAATAACATACATGTATTAAGTAATATTGATAAATTATTATTAATAATTCACTAGGTATGATTTAAATACCTGTTAGAAAGAAATACTAATGTGTTTATAGGTATGATACTGTAGAGATTTGCTTGAAAATACTCCAGAGAAATGATTATTAACACTAAAAAAAACAAATACAAGTAATTCTGTAGTATTTGAATATCTTCAAGGTCAAACTATATACAATTTTTGTATATAAAACTGAAGACAAAAGGAAAAATTTTAAAAATATTATTTCTAATATTCTGTTTCTAGTCCCAGTAGTAAACCAAAATAAGGAGAACATAATCTTTCAAATAATGAATTCAAGGAAGTTTCTCTTCAAGCTTATCTCTCAAAATAAATTTAAATTTATTCTGATTTTAACTCTATCCTTAAATTATTATTATTATTATTATTATTATTATTATTATTAAATCCTCACCTGAGGACATTTTTCCATTGATGTTTTAGAGAGAGTGGAAGGGAGAGAAAGAGAAACATTAGTGTGAGAGAAACACATCAATTGGTCCCACATGGGCCCCAATCAGGGCTCAGGATAGGCACATGCCATTGACTGGAATCAAACCTGGATCCCTTCAGTCCACAATACAATGCTCTATCCACTGAGCCAAACTGGTTAGGGCTCTATTCTTAAATTTTATTAATCCTTGCCCTTGGACCAGGGATTAGTGGCATTAAGTACTTTTCTACTTAGAGTTTTCTATTTTGGTCTCATTACCAGGGAAAGATCCATCTGCTGCTTCTACCTTTTAAAGTTTTTTCTTCATTCCTGTCACCTTCCCCATTGTCACTGGCTTTGCCACTAGACAGGATTCTGGATTGAGTACCTGCAAAGGAGAGAAACAGTTGAGAGAAATGTGACATCATTATGAGATGAGAAAATGGAGATAAACATCTTTTTAAAACAACATCATTTGGGAGTCAAATTAGTGGGCACCAGTTCTTCTCTCTGCTACATAGAAATATAGGTTGGGGTCTTTAACACTGATGGGCCTAGAGTCAACTGAATATTATCAAACCCTTATGGTTTACCCAGGAACCATTTACTCTGGCCTTATAAAAATGCCATCCTCTTGAATGCCTCAGGCAGCTCTAAACAAGGGCAGAAATTAAATAAATAAAAATGCCAGGGTGGCTGTTGTGGACCCTCCTCCCAAAGCTTGCCTATAGCAGCCCTTTGTCACCAATATCACTATTGACAAGTACTGTCACATCATCCTTGGTATTTGGGAGAATATAGAGAGATATCCAAATTTGTCATCTGCTTGGAGATAAGGGGCTAGCAAAGAAAGAATCTTAAAAATAAAAAATACAGGATATTTTTAAAAATCTTTTGCCAGGGGTCTTGATCCAATATCTAAAAGGGGTTTAGGAATCTGGAGAAGGTGCTATGTGTACATTAACCAAGAGTCCAGAGATGAAACATAATTTTGGAAGGCATTATGGAGAGCCAGAGAAGACTTAGCTAAAGAAATTAAGTTCCCTCTTGTCAGGACCCCTTGCTTTTTATTAACACAAATTGTCCTAAGGCAAGGTAGATATACACATCAAAAGCCAGGATTTAGTATACAGAATCCATTGTCAGATTGGAAGAATTGCCTATGGCTATTCAGGTGTTTTACCAGTAGGAGGCAAAATAACATGTAGATTGAAATGACCTCAGCTGTCTGGCAGCAAGCAATCATTTATTCATCCTTTTCAGATTTGGGGAAATGCCCTCAGCCATTTTCAGATGATTCAGCCCTGCTGAAATGCTGGAACTGCCTTCTGGCATCCTTACCCTTAAAACTCCCCTTTTCTAACAGCCACTTGGGAATACAGTTGGGCAATTTCTTATAAAACCAAACATACTCCTACCATGTGATTCAACAATTGTGCTCCTTGGTATTTATCCAATGGAGTTGAAAACTTAGGTCCACACAAAACCCTGCACCTGGGTATTTACAATTGCTTTATTCCTAGTTGCCAAAACTTAGAAGCAACCAAAATGTCCTTCAGTAAGGGAATGAATAAGTAAATTGTGGTATAGCCACACCAGATACTGGAATATTATTCAGCACTAAAAAGAAATAAATATTGCAACAACAAAAAAAGATGGAGGAAACTTAAATACATACTACTCAATGAAAGGAGCCAACCTGAAAAGGCGACATACCATATGATTCTAAATAGATGACATTCTGAAAAAGGCATAAATATAGCAACAGTAAAAAAGATGTATTAGGTTAGTGGTGGGAGAGGAATAAATAAGTGGAGCACAGGTGAGTTTTAGGGCAGTGAAACTATTTTGTATGACACTGTAATAGAGGATACATGCCATCATACATTGTCAAAACTCATTCACAGAGAAAACCCCAATGTAAATTATGGATTTTAATTTAAAATACAGTAAGTAGTGCATTAATACTTTGGGTCATCAACTCTAACAAATGTACCACACTAAAGCAAAATGTTAATAATAGAGGAAATGGGGAGAGAGTGATGAAGTATACTGGAACATTGAAGTTTTTTTTTCCCTCAAATTTTCTATAAACCTTAACATGTTCCCCAAAGAATTGTATTATTTTTAAAAGCTATCATCTGCAGTAGCAACCAACCATATAAAATATTCAAGAAGAAGCTGAATGTGACATATGTCAGATTTATGGAGGAAATTACTATAAAACAACCAAAAAAGTGTATAAGATAATGCAAAATAAAATGAGTAATATTCTTGAGAAAAAATACAGGATACTTAACAAGGTCAAAGTTCAAATCAATTGTTTAGGCTCAGAATTCTTTTGGAAATTAAGTGGAGAGTTAGGAACTATCAAGAAATCTGAGTGTAGATTGGCAAAATCAGGGATTTTGGGACCCATTGACCTAGGTGTAAAATTGGTCTTTGCTACTTTTTGACTATGTAACCTGGTATAAGTCATTTAACCACTCTGTGATAAATTCATTTTTTATTGGCTATGTCTAATAATAGATATAATATTGGGAAATAATACAAGTAAGTTGTCTAGTATAGAGCCAAGCATATAGTTTTAACTTCAATAAATGAGAGCCAGAATTATTAAACAATGTTCTATAATAAACTTTCTTCTTTTTCAATTGACATATAGATACATGACTACTTTGGGATAGGTAGGCCTTCCCTTGTCCTAAAACTCAGAGGTTTTCAAAGTCTGGAACTTTTTAAATGTTTTCCAGATATTCTTTTTGGGATTCTAGAAAATGCCTCTGATAGAACTTCTATGGGTTGATTCCTAGATCAGGAATAAGCTCCTGAGACTGGAGTCCACTCCGAGCACTGCCAGTAGTTCAATAAAGAGACCAATAATGATTCCTTGCCATAAAAGCAGCTTGGGCTGAAACCAGTTTGGCTCAGTGGATAGAGCGTTGGCCTGCAGACTGAAGGGTCCTGGGTTCAATTCTGGTCAAGGGCATGTACTTAGGTTGCGGGCACATCCCCAGTGGGGGGTGTGCAGGAGGCAGCTGATTGATGTTTCTCTCTCATCCATGTTTCTGACTTTCTATCCCTCTCCTTTCCTCTCTGTAAAAAAATCAATAATAAATAAATAAATAAATAAATAAATAAATAAATAAATAAATAAATAAATAAATAAAAGCAGCTTGGTATGCAGTGCAAAGACCACACTTCTCTGAAGCCTTCACTTCCTCTTGTGTGACCTGCCTTTCAGGATTCGGGTTTGAGTGGGGATTGAATGAGTGGGGGCTGAGAAAGGCGTAGAGATGTGCATGTTTCTACCAGAGATGTTTAATACTTGTTACTTCCTTCCTTCCTCTTGCATTCCCAACTCTTGGGCTTCAGCAGCAGAAGCTTTAAATGAAGGGGAAGATTTTGTAACTTTTAAGATCCCACCAGCTATAACTCAATGATTTCTAAACAGCTACTTATAACAAAGGTGACCTTGTCAGAAATAAGGGTTTGCTGCACAGAATGTCTGGCACGTCTCCCTGTTTATTTGTAATCATTGCTATCAAGTCTCCAAATCATTTTTTCTTGTCCTGCCTTTTTTCCCTCTGGCCTTTCATTAACATTGTTCACTTGGCAATAGTTAATGTAAATCAAATTGCTTTCATTTGGCTTTTCACTAAGCAGTGGTGCTAATTTATTTGTCTGTCTATGGTCCTGGATTTATAAATTCAGACCTAAGTAAAGGGGAGGTGCACGTTTAATCTCTTTCTGTAATTACTATATAGAAGAGAAATTGGCTAGCATGTTTCTCACATTTATGTTCATTTGACAAATCTGCAAACAGCCACATTGTTCGTCAACCTTCAGTATCATTTCCATCTTTTCTTGAAACAGCTTTGAATTTTTCTTTTGATATTTGCCTAACTAGTCAGTGTAAGCTTCATTACCATTGTCCATGAATGACAATTCCTTCCAGCATGTATAGCTAAATCAGTGTGTGTGGTCAACCATCTAGAACTAATTAGAAGTATCTGCTGCTTTTGGGGCTACAATCTGCCATTTTGGGTTAGTGATTAATTGTGCAAAATTGTTGTTAGGTTTCTGATATGATGCAATATGATTTTATTTGCCTCAAATCTCTTCCAAGCAGGCTGTTTGGTTTATTAATAATTTGGATCCTGGCAAAATGGCTTGAGGCCTAACCTGAGGCTTTATAGTCATATCCCTTTATAGTCATGAATTCCACAAGCCTACTCAGTCTGTGAGAGCCCACAAAATCAGAGACAAATCTCAGCAAAGAGTTGATGACCCAGAGTCATTCTAGAAAAGGCCTGGGCTCTGCCATTTTCAATCATCCTGAGTGTATCCAGCAGTGGCGAGGGAAGTTGTTTGGCTCAGGAGATTAAGTGTGTGTGTCCCAAGTGTTTGAAAATTGAGATGGGGATAAATATTCAATGTATTCAGGTTATCAAAATGTCATCTGTCCTCCACTCTCCCTTCTTCTATATAATCTTATTCCATTAAAACATGAAACATAATCGTGAGACCTATTGTTATATCCAGATTCTGTGCCACATAGTGGCATGCTGGGTGATGATTTTCCTCAGCTTAGCACATTCACGGACCTATCAGATTCCCATGGAGAAGGTGGGAGAGTTCCTCACTGTTTTTCCTGAAATACTTGGGGCTGATGTCACAGCCCATTCAAGAGCAGCTATAGAGTTTATATAAAAGTAAGGTTTATAGGATAGCAATCTTATTGGAAGAAGAGCCTAGGAAACATTTCTTGAAGCAATATTTGCACAGCAAGCTTCCTGTTTTTATATTTGTCTTTTCAAGACTTAAAAATCAGGTAATAATACAGTAATAATACAATAAGTTGTCAAAGAAAGATGTTTCTGATGTTTATCACAGCATTACTCATAATAGTAAAGATGTGGAAACAACCCAAGTGTCTGTTAACGATGAATAAATTAAGAGGATATGTGTATACACACACACACACACATACGCACACACATGAATATTATTCAGCCATGAGAAAGAGGGAAATTCTGCCATTTGTAACAGCATATATAGACCTTAAGAGCATTAAGCTAAGTGAGGTAAGTCATACAAAGAAAGATTAATACTGTACTAACTTATTTTAAGTGGAATCTAAAAAAATGGAGCTTGTAGAAATAGTAGAATGGTGATCACTAGGAGCTAGCAAGTGGGGAAAAGGGGGAGATATTGGTGAAAGGGTATAAACTTTTAGTTAGAAGCTAACTATGTACAGCATTGTGATTATAGTTGACAATACTGTATCATATACTTCAAAATTGCTAAGAAACTAGATCTTAAATATTCTCATCACAAAAATGAAATGATAATTATGTGATTTGATAGTGTTATTCTCTAATGTTAGGGTGCTAATAATCATATTGCAATATGAAGTGTATCAAACAACACCTTGTACACCTAAAACAATAATAAATATCAATATTTATATATCTATATATCAATTATGTCTCCATTTTTTAAAATGAGGCAAAAAATAATGGTTGAAGGAATATGGTAGGGCCAGCGCCTCTCCAATCCTAGTTCTGCATGCTCCTTTTACATCGAGGGAAGCTGGCAAACCTCCTCTTCACCTTTTCTTCTGCTTTATCTTAATTTGAGGAAGGTTTTGTTTGTTTGGTTGTGTGTGTGTGTGTGTGTTTTATGACAGAGCTTCCAAATCTGTTGTGGAAGCAGGTCTCAAATTTCAGTGTGCATAAAAATTTCCAGATGGGCTTGTTAAAAGTGCATTCCTCACACCTGCCAATTCTCAATTAGAAAAGTTGACATAAAGATAAGAATACGCCTTTTCCAGACTCCTGAGGAGATGCTAATAAAAGAGTCACATTTGGAAAGGTTTTCTCAGTGTTACACTCCTCCTCAGAGCTTCTCCACAGAAAGGAGACAGTAGATTGATGAGGAGTCTCTAAGAAAGGATATTAAACTCCCCATCTCAAAGTATGAACTGTCCTTTGATTTAACTGGAAAATTGGAGAAGTTAGTATTATGGGAAGATCACTGTATGGGAAGTTAGAATCCTTGATTCTATATTTGGCTCTACTTACTCAAGTTATTTTCTCCAGCCATTAAATTTTCTAACTCCTTGAGTTTCCTCTTTGGGGAAATAAGGATTTTAATAGCATTCTTTCTGCTTATCTCACCAAATTCTTGTGGGAAGCAAATGAGATAATGGTTATAAAAATGTTTTACAAAGTTTTATGCAAATGTAAATAATTATCATTATACCTTGTCTAGAATTAGAAATGATCAGAGATTGAACTCTTGCCTAGATCGTCCACAACTTTAATCCCTGTTATTAGGGAAGGGGTTACACTAATGTCATTCAGTGCCATGGTTTACAGATATTTAAACATCTATAAATATCTCTGGACAGCCTAACCTTCCTTCCATTTCACTATAGGTGAGCCTGTTAATCAGAGATGGTAGTGGGGATAGTTTTGAGGATATTTTTTTACTAGGGCAGTCATCTCACTTAGTAGGCCACTTCATTGTTTTTAATGTGTTTGTGTTTATAACAGATGTGTGTTTCTCTGAGTACTTGTCTCAATTTCTCTGCCTTGATTTTCCTCACAGCTGGATCTATTTTCTCCATGAAACCTCTTAACCCTCCCAACCAGACACACCACTAAAGTTTGAGGCACTATCCCCTCCCATGTATTTATTACTGGAGCACTGCTCACCAAACATCAGTTCTTCAAGGACATAAATCATGTCTCCCTTCATGGCCTATTTCCTGCTATGTACATGGCTCCTTGCAGACACTTGATAAAGAGTGAATGCATGAATGTTAAGAGTAAATGAATGAAAGAGCACCATCTATAGGTTCAAGTACATCTAGTTCTTGAAACATTTCCTGGCAGACAAGTTTCATTGGTGGATGCTAAAATTAGTATATTAAAGTGATGAGAAATAGGATATTTTTCATATTTTAAAGTATCTATGTACAATGCACTTAGCTATTACAACAGGGGAAATAGTAACCTGATATTGGATAGATCTGACAAAAATGTCCTAACCAAGTGATCAAAATGAACATCATTGGTAATGTGGCATATCAGTATCATGTGGCTCTAGTTATGATTTTCTAAGAGGGCTCAAAATAATGTCTGTAGTATTCTTACTAAAAATACATAATCTAAGTTTAATCAGGAAGGAACACAGACAAACCTCAATAGAGAGATATTCTACAAAATAATTGGCCAGTAATCTTCAAAAGTAAGAGAGAAAGAGAAAGAGAGGGAGGGAGGGGGGAAGGGAAGGAGGGAGGAAGGGAGGGAGGGAGGGAGGGAGAGAGAGAGAGAGAGAGAGAGAGAGAGAGAGAGAGAGAGAGAGAGATTAGACTACCTTCTTACACAGTATATAAGAATAAACTCAAAATAGATTAAAGACTTAATTGCAAACCCTGAAACTAAGAAGAAAATATAAGCAGTAAACTTTGAATTTTTAAAAATCTATTTTGACCAGATAAAGCTTCTCAACTTTTTTTCATTCTAGTTTGTCCACTTTTATACATATCTCTAAAAAATATTGTGACTATGAGTTCCACTTTTATCACTGTAACATTTTTAATCCTGACAACAAAATCTGTGGCTGGGCATAAGGAGCAACACTTTATTGGCATCTGCTACTCTCTCTGAAGACATGAAATATTTTCATTATACCTGAGATTAAAACTCTCTGTCTCTCTAATGGTCACATTTTTAATCCTAAATTCCATAATCAACTTATTGAGATAGATTAATGGTCTAGAATTTAGTTTGATCTATCCAGTGCATTTATTTCTTAGATAAAGAAACTAATTTTGGGGAAACTGGACAGATACATATGAAAAATTGCCAGACCACCTTCTTACATGGTATATAAGAAAAAACTCAAAATGGAGTAAAGACTTGATTGCTAGACCTAAAACTATGAAGAAAACCTAGGCAGTAAACTTTGACATTGCTCTTAGTAATTTTTTAAATATATATAAGGGAGACAAAATGAAACATAAACAATTGGAACTACATCAAACTGAAAAGTTGTTGCACAGTAAAGGAAACCATTAACAAAACAAAAAAGATAACCTATTAACTGGGAGAGGATATTCACCAATGATTCATCTGATAAGGGGTTAATATCTATAAATAATTCACATCAAGAAAACAATCCAATTTATAAAATGGGCAGAGGGGACTTCTCCAAAGAGGACATACAGATGGCCAATAGACATAGTAAAAGATATTCACTAATCATCAGAGAAATAACAATTAAAACCATAAGATAACACGTCATATCTGGCAGACTGGCTATTATCACTAAATCAATAAACAGCAAGTGTTGGTAAGGATGTGGAGAAAAAGGAACTCTTGTGCATTGTTGGCAAGTTTTCAAATTGGTGCAGCCACTATGAAAAACAGTATAGAGCTTCTTCAAAAAATGAAAATAGAACAACCTTATGACCTAGCAATTCCATTTCTTCGTATTTAATCCAAAGAAATAAAAATCACTAATTCAAAAAGACATATGTACCCGTGTTCATTGTAGTGTTACTTATAATAGCCAAGATATGAATGCAACCCAAGTGCCCATTAACAGGTGAAGGCTTGGGGGAAGGGGGGGTGAAAAGAGCCTGAGTAGAGGGGATTAAAGGGGGAGAAATGGGAGACATCTGTAATACTGTATGTGTGTGTGTATGTGTGTATTTATATTTATATTTATATTTATATTTAAGGTTATTGGATAAACAAGAGTTGGTACACATATACAATGGGATATTAGTAATAAGAAGTATGAAATATTACCATTTGTGATGATGTGGTTGGACCTAGAGGGTATTATGCTAAGGGAAATAAGTCAGAGTACAAATGCCATATGATTTCCCTTATATGTTGGATCTAAAGAACAGAATAAATAAACAAAACAGAACAAACTCATAGGTACAGAGAACATTTTAACAGTCTCCAATGAAGAAGGGGTTGGGGAACAAGGTGAAACAGATGAAGGGATTAAGAAGTACAGATTGGTAGTTACAAAATACTCATGGGGATGTAAAGTACATTATATGGAATACTAGTGACCCAGTGCATGAAATTTGTGTACATTAAAAGGGGATTAATTAGAGGAAATAACTTAATATTGCTCTTTCTCTATAATAGAAGTGTTAGAGATGAAAGAAAGTTAGTAAAATGCATATGAAAACCTTCCTCCTTTCAGAGTCTGGGGCCCAGAGTCAAGTCCCCACCTACCCACATGCACCTCAAAATTGCATGAGACCCAGACCTGGCCAATGCCCCCCTCCACCCCCCATGCATTGGTCTAGATTTAGACCCAGCCAGTTTCACTCTTGTCAAGTCCTGCTGGGCAGGGGGTGTAGCCTCAGGTTCCCTGGCCTGGTGCCAGGATGGGGGGCCATGGCCTGAGGTCCCCTGGCCTGGCACTGGGGCAGAGGGAGCAGCCTGAGGTCCCCTGTCAAGCTCCTCAGGGGCAGGGCAGGCATAGCCTCAGGTCCCTGCTGATTGCTTATTAGGGCTTCTTATGGGAACTTGGCCTCAGCTGTGGGTGCAGCCATCTTTGTGATGGAGTGATGGTCAATTAGCATATTCCCTCTTTATTAGATAAGACAGTCAATTTTATATATATAGCTAATATGCTAAGTGTCCTTCCCTCTGTCTGGGTAATGATGTCAGATAGCAATGCTTAGCTTCCTCTCCCTAGCAAATAGTCACTTTGCAGTTTCTGCAGCCCAGGAACATGACTTGCTTTATGTCCAGGTGAAAACATTTCACACTATAACCAGTTGTCTGTGAAGCATTGTCCCATGCCTCATCTCATTTGATCCTCACAGAAGTCCTAGAATAGGTAGATAGGAGATTCGGTGGAATCCTTTTTTCTTTTCATTAGCTGGAAAACAGAGATTTAGAAAGCTTAAAAACTTGACGTGACTGAAAAGAAGTAAGAAATGGGGGACCTTGAAAATGACTTCAGGTTTTCTCACTGCACAGAACATAATCAAACACTGCTGCAGTTAAATATTTTACCTTTTGTTCTCCCTGCATGATCTACAATAATAATGTGCTTTGTATTGATATTTACTGCTGTGTTGCTGAAAATTACCTGAAAGAGTACTTGGGGTGCTTCACTGGGCTGGAAAAAGTTTAACTACATCAGAAAGCAGGTATAATTAAGCAGGTTTATTCTAGATATATAAAAGGCTAGGTTGACTTACTCATGCACGATACATATAAAGCTCTCCCTGGTGCCAATCACACGCATTTGTTTCTCTCATTCTCGAATATGAATTTGATTGACACTTCTATTATATAGAAAGGGCACATAGTCATATTAAAATATTTCTTCTAATTAATTTCCTTCCAAGGTGCACAAATTTGTTCACCAGGCCACTAGTATTGTCATAACTTTGAACAGTGCCAGGTGGGTACCAGACTTATCAGGGAGCCACGTGGTAAGTTATATAAATGTCTAACCATTATGCTATATCCTGAAACTAATATAAAATAATATTTTAATGGGAAAAAAGACAGGTTTGGAGATTTAATGAAAATAAAGCAGAGCTGCTCCATGGGAGCATTGGGATGGGGGCTAGAGGTTTTGGGTACTCTTGCTGAACTGTGCTGCTTCGTTCTCAGTATATTGATGTTACATAATTTTGCATCCCTGTTGAAATGGCTACTGATACCATGAAAGCAGCACTCTGATTTTGTAATGATGTTTTATATTGTTTAACAATAGAGAATCAGCGAAGTATAGTTTCCCTATTCATTCTTGTCCTGTAAGCAACATGCCTGCGTGGGCTAGCTATAGGCACCATGAAAAATGCTAGCGAGGCAGAACCCTATCTTGTTCATATTCACATATGTGTCAGAAAATTGGAAAGGAAATATGGAACATCAAGTTCCCTACATAACAACAGAGGTTTCTTGGTTGATGAAATAGCCTTGTTAGAAAGCAGGCCTCCAGCATCCAGCTGCTGGCACCAGCCTATGCTGTCTTTGAGTTAGGTGTCCTATACACCTGGCTTTTTGCAAGAGGTACTGAGCAAAAGAGAGAAAATAAACCTCCAGGGCCATGATAATTTATCTTTCTTTACTTGCTTAAGGTTGGGTAGGCATAAAATCAATTTGCACATGAAAAGACGAAGACACTGGAAAAGTTAGTCCATGAGTCCAAACCTAACAAAGAAAATTTCATATTATTACTGGAGGTAGACAGATTTCAGAAAAGTGTGTGTTTATTATTTTTCTGTGCCCCTGAGGTTGGCCTTATTGCTCATAGAATTTTAGAACTAGAAGGGTTTTTAGAAATCATGGTGCTCAGTGCCTTTGATTGAGGCTAAGAGAGTAAATAGTTTTTTCTAAGGACAAATACACACTAACCACAATTGATCGTCTAAATTAGTAACTTTGAGAGTGCTCAAGAGTGTTGTTATTCTGGGAGAACAGGCATAAAGGGGAATATCACAGAAAAATTAGGCCATATGGTTCCTCTGGACATACAAATGATAGGTAATAATTGTGTCTTTTGAATTTGGTGATCAAACAATGACAAGTATACTCCCTTCATGCCTGTGAGGGAGACTGGCTGGATGTGAACATTGGGTGTCAGTAGTATGGAGAGCGGTATTCAGTGTCACCTGGACAGTCTGGCAGTTTGAGATTATGACTTTGCAGAGTTGGGAGTATGGTGAAGAAGTGATGAGTTGTTTTCTAGTTATAGACTGGTGGAAGGGCAGAAGCCCATGCAGACTGCTGTCCATGCACATGGGAAACTATAGCTCAATGTTCTCCTGCACATCCAGGAGCTGCCTACATGCCCAGGTGAGGAAGCAGCAGACACATTTCAGACTCTGCTTATGTGTCAAAGGGAAGGAGGCCCCAATCTACTTCCAGGTTGTCCTTGGTTCAGGGTTCAGGGAACCAAGTTTATCCCAGGCTAGGCACTGATTGCAGACTGCTGTGTGGAGATAAAGAGGTGGACATGAATCAAAACAGGTGATAAGTGACATGAAACAAAAGTTTTACTATGAAATCAAACAACAAGACAATGGGCATGGGAAATGTTTATCTTGAGAACTCATTTATGTCATTTTTTGGTAAATGGAACACTGGCCAAACTACATTTTAACTACATTTTCAGATTGTTTACTGACCACTGAGTTCCTGGGAAGCTGAGAGATTTCATTTCACTCTTAAAGTAACAGTTATCTTTGGGCAAATGAAGGAAAAACCCACGAGACAAGGGTGAGAATGTGGTGAATATCAACGTTAAAAAAGTAAAACTAAATTTAATATATTTCTGAGAGTTATATAATGAGATGATTTCATTTAGAGTGAATAACTCAAGTGTTATAAAAGCAGTGCTAGTTTAAAACAGGTTTGTTTTGAATATGCACATCAAATATAGAATCTCAGTAATATGAGACCCATTTATAAGCAGTTTTTACAATTGATTTTAACATTATTATCTAAATACTAATTTAGTGAACCTAGAGTCCATCTATGATGTTTCTCCTTGGTCACCCAGCCCAGTCATGTAAATACCAAACACTCCTGATTTCAAAACTGGAATCCATTTCCAATTTTCCATACATATAATCAATAACAGACTTGCTGCAAAAGCAAAATTGGCTGCCTTTATTTAGCACCCCCTGTACCAGGAGACAAACAACACACAAAACTTTTAATTTTCTAACATCTGTGACAGAAAAATGTATCTAAATATTCTCAAATTTAAAACAGGTTCAACATTGATGATGTGCCACACCTAGAGCCTTGTATTTCACAAAGGAAATTGTAAAATAAAAGCTTGGGTCAACTGAAGCTATAAACTCGTGTTTCTTAAATGTCAGCCTTGATTATATCATACAGCAGAAATATTTTCTCAGATCCATGCACTACCCATATTATTGCTTTATTGTTCCTGAATAATAAAAAACTTCCAGCCTGAAATAAGTTTATTTTTGAATGTGAATTTGCTTTAAATCTGTAAAACGGAAGAACAGAGAATTTTAATAAATACTGATTAACCATAAAAACACACAACTATTGAAATAAAAACATACATCAGTAGGTGCCTGAAGTCATCTCATATATTCCTACCGGCCCGCACAGCATTCGTTGGTAAACAGGGCTCACCCACTTTCTTAGGACTGCAGAGGGAGCAGGCAGCAGGAGACACCACTAACAGGTGGTATAGAGAAAGTGCTGGAAATAGCAGTGAACAAGGCTCACGTGGGCCCTGCCCTGCTGAAATGGTTAAGGTCCAGTTAGATCTGTTGAAAAAAAAAAATAGACATTAACCAGTGGCTTGTATATTTCAAAAGAGAGCCCAGAGGGCGCCACAGGAGCAAACAAACAACAAGCTTAGTCCATTTAAGGAATCAGAAATAATGTATGCAAATCCTATTTGAGGACCCTGAATGTAAGAGAAATGATAAAAAAAAGGGGGGGGATGTGCAGGAGGGCTCTAAGGTAAGGGTGGAATTGGTCACAGGCACTCTTCGCCCCTCACTTTCACTACTGCATTTTATTCTTGTGGAAACCAATTGCCTTCTCTAAAGCTTATTGATTCCCTAGAGCTTCCCCAGAACCATACACATTTGCAAGAATAAAATGCACTCAGGTTCCTGAGAAGTTTCTCTGCCATTATGTAATGCAGACAAGCAGACAGAACATCTGCAGTCCTGTGGGGTCAACTCCCAGAAATCTTAATATCTAACACAAAAGCTTTGCTATTTCCAGCTTTTCAATTTTCACTTGTTAATGTGTCTAAAACTATCATAGCATCAATGGCAACATTGTTCATTTTCTCTGAAAAGTGAAAATCTCACAGTCAGAAATTTGCTGGGCTCTGAAGGTCTGTCATATCAAGACAATTCCTAGCTCCTAAGATGCTTAAACTTACAGAGGATTCAGAAAACCTATGTTCCTGACCTCACAATGCATGATCTTAAGAAGGCTTCTTTTTTGTTTTACTGAATGTTAACAAGTATATTTATGATGTGAAAAATCATTCCTCAGCTCAAAATAAATATCCAGGTTGGGAGAAGGGGGAGAGAGAGAGAGAGAGAAATATCAGTTGGCTGCCTCCATATGCATCTCAACCAGGGATGGATAGAACCCTCCACCTGGGTATATGTCCTAATATGGAATCTAACTGGTGACCTACAGAGCACAGAACAGTGCTAAACCAACTGAACCACACTGGCCAGGACTCAGAGTGTGTATTTTTTATCAGGATTTCCAGACCCTTCATGAACAGATGGGAGCATGATTTTTATGTTTTAATTATTCAATGGCAGACCTTAATTTACAGCTGTTATATTTAAGATATTATCCTCAATTCTGGGGATGCACAGCTAAGCAGCGTGAGGTTCCCACTTTCAAAAAGCTTGCAATATAATAAGGAAAATAATGTATAAACATCCAGAGGAATGACATACTTTATGCAAAGTATTGATTGATTCTATAGAAATTAAAAAGTTTTTATTTGCCCTTATGTCCATTATTGCTAAATAGTTGTATTGAGCTATTCCTATGAAATCTATATGGCAGGAATGAGAAGTGATCTATAAATATAAAAGGCTAATACGCTAAGTGGCCCTCCCTCTGTCTGACCAGTCACTATGACGTGCACTGATCATCAGGGGACAGATGCTCAACACAGGTGGTTCTCAGGTGATGCACCCCGAAACCAGAAAGTAGAGAACCTGATTCCTTGTGGGGCCATGCGGTTCCACCTTTGGTTTGGGTTATGTTGTTGCTGGGGCACGGTCAGCTCGAATCTGGTTTACTACACACTTGCATTTGCGTTCCACACCCTGTATGACAGCTACTTTGCAGAGTGCTCTCTTGCACTCCAGGACCCCTCAGGGGATGTCAGAGAGCTGTTTTCAGCACAATCCCCACAGGCCAGGCCTAGGGAGCTCACCTGCTGGGGGACAGGGGATGGAGCCCTTTGAGCCCTGGCTCCTCCTCAGGCACCATAGGAAGCTGGCTCCAGAGTGTGTCCGGCCCAACTCACCCACTTGCCACCTTCTAATTAATTTACTTTTAATGTACATGAATCTGTGCACTGGGGCACTAGTAATAAAATAAATGTTAAGGAAATTCAGCGGTGAAAAAAATGCCCTTAATTAATCACAGCTTTGAAAGGATCTTTAACAAGGATTTTAATTTAAGGCATCTGCTGATGCCACCCAGTCTGGGAAAACTATGGCCAGGACAGACCTTCCAGGGTCTTTAGGGAAGAGTGCATTCTATCTGCTTAAACACAAAGAGGCAGGCAGGACAATGAAGGGGATGAAATGAGACTTTGTTTTCCGAGGCCCACACAGTTTGCATGGGGAGGGTTCATGTTGGCCCTTAATCAGAGATCCTTTCATCTTTCACTCTCTGGATAATTTCCCTTTAAATAATTGTTTCAACGGCAGGAAAAGGAATTTTGGTGTCAGATATTTCTTAAATTTATAAATCTATTCTCTGAATTTCAGTTTCTGCATTAAAAACATAGGTGATTTTATTTACATTGACAGGTTATTATAAAAATAAAACATGGTGACATTGACAGAGTGCTTGGAACCCAGCACAGCATTCAGTACATAGTAGACGGTCAGTAAATGTCAGTTATTACCCCAGAGCCAATATTGGAGATTATATTGTATTTTGAAAATGTTGTTGATTTCTTGTTTTTATGTATTTATTATACCTATTCATAACACTATACTCTATTTGATCTAGTTGTACATAGGATGATTGTCTTATTCAGAAAACATTGATTGATGTGTTTGTGAGGTAGCCACTGTGTTAGAGATTTTTTGTTTAATTTTTTAAAAATCTGTATTGTTTAAAGTATTACAGATGTCCTTTTTTTCCTCATTGATCCTCCACCCCTCATCCTTCTATACCCATCCCTTCCTTGGCCTTCACTCCACTATTGTCTGTGTCCATGGGTTATACATATATGCATATATGTTTTTGGTTGATCTCTTCCCTCCTCTTTTCTTCCCTCTGAGAATTCTCAGTCTGGTGCATACTTCCATGACTCTGAAACTATTTTGCTTTGTTCATTAGATTCCACATATAAGTGAGATATATGACACTTGTCTTTTTCTAACTGACTTATTTCACTTAACATGATATTCTCTAGAGTCCTGCCTTTGGGGATCTTGCAATGAAACATGAGAGACATACATTTCAACAAGCAGTTTTAATGCAAAAGGGAACTGCTGTGATGGAGACGTGTCCAGTGTGTGGTAGGGCTCAGAGGAGGGAGTGCTCCCAGTTGTAGGCAGGGATGTTTCAAAGTGGAAAAAGATGAATAATTATTATCTCAGTAAAGAAAGACCTAGAGTGTGATCTAAAAGAACCTAGATACATCTTACTTTTGGTCTCATTTTTATGAGGTGTCTCTAATGATGAGGGCCTTGATTGATGGTCCTAGGTCACCTTAGACTATTCCTGGGACACAGTCACTCATTTTATAGTCTAGAACAGTGGTTCTCAACCTTTTTTAATGCTGTGACTTTTTAATACAGTTCCTCATGTTGTGGTGACCCCCCAATCATAAAATTATTTTTGTTGCTACTTCATAACTGTAATTTTGCTACTGTTATGAATCATAATATAAAAATATCTGTGTTTTCTGATGGTCTTAGGCTCTACAGCAGTGGTTCTCAACTTGTGGGTCGCGACCCACAGGTTGAAAACTGCTAGCAAGGTCGCCTAAGACCATTGGAAAACAGATATTTACATTATGATTCATTAACAGTAGCAAAATTACAGTTATGAAGTAGCAACAAAAATAATTTTAAGATTGGGGTTCACTACAACATGAGAAACTGTATTAAAAGATCACAGCATTACAAAAGGTTGAGAATCACTGGTCTAGAAGAAATAAACTCTGACAGCTGTAGGGTTAGTCTGCAAATTTATATACTTTTGTAAGCACTCAGGTTATCTAGGATCAGTGGTCGGCAAACTGCGGCTCACAGGCCACATGTAGCTCATGAACCACAATTTGCTGCTCTGTTGACTAATGAGTTTGCTGACCACTGATCTAGGATGAACAAAAAAGATGTTGTGATTATTTCAATGAACTACTCTTAAGGGAACCTGACCCCGCTTACTACTTTTGTATTGATCATTCAGTTGATTTCAGTAAACTTAAGCCAGGTGGCTGTTCCCTGCCAGGCACTGGGGATAGAGAGCAAACAAGACAAATAGTCTCATTACTGATGTCACTCCCAGTCTCAAGGAGAGATAGGAAGGCAAATAGACATATTCCCATAATGGTGACTTTGTAAGCAATATTAAGTCTACTTCATTAAATATTTGTTGCATGTTTTAGTATGATAAAGGACTATACAGACTAATATGGAGCACAGAGGTACGCTGGGCTGTGCCAGGTGTTTATGGAAATCTTCCTGGAGAAGGGAGCCCCTGAACTGTATCAAAATAAACAAACAAAAAGAAACAGACTCATAGATATAGAGAACAGATTGACAGTTGACAGGGTCCCATGTGAGGTGAAGGTTTGGGAGTCTGGGTAAAAAGGTGAAGGGATTAAGAAGTAGAGATTGGTAGCTATAGAATAGTCAGAGAGATTTAAATTGCAGCCTAGCCAATATCCTACATAATAAAAGCTAATATGCAAATTGTCCTCTTCGGAGTTTGACCAACCAGGAGTTCAACTGCTTTCTATGACATGTGCTGACCACCAGGAGGTGGCATGGAACAAAGGAAGGCCTTGATCAGCTCTGATCACTGGCCAGGCCTAGGAACCCTACCCATGTATGAATTTCATGCACCAGGCCTCTAATAGTCAATAATATTATAATAACTTTGTATGGTGCCAGGTGGGTACTTGAAATATCAGGGGGTCCACTCTGTGAAGTACATGATTATTTAACCACTATGCTCTAAAACTATTACAGAATAGCACTGAATGTAAACTGTAATTGAAGTTTTGTTTTAAGAATCACAGGTTGTTTGCCAGGAAATATGAATCTTCCAAACAGTAGAAAATGACTGAGCAATGTCATAGAGCCATAAAACAATACAGTGTTTATGGGAAATAGCAAACAGTTCAGTCCAGCATTGCTAGAGCATTACATATAATGGAGAAGCGATAGGTGATGAGGCAGGAGAAGTAGGCAGGAGGGAAGTCATGAAGAACTTTGCATGTATGCCTAAGTGTGCATGAGAAAGAACTTTACCAGCTTTCTGGAGTTATTAAAAGAATTAATAATTTTTCTGGATAATAGAAATTTATGTTATCAGTAGTGCATTGATAAATATATCTTTAATTCATGGCAATTTCTATCTGGAATTATAATCTTTATATGTTTGTTTTTATCTACCTATTCCTCAAATAAGTTTTTGTAGATTCCCTGCCATGCCCAATCACTATTATGGCTTCTGAGAATAAATCAGTGAATAAAATGCATACAACCCTACCCTCATGAAGTATGCTGTCTAGAAGAGATAAATATCAAGCAGATGATTGTGAAATAGCACTTAGGGGAAATTCTTTGAAGAGGTATTAAGTATGGGAAGCTACTAACTTCAGGACCCAATCTAAGTAGAGTGTCAGGGAAGGTCTCCTGAGAAAAGTTCAGTTCAGTGAAGACCTGAAGAATGAATATGATTTCAATAGGTAAAGATGAAGTGGGAGAGAAGACACCTTCTGACTTGAAGGAATGGCATATGCTTAGGGGAGCAATCAGTAGAGCTGAGCAAACAAGAAAATGATCAGAGACAGGTTGAGAAAGATGGGTATTTGTCAGTATGTGCATGGCCTCAGAGATTGTATTAAGGATTTGTACTATCTCCAAGGAGTGTTTAGGTTAGGATTTGCATTCTGAAAAGCTCACTCTGGCTGCCAAATGCACAAAGGCTTAGAACAGGTGCTGGAAGATCAAACATAAGGGTGGAATAAAAAGGACTCTGATGTTGGCCAAGATGGCAGTCTGGCTGCAGTGATGAAGAGTTTTGGAGACACGGAACACAGGTTAACACTGCAGCTCAAAACTTCAGAGATATGGGTGCTCTACATGTAAAGATTTTTTGTTATTTTAGTTGCTTGATTTTTCAGATGTTTCCTACACATTTCTTTTTAGAATTAATGTAGCTCAGTGACCTCTTTAACAGTTAAAACTATTTGATTAGAGAGACAAGCAAAAAAAAGCAAGAACTCTCATTCACCGATGCTAGGAATGAAAAGTGGCAGAGCCACTTTAGAAGACAGTTTGGTAGTTTCTTACAAAACTAAACATACCCTACAATACAGTAATTATGCCCGTAGTATGTACTTGACTGAATAGAAAACAGGTCCCATACAAAATCCTGTACGGAAATATTTATAACTGCTTTATTCATAATTGCCCAAACTTGGAAGCAAACAAGATATCCTTTAGTAGATGAATAAATAAACAAGCTGGGATACATCCAGACAACAGAATATTATTTAGTGATGAAAAGAAATGAGTGATCAAACCATGAAAGACATGGCAATACCTTGAAAGCATATGGCTAAGTGAAAGAAGACAATCTAAAAAGGCTGCATAATGTATGATTCCAATTCCATGATGTTCTAGAAAAGGCAAACTATGGAAACAGTACAAAAAAAAAAAAAACTGGTTGCCAGGGCTTCAGGGGAGAGTGAATGGGTAGAGCACATGAGCTGTATAAGGCAAGAAAATTATTCTCTATGATACTCTAGTGGTGAATACATGTCATCATACATTTGCCAAACCCATTGAATGTATAATGCAAAGGGTGAAGTCATGTAAACTATGAACTTTTGTTAATAGTAACATATCAATATTGGTTCCCCAATGATAGCAAATGTACTACATTAATGGGATATTAGGGAAAACTGAGGGCAGGGTGAGAGAGTATATGGGTACTTGGTACTTTCTGATACATTTTCCTGTAGAACTAAAACTGCTCTAAAAATTAGTCTGTTAATTTAAAAAATACAAAAACCATGGCATAGCCATGAACTGCTTGAAAATCCAAACTAAACAGACCATTTTGTCACACAGCAAACAATGGAATATATATATATATATATATATATATATTGATTTTTGCCAATGAATTTTCCTTATCTTAGCACAGAGAGATGGGTGATGCCAGTACTTCCCAGACAAATGTGAGATATTTAGAAAGTAGAAGCAGTGCACCAAACATTATGCATGTTGTGGTCTCTGAAAAATACAAAAACTATCATGAAATGATTCCTTTCACTTCTGGGTTTTCCCTCTGCTCCACACTTAAAGATGTGTCCAAAGGACACCCATACCAAGGGCCCTGGAACAGGATGGAGTAGTGCCAGAAAGCTCAGCAAATTCCCTAAGAAACTACAAATGTTTGGAGGCCGATGTTACATCATGTCATCAGGGCCTCTCTGTGGTGATACCAATTCAAATCATCACAGTTTTCCAGAAGTGGGTTAATATTTTTCTGCTGTTCCACACTTCCTTCTCCAAAGGCCCAAACCAGAAAAAGGTATAAATATAATGTCAAATACAATTACAGTCTAAATGTTCAGGTGTTAATTGTTAGTGATTCTCAGCCATGCCATGTGATCGTGACTAAATGTGGACCAAGAGAATATTTAGTTGATGTTTTCTTCTCATTGCTCTGCTAATTAATTTAGAAATGTGAATTGACCCAATACTCAGTGACAGGCCTTGTGTTCAGCTTGTGATAATTAGATACAGTAGTCATTCAGTCATACCTTACATCTCCAGTCTGTTTTTCTGGGAAGAAATTAGGAAGCCATGAGGTTTCTCTTCATAAAAGCGAACAGTCTTTCAAATTTGCATCTCATATTGTGATGAACAAAAGCTGTCCTTTTCTTTGTCAATTTCCTTTCACATATTTGATGATTCTTTTATAATAGAGTGTTCTTGTCTGTATTAACCTCAGAAGCATAAAATTTTCTTTATGAAGAGAGACTTCATAGAAAGAAGCTTTGCACTCATTTCTAAACGGTCAATGCCTGGATGCCAGTCACAGACTGTCAATTACTTATTGACACAGTAAGTGTGGATGTGCATATGTAACAAAGTGGCTCTAGAGAAGTTTGTTCTTATTGAGAATAATTGCTATTATTTATCTTAAATTTTAACTTTTATTAATGCCACTTATGATGAAAGATACTGCTACCAACAGAAATTTTAAACTGTATTTTTGTAGTTGCTATTAAGCGTTAAACATGTTTGTTTGAACTAGGAAAAGATGTCCCACTTTTGTTGAACAGTTCCTAGTCCTATATTCCTTCATTAATACAATCAAGAAGCCCTAGCCAGTTTGGCTCAGTGGATAGAGTGTAGGCCTGTTGACCAAAGGGTCCCAGGTTCAATTCTTGGTTGCAGCCTTCTCCCCAGCCCAGGTTCTGGTCGGGCAGCATGCAGGAGGTAATCAATCAATGTCTTTCTCTCACATTGGTATTTCTTTGTCTTTCCTTCTCTTCCACTTTCTCTAAAAATCAATGGAAAAATATCCTCAGGTGAGGGTCAAAAAATAATTTAAAAAATCAAAAAAATATGAAACAATATCTTTTTAATGTTCAGATTCTCCAAGTTGCTGAAGTAGTAATGATTAGATGCTACCTCTTCCATGGACCTTTCTCACCTCACACTTGCACCAAAAAAAAAGATTCAATTTCTAGAAAGAAGGAAAGTTAGTTGCTCTTTCTTAATGAAATTGCTCTATAATAGTCATTGCATGTGCTCTGTCTCCTAAGCACAATACTAAATGTTTTAACATGTATTCTCTCATTTAATCTTCCTGACAACCCCAATTTTCTGTTATAACCAAATTTGAACTGAGGAGAATATTTCTGAAAAATTAAGGTCACACATATAGTAAAATAGCAATGCCAGGATTTGAACCCACATATCATCAACATGGCTATCCTACATTAGCCTCTGTGTATTTGTTTCTGCCTTATGGAAAACACAGCTGAGCCCTGACTGGGGACTCAGTTGGTTCAGAGCATTGTCCTTATACACCAAGGTTGCCAGTTTACACATACAAAGATCAACCAATGAATGCACAAATAAGTGGAACAACAGATCAAAGTTTCTCTCTCTCTCTCTCTAAAATCAATCAATAAAAATAAATATAAAAACAAACAAAGCTGAGGTTTTGTGGACATTAGTGGACATTTGTCACTTTCATTTGGGACTGTTTTTAAGCCAAGTTGCCCAAGCTCAACATGAACCATTCCTCTACTTCAATGACCACTACCACACACACAAACATGCCTGCTAGTGAATGTTCTACAGAAACTGTATGAGCCTGAGTCTATAGAAATGGTCTTTAGATAGGGCAATAACAATTTTCAGAGAGGTTAACCAAAAAGACACTCCCCAACATTATTTTTAACTTTTCTAAAATGTGTTGACTTTACTTTTTATAAACTGGGTGCTCCCCATTATAGACAAAAGAGTGACCAGTGTTCTTTTATAGAAAGCAGTCTGGTTTTATCCACTAACAGTGGGGGAAGGTCTAAGCAAACAATAGGCTGTGTTAGCTTCAGTTGCCAAGAGAAAAGAAGGTGGATAGCAAATGTTTCAAAACAAAATTTGTTATTTGTTCTTGCTCCCAATATGTTGTCCAGATTATCAGTAAGTTACCTCAGCTAGTTGCCTCTATTTCTGTCTCATTCTGTTTATCTTGGTGGACTACATGGAAGAAGCTGGTGCTCTAGAAAGGGCTCTGTTGAGACTGTACCCTATCTAAAATGGTATCTACTTAGACCTACATTGAGTATGTTTCAAGCTAAGATTTTTATATACTGTTCAAGGCCAGGATCTATGGGATACAACGTTACAGCCTTCTTCACCCAGTGGGTAGTGTGAGAGGCAGGGACCTTAACATTTTTTAATGCGTGCAACAGGCTTATAGGCAGATACTCCCTTAAGTTCCCTTGTACCAAAGGATAAGACTGGTCTCTTAGTGAGTTATTTACATTTAATAAAAGGATGCTCACCCTTCTCTTCATGTAATTGTCTCCTGGGGTCCTTTAAGATCCTAATAGATCATAACATCAGTCAATATAAAAGACAACCACACAAAGCTCTTCCCGGAGCACTATCTTGAGTTCAGTGTCTTTCATTGGTTGTCAAAAAAATCCTCAATGAAAGGGCTTAGAAAAGCCACTCTACCATTCCCACTGTCTGTTTCTATAAATGTGCACATAATATTCATCCATTCAACAAATATCAAATTGGATGCCTCCAGTGTGCCAGGGACTGTTTAGACTCTAGGGATAGAGCCGTGAACAAAATAGATATCTATCTCTAATCATGAAGCTCATTCTAGTGAAGAGAGATAAGCAATAAAGAGATAAATAAGTAAAGTGTATGCCATGTTAGATGGTAATAAGTGCTAAGGAGAAAATATAATAAGGGAGGCAAAAAGAGAGTGATGAACAGAGATGGGATGAAGCCATTTTAGATGAGTGGGCCAGGCATGCTTCACTTGAAAGGACATTAAGATAACAATAAGAAGCAGATGAGGAATTGTGTCACCTAAATAAAGGATTTTTCCTTCTCACCTATGTCTTTTACAGTCTGTGAGTTGTTTGAGAAAGGAATCATATGCATCGGTCATTATCGAATGTATATTGAGTTAAGCCTTTACAATATAAAGGTGAGATAGTGGGCCTTGTGCTCTCCTTCACATCATAGTAGGGGAAATGGTCATAAAGAAATAATTGTGATGCAGTAAAATGCATAGATATAGAGACATAAAAAGCAAAATTGAAATTGGAATGATAGAGAAAGAACTAAGCCTAAAGGGGATACGAGAAGGCTTTAAAAGAAGGTGATATTTAAACAGAGGATTAAAAGATGGTAATGGCTAATAATAACAGCTAACCTTGTCCTTTCTTTCAGGGAAATTTTTAGTAAAATGTTTTCTTATCTTTATATTTCAAGTTACCTTATGGCACATGAGTGAACTTCCTCTATAAATCTTTCACACAGAAATTCATAGAGTAAATGTGAGAGCCACACACCACTCATCTACTTTATTGGTTCTGAAGCCTGGATCTAAACACTTGGTTACACTGAAAATGGAGGGAGGAATAGGTAAAAGAAAAACATTTATTTATTCAATAAATATGTGTTGAGAGTTTCTATGTAGTAAGCACAGTGCTCAGGCTATTGAATATCATTATTAAAGCAACATGCTCTTTATTCCAAAAAAGGTTACACAGTCCAGTCATTCCAGGCAAATGGCTTATGAGGGAGTATGGTAAGTTCAAGAGGTTGGTGAAATCACAGAGTAACATCATCCCACAGAAAGTTTTAGACATTAAGTGGTGGAAGATATCCATGGGTTGGGTTATAAATGTGGAAAAATAACCAATGGCTAGATTATAAAGGATTGTGTATGGCAACTAAAGCATTTGGATTTTTAAGTTTTTTTTCTATAAGGAGTCTTTATAAATTATAAGTAAAAGAATGATTATTATTGCATGACCACAGCTCTTTCGTCTAACTAAAAGCCTTCTAATATTTTGATGAATTTCCTTATACTCTTTCTAACATATTAGTAATCTATTTTAACTAATAACATATATTTATCTTTCTAACTATAAATATCTATTTTATAAAATATGGAAAACATGGAAAATTATTAGGAAGAAGACAAAAAAATCTGTTATTCAACCACCCAGAGAAAAACATTAACATTTTTATGTATTTTCTCCAAGCATTTTTTATAAATGTGTATATACATTTTTTAATTGTGTATCATAAATACTATACCCTGGACATTTCCCATGCCTTTAAATATTCTTCAAAAATATTTAATGGCTAGAAAATGCTATAAACCTCAATTTCTTCATCAGTAAAATAGGAATAAAAAAAGGAGCTATGTGATAGGTTATGATGAAGACTGAATCAAGTATGCTAAACATTTCAGAGGAACTAGAAATATTAAATATTCAATAAATGGTACTACTATATAATAATTAAAAATGTAATTATTATGTATAATAAAATATTAACAACTATTTTTCTCATATTTTGGTGTTTATAAAGTAATCTTAATATCCATAAAGACTAAGAGATGATTTTTGTTAGTATGTAACTCTCAGTCACTAAGATTATTTTTGTTGTTTTTATTGTGTGTGTGTGATTAAAAGGACTGAATGCCATTTAAGTGGCTTTCTCTACAGAAGGCCTATTTTGGTTTTGTTTTGGTTTTGTATTTTTGGGTTTTTTTACTACTTAATAAAAATATGTGGTTCACAAGACAAAAATACATTTTTCAAACCAGGAGCATTCAAACCAAAACTTGGAATGGTTCTTTCTTTCTTTTTCTTTGGAATGGTTCTTGATTTGTATTTCTCTAATAGCTAATGAAGTTAAGCATCTTTTCATATAACTATTGGCCACCTGGATGTCTTTTTGAAAAAAAATGTCTGTTCCAGTCCTCTCTCATTTTTCCATTGGACTGATTGTTTTGTTGTTGTTGAGTTGTATGCATTATTTTATATTTTGGATATTAGCTCCTTATCAGAGATATTGTTTGCAAAAATCTTCTTCCAATTGGTTGGCGGCCTTTTGGTTTTGTTGATGGTTTCTTTTCCTGCCCAGAAGCTTTTCAGTTTGGTGTAATCCCATTCCTTTACTTTTGCTTTTTCTTTCCTTACCTTTGGGGTCAAGTTCACAAAAGCCTCTCGGAGACCAAGGTCTATAAGTTTAGTAGGTATGTTGTCTTCTATGTATTTCATTGTTTCAGATCTTATATTCAATGGAGTTCTTTTCCTAAGAAAGGAAGCAGCTGCAGGGTGTAGCTTTGCTGGTAAGGCACAGGCATACATGATGATTTACTACTTTTCTACATGTGAAATGTCTGAAATAAAAGCTAGCTTTATTTTCATAATTAATCTAAGTCATACCAAATTAGCCAAACCTAAATAAACAGTTTAGGGAATTTATTTCCAACCTAAGTCGCTCAGAATTGGGGCTGGTGGTTGGCCCAAGCTGCCCATGACTTTCCAGACCAAACTTTTCTTACCAGCAACTTGCATCTTTTTTGCTCTATTGTTCCCTCTCAGAACAGTGCTCTCTGACAGAAATACAAACCTCCTTTGTTCCTCACTACTTTTTTAAGAAACTTTAGAATAATAGAAAATCATAGAATTCCAAAGCTGGGAGGTATTTTAGTGTGCACCTAATTCAGTGTTTCTTACATGTAGCTGTAATCAGAATCATCTAGGGCTGTTGGTAAAAATGAACATTTTCAGACTGTTACAGAAAACCAGAGAAGAACCAAGCAACACTTAGAGAGATGGAGTTACATTTATTAGGCGCGAGGCTAAAGGAAAATATCTCTCTAATTCTGGGCCCCAACATGGAGGAATTTTCCCTATTTATATGTTTTACCTTCTTTGTCTCCAAATATGGGGTGTTTCCAGCCTCCTTTGCAAGTTCTTAAAGAGCCCCTATGTGCTGGGGCCTTGAGACCTCAACCAAAGGCTTGGCCTGATGCCAGCACTGGTAATTTCATCTTGGGAAGGTTTAATGGCCTCTCTGAAATGGGAGTAGTCTTATTTTCATTATTATTTAAGCAAGCAAGCAAGCATTTACAGAAGCCAAATAGCAGGGTTAAAATTTCAAACAGCAGTTTTTATATAAGATGGAGGCTTCAATACCTAACCTCTGATAGTCCAATTTTGTATTTTAAAGAAGCTGTATGAGTTATTTTTATATATAACCAGGTTTAGAAGTCACTAATTTGATTCCTCTTCCCACCTAAAATAAAGCTATGTGCGAATTCAGGAATTGTGTCTTTTCTCCATTTTTTTCCCCGATGCTAGGAATTGAGCTGGCACTTAGTAAGTAAGTACCTGTTGAAATGAAAGTGAAACCATAGCATAGCCTCCACATTGCTTATTTGTGTATTCCTATTTCCTCATGCTTGTTTCAAAAAGGATTTAAGGCAGCTTACAAATATTCATGAAAAGTCTCTCTCCCCTCTGAGTCAGGAGAGGATTCAACTATAGATTGATCCAGGGGATCAGCAGCTCTGTTTGCTCCCTAGATGAATTCTAATTCTAAATTAGTAACACCCACCTTACTGAGAATTGTATAGGTTTTTATTCTTTTCATGAAAAATATTATCATGGAGAGGTATTATGATACTGTCTTGCAGTGAGATAAACCTGCATTCAGATCTTTCTAATACACTACAGGTACCCCATGGTGGCTCTACAGTCCTGCAAGAAATACTTAACTGTTCTTTACATGAATTCTTCAAGTGTCAAGTGTCAATCAATTCATTTTTATTTCAGAAGTGTTAATTGAGCATCTAGCATGTGGCAGGTACTATTTTAAGAACTCGGGAGACAAAACAGACAACAAGGACCACTCCCATAATGCCTTTAATCTGTGAGACATAGTTCTGCCTATTTCAGAAGGTTGTTATGAAGGTGAAATGTGCACAAAGACACAGTACATTTGAAAGCACTTCATAAGTGTTAATTCTTTTGCCCACCTTTAATTCTCTTCAAGTGCTCTATGCATACAAAAATAACTCTGGAAAAATAATTCTCCAAAATATTCCTTTTCAAAAAGGAAACTTGTAATTTTGAAGAAAAAATAGGCAAAGGATTCCCTCGGTCTGTATGTAGGCCATTTCTTTTATGCAGAATTTGTGGCATTTACAATCTCATTTGGAATTTTTCACCTTGACTGGACCCACGAAGGAGCAAATAGTTACATCTTTAGATTTTAGATACAACTATACAATAGATACACTCAATATGCATCAAGTAAAAGCATGCGTCCACACTCATTCTTATGTGCAGGAAGCTCCATTTCACAAGGTTTAGAGCTTAATGAAATGATTGTAGATGAACTTTCAAATAGCAGAGACGAATTCATTACTAATTAGATAATTATCACATCGCAGCTGTTTCAAAGAATGGACCATAGCCAGACAATGCAATGCTGTATAGCCATATATATGAGCTACAGGGCATGCTCCAAATTTGTATCACTGTTTCCCAGAATGTCTCCATCAAATGTAATTCCCCTCTGCTGTTATCAAGAATGAATACTATACCCAAAGGCAGAAGTGTTGATGCTATATTTTGAAGCTTACCTGAGAGCTGACACCCCCGCTCTGGCCACTCCTTGCATGCCTAACGTTAGGTATACCTTTCCAATGCTTTGAGAAACCTTACTTCTCTCTTAAACACCATTGTTCTCTTCATCCCTAAGAAACCAAGTCGAAGCCTCCACCCTTTAGAAAACCTTCTACAGTCCCCATGTGGCCCTTGGTGGCTTTCCATCCTGCAAATATCCACAAAGCTTATTCTCTAGGCCACTTCTTTGCTAGTTAGCAGAAACTACAAAACAAAACCCTTCTTATATCTGTATCAAATTAGCAGACACAAATGAAAGAACTGAAAACTAAGATTCATGTTCTTCACACAAAGAAATCCCCCTATCTAAAATCTAAAAATAAAATATTTGAGAAATTAATTTTAGCTCATAAGAATAAATCCTAAAATTTCACAGTGTCAATCTTGTTCCTATGTTACATTAGAAAAAAATATGTACCCTTTTTTAACAGGAAGAAAAGAATCTATTAAGTTTCAAGGACAGCCATAAACAATTTGGAGGACTTTAAGCAATCACTGGCAGTATTTTTCTTCTGTAGCATTTTAACCATTTAGGCCCCCAAATGAATCTAAATTTCCAAAGATGGCCCTAAGTGCTTGAGCCAACTTGCTCATGCCTGCAGAGATGAAAGTGCATACTTCCTACTGAAGAAAAATATTACTCTTCTTCCTCCCATTGAACATTTATAACATCACCTTCATGTCTCTAACATTATAATCTTTGGATATACAGGAAAATTATCCACATCCCAGGACAGTAAAACACGGGTAAATATTCTCTGGGTAAGCACACTCCTCTGTTCTGTCACTGTGTAGCACATGTGACAATAAGATCCATTTCTGCATGTGCCTTTCCTAATAAAAATCAAATTGACATCATTAGTTGAGCACTTACTATGTGACAGACACTGTGCTGAAAGCTTTATAATCATCAACCAATTTCATCTTCACAGCATTTTCAATCATTATCCCTATTTTACACATGGCAAAAAAATGGAGGGTTGGAGAGAGAGGATCAACTTGCATACTCAAAGCTCTCATTCTTAATTACTGCACTACACTGTAATAAACTGTTAACTCCCCTGGGGAATAGAATATTTTAACTATTTAGAAACCATTTGGCTAACATAGCACCTGAGTCTTAGTACATACTTAGTAAATATTCTTTGTTTTGACCAAATGTTTAAATTGAATTTGAGCTACAGGATGGCACAATGCTTTCTGGAATGCAATTGCAAACTGTTTCTACAAAATTTTCTATAATCTGTGGAGATCTGCCCAAAGCTAGAAGGGAATTGAAGTCAAGCTTTCCTTTCTTATATAGTAGTGCCTTTTTATACCCAGGCATAACCTTAAAACTTGAACAAGTGGAAGAAACAATCATCAGAGATACCAAATAGGAAAAAAAAAGTATAACTGTCAAGTTTTAAAAACAGAAAGATAATAACTTTTAGGTTTTGCATTGCTCTTCATATCATTCACAGCACAGATAAAATTACATCTGGTTTAATGATGTTTCCAAGATGACAGCAAGGCAAGTTATTGTTTTAATTTTATAATTTAGTGAAATTACCTTGTCCAACCAAGTGTCTATTATAGGTCTTCTGACTCCTAATCTATTTTTCCTTATGAATTTATGGACATCAAATGATGAACAGGATTTACTCTAACCCTAAAATGACTAAATTACCTATGTTATCATTTAAGACTCCTGTTGTTCCTCCTATGCAAGTAAGACATTTACATCACACTTCTGATTATACACATTCAGCCTCAATTTTCCCACAGAAACCCAAAGCTTCCCCAGTGCTCAATACTGGGTAAATAAGTAAAACTCCAGAAATACATCATTCCTCTACCATAACAAAAACCATAGACTGCAGAGAATATTAGCTCTCCTGATTTCCCACAAGCTAAAGATTATCTCTATTTCCAATATATGCATGTGATAGGAGAGGGGAGAGTTTTCAGAAATGGTGATGCAGACATGCCAACCAAAATCATGGGCCTGGAGCAGTCATACAATGTGTCAATTGTTGCTACATCTCAGTGCCTTCTTGAAGAAGCCACATTACATTTTGTTATTTAAAGAATTATTTATTCAGGACACAGATAAAGATTTTAGGCCTGCTGGGGAAGTTCTCCTTTCTCCTCCAGTAATTACTTCTGTATTTTCTGTCACAGTGTGTTGAATAGTCATTCATCAAACATTTAGGAGCAAAAGCTGTGTGCTGTGATGAGTTCTTGGATGCAAAATAAAGTGCACATAATTCTTTCCCTCAAGATATTGTACAATCTTGGGACTGGGGGTGATTAGGAAAAGGGTAGACTACCATTCTTAGAGTTGATGTGTTGTAATGGAATCTCTCTCCCACAGTTCTGACACTGACTAATTTTCTTTCTTTTCTTTTTGAAAAATTTCTAAACTCTGATATTCCACTTTTTCAAATGTCAATATGAATCAAGGAATTAACATTTTTAAAACCCTACTCTTTGCCAGACACTGCTTTAAATGTATTGCATTTAGTACTTCCAATAGTCCTAATCAGAAGTTACTATTATTCTCATTTTAGAGATGAAGAACTCTAGAAATTAAGTCACTCATTGTCATGTAGCTAACAAGTTTTAGCTCCAGGTTGTGAATTCAAGCCATTGGGATTCAAAGCCTTTGAGCTGGAGCCAGTGTGGGAACCATAGGACTATAAGGCAGAGAATTCTAAGACTGGAGGCTACCATTGCCATTAGAATAAAGACACATTCCTTTTTAGAAAATGTCCCTTCCACTTGCCACTCCAAACCCACAGTCATCTCTCCCCTGCCCATGCAGTGCCCTGTGAGCTGACACACATGGACGGCATCAGTGGACTCCTTTGCCTGTGGATGCAGAAGGATCCCACCAACCAGAAGTTGGCTGGAGGAAGGAAAGTGTGGTCAGGTTACTTATTTTTCTGGAGGCTTCCTTTCCTGTGAGGTGACTTGAACTGTCAGCATTCTTTCTCAAGTCAACTGTCATGGGACTTCTTTCCTCAGTCCTATCACTAGTTCTCTGTAAGGTCACTGAGACCTAGTGACTTTGCTTTAGGCTGATAACTAGGCCCTACTGTTATTATGGGTACTCAACAATCCCTTCTGATTTCATTGCATCCTGCCTATACCTTCATAAACAGTCCCTTTATTAATCTTCCTTAAATTTTCCTAATTATCTTAATATAAGTGCCAGTCGGTTCCTTCCAGCGACACAAAAAAATACACTGCGCTTAAGGCACTAAATGATGGCACGTCTGGACCTAGTTCACTCTTATTAAATAATTTTCTATTTTCATTTTTAGTGCTTCTGTGACATGGAATTTTTCCAAACCTCAAGCTTGCAATCTTTCTAGTTATAGGGACTTTTCATACCCTGGTCCTTCTATTTGGGATGCCATATCTTTTTTAATACTATCCTCTACATATACTCATACACTCAAAAACACATTTATACAAACTCACATGCATACACACACACACACTCACATATTTACACAGACCTAACTACCATGTATAATAGGTTCCAATTATATTTTTTATTAGTAAATGGAACCAGGAGCCCAAGAAATGTATAAGTGCACGGTATATTCTCATCCACACTTATTCTATGAGAGTGAAGAACATGAGTTCTGAGAAATGTAAGTGGCTTGTCTAACATGCCATAAGTGGTAGGCGGCAGAGTCATAGTTTAACCCTGCTTGGTGGGAATCCTTGTCCTACTATCATTGCATTTCTTGGGCTCAGGCTTGCAAGTTAGGGCCAGGAAAAATGCTCACCAGCTCATCAAGGTTCTGCCAGGCACTAAAAGTATGAGAGGCTCTTGTAAGGGTGTTCTGGAAACATTTTTTGTCCTTTTTTTGGCCAGGCCAGGTCTTTGGGTTTGGGCATGATAGGGATGAGGAGGATCATGCTGATGAAAATGAAGCAGCCAATTGACTGGTTCCTGTGAGTGCTACTCTAGCTGCTCTGATTCTGACACAGCTTCTCCAGGTTCTGGTTGACCATCTTGAGTGAGAGAATCTGCTTGTCCTTCTTGATGACACTATGCGCAGCCAGTGCGTTGGTCTTGAGGCTCCAGGCCAGGCCTTGTGTCTCTCGGCCAGCCTCTCCTGGAGGTTCTGGTGCTATTGAAGGATGAGGTCTAGCTCAGTTGCCAACTGCTTCTCATCCCCTGAGCCCTGTCATCCCTTTCTCTTTTTCAGTCCAACAGAGTCCTTACCTAGCAGCTGACACTCTGCATCCTGCTGGCTTACCAGGCCCACCACTACATACTTAACATCTTGGCAGCAGGCACTTGTTCCCTGGAATGCATCTGGGGACAAGGAACTGGTTGGCTAGTGTCTTCTCTGAGGGGGTCAGCTTCTGTGCATGTAGCATCCCTTCAGAAAGTCAACTTTGCAGTAATAGTTACTGATCCGCTCAGAGGCAGGTTTGCTGGGCTTTTAGGGACTGCAACGAGTTCCCGGGGGCTCCCAGGTACTTCTCCAGATGCCAGTCCTCCAGCCTGCTTCTCTGCTGTCATCACCCTGCAGCAGCACAGCAGCTGCCCCAGGTTCAGCTCCAAGCTCCACACAGCCATCACCAACCGGAGGTTCCCACCCCTTCTCCCAGAAAACTATTCTTTTCTAGATGATTTTTTTTCTGTTTTGTTGCCAATACATTTTTTCTACCCATCATTTTTTGAAACCAAACAAAACCTTTCTATAGTGAACATGACTGCAACTTTGCTTTATATTGGAACAGATGAAGGAACATGCCTGTCTTGAGGGACTCTTGCTGAAAGCACTTGATTGCAGAGTGCCACTGCACCACAGAGAAACATTAGCTGAGGTAATTCAGCTCCTGGGGGTGTTTAATTTGAAGCAATTGAATTTGTGAATGCAAATACGCAGCTTTTCCCTCTGGTTTGTGGAGGAGGGAGAACCAAGGGGGCCTTTAGCAGGAAGCTCGAAGAGGCGCTTGGTAGGCAGCAGAGCTGTTACCTGCTTTCTGTGCCAACCTCATAGCACAGTTGTTTCCTATGGAGAACACATTCTGTTTGTTCAACGCGTGTTTGTAAAGACAGAGATTTTCAGATGCACAGCTATAATGGAGCATTCACACATTCAGAACCTGGCTAAACTCCCTCACAAGGCACATGGGAATGATGCCAAGAATACATGTTTGCCTAGAAATAGTCATGAAAATATGATTTTGTTGACTTTGTTTCTGTTGATACATGTTGCCCAGAATTGGCCATGAAAATACAATTTTGTTGACTTAGGGTGAGTTCAAGGGTATAGCTAACCACCCTGTGCTGCAGGTTCAGGCTAGGGCATCATGGTTTCTGCTCTGATCAGATAGAATGACACTGAGGCGGCCTCCTCTCTACAGACTTGCTTTGGTTACTTTACTGCAGAAAGCTGGATGTGGGTCCCATGTCCAAAAATTCCTCCCTTCTTCTGGTCCTCACGGTCATTGCCTACTTTCTTCCTTTTGTTTGTCCACAGAGGTCTGTTAGTATTGTAAATTCAGGCTTGCCAGATCCTGCAAGGATTCCTTATTGCTCATTAGGTAAAATCCAAGTCACTTAACTTGGCTGTATATGATGTGACCTCTAACTAACCCTTTAGCGTTATGGCTCATCACTACTTTATCTTCCCTGCCCCTTCCGTGCTATTACTACATAGAATGAAACACAGAGCCCTGAACATTGTCACTTTTCTGTTGTGTCTTTGTATTCCCTTCCTTGCCACTGTCCTCCTTCCTTAGTCCACTCACTGAGAGATCACTAAGCATCGCTCCTTGCAAAGCTTTGTCTGATGTCTACTCTCTCCTTTCTTCCCAAAAAATACACTAGAATTTTGTGCAAAATAGTACGTATCATTTTCGTCATGTACAAGATGTCATTAAATGTAAGATATGTCTCACATAAATGTGAAAGTAAAAAAAAAATTGTGGAAACTAGAATTGATAAAATACAGTATGATAGTTTTCTGTTTACTTGCCTCTCCCATTAGCCCTTTGGAGAGCAAGTGTGTTCTATCATTCATTTCCATAACTCAGTTTCTCCTATTGTATCTAGTTTATATCAGGGTCTTAATAAATACTTATTTCTTTTTAATAAGCAAATGTGATCTTATGGGTGGTAAACCAGGTGAGGTTTTGTTTTTAAATATATTTGTATTGATTTCAGAGAGGAAGGGAGAATGAGAAAGAGAAACATCAATGATCAGAGAGAATCATTGACCGGCTGCCTCATGCATGCCCCATACTCGGACCGAGCCCACAGCCTGGTCATGTTCCCTGACCTGGAATTGAACCTTGACCTCCTGGTTCATAAGTTGATGCTCAACCACCGAGCCACACAGGTTGGGCCCAAGTGATTTTTTTTAACCAGTGGAATTTCTGATGGAATTTTCTTATAATGGTGGTGCCTGGCTCAGGGCTGCCCCCTCACCTGCCAGGGTTTCTGTGGTGGGAGTAAAAACAAGAAAGTTTAAGGCTGAGGCTTCTGCTATGTCCTTGATGCAGCAACCTGGAAAATCAAAGGTGATGTTTTTAAAGTGTCCAGATATGACCCACAATAAAGCCAGTCTTTATTATCCCTAAAATAAAAGTAGATTTTCCCATTAAAAACTTTAGAAAAAAGTAAATAATTTACTCAACCCTGAGCATCTTCAATGTGTGAGGCTATGTGTAAAAGGATCTTTTACACATATTGTCTAATGTTGTATTCACTAAATCCCTATGGTGGAGATGGTCTTACATGTTTAGAGATTAAAACAAGCTCAAAAGGGAAAATTATTTGAAAGATCACTCACATATTAAGTAGCAGAAAGATGATTCAGATCCAATATTTATGTCTCAGAACCTTTAGTCTTCATACCATGTTTCTTTGCTTCCCCTCCCTGCAATGGTGAGATGCCTATAAGAAACTGATACAAAGGGAAAACATTAAATAACACTAAATCTCATGTTGACAAATGTATTCCCTTTCTCTTTTAGTCTTTTAGATTATATCAAGAGGAGACTTTCCCTTTGGTCAACATGCCAGCAGGAAGTAGTACCCAGTTAAGCTATTTTCTTCTGTCTTGATCTACCACAACTTGATGCTCTTCAGATTTCTCTTACCAGCTAAATAAAGGAGTACAATTTTAAGGATATGTGATTGTTAAAATTCACAACAAATAATAAAACCCCGTACTGCCACATGTCCTTCCTCTCCAACAAATTCTGAAGAACTTCCTTGTACACAAAGAAGAAATGTACCTTGACTTTTTAACTAGGTCATGATAGCATCACCAATCCTTGAGACCTAAATGCCCTTATTCTTCAGCTTGAATCAAAACCTCAGGGTGTATCACCCACTGGAGATCTCATGGTACAAAAATTTGAAGAATTAGCCAACATTCCCAGCCATGTACAGAAGGAAACATATGGATAGGTGTCATATATGCGGGGAATAGAGTAGTTTGGGATGGGCAAGTTGGTTGGTTCAGCCAATGGATACCCCTCATGTGATAGAGAAAGGAAAGTGCCTCACACATGTGCATGATCTTTACATTCAGAGTAACACTGCCCATTTATATATATGCTACGCATGAATCTAAGTATTTTTAGGTATTAACACAATAACTTTATGACTTAGGTACTATTAATAATCTATAGATGAGGAAACTGAAGCACATTAAATAATTTCCCCAAGATCATACAGCTAATCGGTAGCAGAACTGTGAGTCAACCCCAGGTTAGTCAAGCACAAATGATCATCTTGTCAATGACTAACATAGAATCTATCACTTTATCTAATGGTGTTCCCCTGAGGCACCTAGAAAGGAGGTATACAAAGAGATGTGGAATTATTCCTTGGAACCCATCCAGCAGAACTAAGAGAAGATGTAAATGCATTAATGTTCAAGTATTGGAATCTGTATACCACATTAATAATTAATTTACTATAAGATCACCAATTTCATGAGCTTTTCTTTAATAATGCCAGTGATTTATCACTACTAACTAAATGTCTTCTTTAGGGAGAGAGCAGTCAGTTTTTAATTTAAGCTATATGCAAAAGTAAAGATGTCATAGAATTATAAGCACTCATATCTCTGGGAATTTGTACAATTCTGCATGCAAAATAAAGGATTTGCTTAAAGGCAGATAGGTTTGTGTGTTTTTTCTGAGGAAATTTGATATTAAGACATGGGAGAAATCACTTGAGGAAGCAGTTTTAAAAATAAGGCAACCATATATCCAAGTTTATGCCTGTTATCCGTGGGCAAGTGTTAATAGCGCCCCCTTTCATTCTCAAAAATTTCCTGGATTGGGTGTTATATTATAAGGCTGCCCCACTTAAAATAACATGACATAATGGCTTATAGTAGATGGTAGCAGTACAAAAATAAAAGACACATTCCCTCATCTCACAAATCTCACAGATTAGATTTTATTCCATTTTGAGGAAGATATATTAAAAAATTACTATCGTTCAATAAATGCCACAATAGAGATATCAAAACAAGGTATCTGAATAGGAGAAGATCAGAACTAAATGTGGAGTGGAGAAGCTTGAAGACTTACAAACTGCTTCCAGAAGAGGTAACACTTCAGTTGAATCTTAAAGGATCACAAATACAAGTAATATGTGAGTATCTGGTGAAAGTTGAGCATTCAAAATAGAATAAACTTAGATGGGATCTGTGAGGGAGATAATAATATGTAGTGATCAAGAATCATTTTTTGAATTCAAAGTCTTTTAAATTCTAGCCGTGTGTCTTTAAGAAGTTACTGAACTCCTCTGAATCTTGGTTTCTTCATGGGTAAAATAGAGAACAAAAGTATCTAACTCACAAGGTTGTTGGAAGCTTCAATAAATTAATTCCAGCATATGTGAAAACCTTTAACAAGTGGGTGGTGAATAGTAAACACTGTAAAAGATGGGTTATTAGTTTAATTAGCCTGAAATATGTAAAGTATATGCATGTGAATATCTTAAGATGATAAAGAAAATCAGTTTTGTGTGTGACATAATCAAGAAGTTTGTACTTGGTACTGAGGAAAATAGCAATTATTGATGGGGAGTGATATAATCAGATTGGCTATTTTAAAAATGAACCATTCCTTACAAGTGTGTGGAGATGGAATAGAGATAGATTAATAGGTGTTGGAGATAAAGGCTATTGTAGTACATGAGGATTGGCAGCAAGAATGGAGAAAAATCCCTCTGTGCTATTTAGGAAACATTTAGTCAATATTACCTCACTCATGTCAAAACCTTCAACATATTGATGGGACATTCTCACTATAAAAGCAAGATAACCAAATTAAGGGTATGGAGATGCAATTTGAGCCTTCAATACAGTAATAGTCTTAGCATCTATTTTTATGAGTATTATATTTATAGGCAACTGAATATTAAAGCCATAAGAGACATTAAAAAATGATCCAGTTCAGTGGTTCTCTATTCTAGTTACCATTAAAACCATTAAGATTTTATAAAATATCACTTTCCAAACCCCAAACTTGGTCAAATAAGTAAGAATCTTTAGGAGAGATGCTCAAGCACTGTTGTGTCTTCAAAAGTTCCCAGATGATTCTAATGTTCAGCCAGGATAGAGAACCGCTTGCATTCTCATCCAATAACCATGCTGGACAGAGGTGGAAGATAAACCTCAGAAAATCTACTTCTTTTAGGGTGTGGGTGATAATTGTTTTATATGTCTTACATAGAATATATAGATATAGTTTCTTATCTATAATAATAAAAGGCCAGAATGACCAATTATCTATAATAATTGGCCATGACCAGAATGAGCAATCAACCAGTCACTATAACGTGCACTGACCACCTCTTGATCCCTACCCCCATCTGCAGGCTCCCATCACTGAATGGCCAATGGGGAACCATGGGAACCAGGCGGGATGGCAGTGGAGTGGGACTGGGGACTGGACTTGTGGGTCAGCAGCAACATTGCAGAGCGGTGGATATGGCTCTGATCACAGACTAGGTCTAGGGACCCTACACACGCCGATTTCATGTCCTGGGCCTCTAGGGTACTTATAATAAGTTGGCTACCTCTTGGATATAATGTATTTTATATTAAGTATATGCTGGTACTAGAAATAGGAAGAAAAAATCAGACATGAAAACAAAATGGCAAAATAAAGATAAAAAGAGAGGAAGAACTTTATGCAAACACCACATATGCATTCCTCTGATCCAAGGTAGACAAGGCCTCCTAAATTATGCCAAATTGGTTTCCTCCTTGGTAAAGGGTAATTAGGAGAAAAAGCATCCTATCTAATAAAGAGGGAATATGCTAATTGACTGTCACACCCTCACAAAGATGGTGGCACCCACAGCCAATAAGGAGGGAATATGCTAATTGACTGTCATGCCCTCAAAGATGGCAATGCCCACAGCCACAAGATGGTGGTGCCCAGATCTCTCAGCCCCACTGAGGCAGCAGGCATGAGGCACAGCCATGCCCACCCCCATGTGGGTCCAGCCACTCTGTGTGCCTGCCTCTGGAGTCCCCCAGTCCCCTCAGATCCCCAGCCACCCAGGGCTAGCCCAAGGCACAGACAAGCCTTGGGTGGTGACTGCCCACTTGATAGCCAAGGGGCAGGCAAGCCTCAGATGGCAGCTGCCCAGCCGCCCAGGGCCAGCCTGAGGCATAGGCAAGCTGCCGATGGTGGCTACCAAGGCAATCAGGGCTGGCCTGAGGTGCAGGCAAGTCTCATATGGTGGCTGCCCAGCCACCCAGGGCCACCTGAGGCCAGGTAACGAGGGATGGCCAAGGCATGCACTGTCAGCAGTGGCAGCTGCAGAGGTTTGATGGAGGCATCGCCTTCTCCTGATTATCAAGTCACCTCCTGCCCCTAAGGAATCCTGGACTGTGAGAGTGGGCAGCCTGAGCTGAGAGACCCCCCTCCCTGACTCCAGTGCATGAATTTTCATGCACCAGGCTTCTAGTAGAAATAATAAGAACAAAAATCCCATGAATTCAGGTGGCTTTGTCTGGCTTGTTTACTTATGCATTCCCAGTGTCAAAAGCAGAACTTTGCAAATAGACTAATTCCACACCTTAATTATGGACTAAATAAAGGAAAGAATAGAAAAACAGCAAAAGTGTCAGGCAAAGTCACTCACTCACTTTTTCTGTTTGGTCCATTAAATCTTTCTAACAGTTTTAGACATGATAAAATAATTTTCACATTTTTTAGTTCCTTTTATATACTGGGCTTCTTTTTCTGCTTGAAACATCTTTGAATTTATTTGAAATTAGAATATTCAATGGTCCTGGTCCTGTCTGATGGTATATGTAGAGAAAATGGTTATTGATGTTCTGTATATAGAAGTGGACTCAGTGGAGAATAAGCTCTGGACTTAAAGTCAGGCCCTGTTGTTTATTGTATGACCTTGGACTAGGTCCAAAATTGCTTTTACTATCAATTTCCTTAAGGTATTACTATAGATTGAATACTTGTGTCCCCTTGAAATATGTATTTTGAAGCCCTAAATCTCTAAAATGTTGGTATTTGGAGGTGAAACCTTTGAGACATAATTAATATTAGATTATATCATGAAAGTAGAGCCCTATGATGAGTTTAGGCAATCTGAAAAACAGTAAGTAACCCCTCACTAGATAAAAATATCTCCTGGCTCCTTGATCTTGGAATTCCCATACTCCTGATGGTAAGAAATCCATATCTGGCGGAGACTGGTTTGGCTCAGTGGATAGAGCGTCAGCCTGCGGACTGAAAGGTCCTGGGTTCGATTCCTGTTGGGGGCATGTACCTTGCTTGCGGGCACATCTCCAGTGGGGGGCGTGCAGGAGGCGGTTGATCGATGTCTCTCTCTCATCAATGTTTCTGACTTTCTATCCCTCTCCCTTACTTTCTGTGAAAAATCAATAAAATATATTTAAAAAAAGAAAAAAAAGAAATACATGTTTGCTTTTTAAGCCACAGAGTCTATGATATTTTATTATAGCAGCCCAAACGGCTGACAAGTGTATTCAAGTTATGGCAAAAGTCAATGAGGTGATGGATATAAAAATATTAAGACCTCAGCCACCATCTGAAAAGTTATCATAAATGTTAAATGTATTATTGAATTGTAATAGTTATTGTATTATTATATTAATTATTATAATTTGACTCATCCCACTTCTCATTGATAAAAGCAAAGAACAAGGATATGAGAAAATACATGTATCACAAGGAGCCCATAGGGGTAGATACATCTTTATTGTCCTTTACTTAGCCATTTATTTCAAAATAAAAACTCCTAATGGGGCTTTGCCTTGCCTGTCTATAGTCCCACTGTGATCACAGATTGATAATTGGGTGTCTTAAGGAAATACTGTATTTCCTATGCCATCCTTAGGTATCTAATTTTCTCACAAGGTGATAAGTTTCTTTTTAAAAAAATATGTTTTGTTTTGTTTTTTAATTAAATCTTTATTATTCAGATTATTATATTTGTCTCTCTTTTTTTCCCTCCATAGCTCCCCTTCACCTGGCTCCCACCCCTCCCTCTACCCTTACCTCCCCCCACCCATTGATGAGTCCATAGGTGTATGATTTTTGTCCAGTCACTCCCTGTACACCCCTCCTCCTTTTCCCCCTGAGAATTATCAGTCCACTCCCTTTCTGTGCTCCTGATTCTATTATATTCACTAGTTTATTCTACTGATCAAATTTTTAATTCACTTAATTTTTAGATTCACTTGTTGATAGATATGTATTTGTTGTTCATAATTTTTTATCTTTTACCTTTTTCTTCTTACTCTTCTAAGAGTACCTTTCAGCATTTCATATAATACTGGTTTGGAGTTGATGAACTCCTTTAGCTTTTTCTTATCTGTGAAGTTCTTTAACTGCCCTTCAATTCTGAATGACAGCTTTGCTGGATGGATTATTCTTAGTTGTAGGTTCTTGCTATTCATCACATTGAATATTTTTTGCCACTCCCATCTGTCCTGCATCATTTCTGTTGAGAAATCAGCTGATAGTCTTATGGGTGCTCCCTTGTAGGTAATTAATTGTTTTTCTCTTGCTGCTTTTAATATTCTCTCTTTATCTTTTGCTCTTGGTATTTTAATTTTGATGTGTCTTGGTATAGTCCTCTTTGGATTCCTTTTATTTGGGGTTCTGTGTGCTTCCTGGACTTGTAACTCTATTTCTTTTAGCAGATGTGGGAAGTTTTCAGTCATTATTTCTTTAAGTACGTTTTCAGTATCTTGCTCTCTCTCTTGTTCTGGCACTCCCACAATTCTGATGTTGGCACACTTGAAGTTGTTCCAGAGGCTCCTTACATTATCTTCACATTTTTGGATTCTTTTCTCTTCTTGCTTTTCCAGTTAAGTGTTTTCTGATTCTTTATATTTCAAATTTTTGACTTGATTCTTGCCTTGCTCTAGTCTGCTGTTAGGTCTCTGTATAATATTTTTTATTTCAGTCAGTGTATGTTTAATTTCTAGTTGGTCCTTTTTCATCTCTAGTTGGTCCTTTTACATCTCTAGTTAGATCTTTTGCATCTCTAGTTTGTCCTTTTTTATCTCCTCTTGGGACTCACTAACTTTATCCAACTTCTCTAGGATATTCGTGAAAAACCTTATAAGCGAAGTTTTGAACTCTATATCTTTTGTTTGTGATCCCTTCCTTTGTCTCAGCATTTTCACTATGCTGGGAGAACTTCTGTGTTGGATTCAGCGTTATGATACCAGACTTGAAAAACTGCAGAAGCCTCTCTGTTGAGCTTGGGATGGGTGGAGTCTCAGGGCTTAAGGGACCGCCTTTCCTTCCAGTCGGCCTTGCCCTCCATGGCGCCTGAGTTTCACTTGACTGGGTAATTGCTGGAGCAGTCCCGGTGCGCACGCGTGCTCTCCATTGCAGTGCCTCTAGACTGCTGCCCCACCGGCTCCCCTGTGCTCCAGGACCACAGGAGTCTGGGTCCCCAGGGTTTCGCCCAAAACTGGGGTTTAGTGGAGTTAGAAGTGACACAGTTGGGAGGGTCTGTCTCCTGCCCACTCCCAAAGCCATCAGCACAATCAGCAGTCGGTCCTCTACGTGCAGTGCTGTGCATGCCACCAGACTTCTGATCTTTTGTGACTCCCCTAAATTTCCATGCCCTTCTCCCCCTTCACAGTCCAAACTCCCCCGAATGAGTTTCGGCTGGATCTGGGGTTTAGTGTCGTAGGATAAGTAGTTCAATGCCTTTGAGAGTCTCCATCTCCTTCCTGCCAGAGAAAGCCAGCCAGGTTCGCTGTCACCCACTCTCTCCACGTGCGCGTCTCTGTACCTCAGCTTTTTACATCTCCTCTGGGTCTCTATGAGCCCCTCTCTTTCCTTCTAGTTGTAGAATTTCCACTCCACCAGCTTTCCTTTGGTTCTGGATGATGTCCGGTCTGTCTTTTAGTTGTAGTTTTGAAATTGTTGTGCGAGGCAGCAGTGTAGGTGTTTAGCTATGCCGCCATCTTGGAGTCTCTCAAAAATTATGTTTTTTTATTAAATTTTAAAAAGAGAGAGAAATAAGGAAATGGAAATGTCAATGGGAGAGGAACATCATTGATTGGCTGCCTTCTGGGTATGGATCCCATGACCCAGGCATGTGCCCTGACCAGGAATCAAATTTGACCCCCTGGTTCCTAGGTCAATGCTCAAGCACTGAACCACACTGACCTGGCAGTTGATACGTTTCTTGAAAAACAAAAAATGAATTCTTATTCTTTAGAGTATAATGAAATAAGTAAATACTATGACTGAGTACTCTTAAGAATCTTGATTATTCCATGGGAGGATACAACACAGGACAGGGAGAGGTTAATGTGTGAAGAAGACCCAGATATTTCTCCTGGTTCAGACATCCACCAAAGATTTATAGTTTAAATATGACAAGATTTTCATTGAATTCTCTATTTTGTGTTGACCATCTTGAGAAAATATGTGATTAAGTAAAAAAAGATATGAAATCCCCCAATTTCAAATATCCTTATGTTTTAGTTTACTAGGGATGCCATAATAGAATATCATAAACTGGGTGGCTTATATAACAGAAATGCATTTTCTCACAGTTATGGAGGCAGGCTGGAAGTCCAAGACCAAGGTGCCAGCAGAGTTTATTTGCTCTGAGACCTCTCTCCTTGGTTTGCAGGTGCCTCATTCTTGTTGCTTTTACACATGGTTGCCCCTCTGCTATCTCTGTGTATGCCCTAATCTCTTTTTGATAAGGACACCAATCCTATTGGATTACCTCCCCCACTAATCACCTCATTTAACCTTAATTCCCTCTTTAAAGACCTTATCTTTAAATATAGTGGTTAAATTCTTAGTTAGTGAGGGATTAAAACTTCAACATATAAATGGGGGTGGGGGACACAATTTAGCCAATAATATCTTATTGATGAATCTTAATTCAATGACTAATATGTCTTCTGGTCCTATTAAATGGTCCCAAAATACCTTTAGTGTTACCTTCAAGTACACATCAGTTCCCCATAAAATCAAATAATCACCAAATATTGAAGAGTAGCTGAATTTCCTTTTGGATACATAACATAATACCATAGGCTGAGTTTCCAAAAAAGAAACACGGAGAATATGCACTTCGAATGCATGAGCTTTATTGAAGAGAGTTATTTATAACAACATCTTTGAAAGATGAGCAAAGCAGGACTGGGCAGATAGAAAAGCTGAACTGTGAGACAGTTACAACAGAAGACTTTTTTCTGATCTTTTGATTCTTGAGATAGAGAAATTTTCAGGGTTGTCTCCTTTAGAAGTAATTGTCCCCTTTTTTACATTTTCATCAGATCGGTCTTATGGATGGTGGGTACCTTGAACAAGTCAGCTTCCTAATACCCACCACAGTCTACTCTGTACTTTTTGGATCCAGTTACTTCATATGCTGAGTTTAACTAGAAATAGCTGTCCCAAGATTTTCATTGGTCTTTTTCCAAAGATGCATACAAAAGAAGAGTTGGTGGGACAAACTATAGGACCTATCTCTGAAGCTGAGATTGAGTCCTTACCTGATAATACTGTTATCCTCCCTTCCTCTGCTACCTATTCTAGTTGTCCCTCACTCTTGGCAAGCACTGTTGCCTGGAGTTATCTAAATGGCTTTGTCACTGATTGTGATCCAGCACTTTATCCCATAATAGTCTGAGCTCCTGGTCACCATGTCCTTTGCAAACCTTGACTATTGCATTTATTAATTTTCTGTTATGATGGGGCAGGAGGTACTAAAAAGACACTCCAGTGATTCACCCAACTAGCCGTCATATTCTTCCCTATCATTATGGCCATGAGGCATTGGTGTCTTTTTTCATCCTGATAATTGGATCAATATCCATGCTAGCATAGTGATTCTTTTCCTTACTCAATGATCTCTTCATCCAGGAAGCCTAAAGTGACTGATTAAGAGCTAAAGCTAAAAGTTATTGGGATACTTACTCTTTCCCTTGCTATGTTCATGTTTGGGAGCTGAGACATCTAAGTATATAAAATATACTTATATACTTAATTCACAAAATCTAAGTATATAATGATGGAAAGCACAACATATGCCCCCCAAGAGAGATACTTGGAGTGATGATAAGTGAAACCACTAATAATGTCACTGCTTTGTTGCTGAACTACTTGGTTGTTGAATGTATTCAACCTCCTGAATACAAAGCAACACTTCACTGATTAAAAATGTTTACTGAATCTTAGACAATAGTATCTCATCCTTTTAGGGTATTGTTCCCAAGCTAATACTGTAATTGTGCCTTCAAAATGCTCTCCCATTACTCTGTAAGACTGGCAGCTTCTGGGATGTGTACTGTGTGATAGACCAATGAATTTCATGGGTATGTGAACACTGCCATACCTCTTTGGCTGATCAGTGAATCCCTTGGTCTGGTGCAACAGTATATGGGATCCCATGTTGATAAACCAGACATTCTGTGAGCCTTCACTTAGTGGTGCTGGCTGAGGCCCTATGGGCAGGAAAATAAGTCCATACATGGAATATGTGTTGATATCAATCAAAATAAATTGTTTTCCCTTTCAAGGTGAAAGCAGTTGAACACTGACAACATGCCAGTGAGTGGCTGGTTTGACTCCTTGAGCAATAGTGTCATGTTGGGGACTCAATCCTTATAGGTAGAATTTCTGATAGTGTAAGTACCTAGATCCATCTTGGAGAATGAGAGCCATGCCATTGGATCCATCACTCACCAATAACTACTTTCCTTGAGCCCATTCTGCCAGCAATAGGGTAGCCACAGACAAAGATTGGCTGCTGTCAAGTGGTTGGTTGGTCCCTCCTCAGAGGTGGATGTTCTCTGATGAACATTAATAAGCAACACAAAGCTTTTTTCACACTTTTGGCACCCCCATAGGTGCTTCATATACATATCTTTTCACAAGACCTCCTGGTTGCTACTAATGTCCCCCCCCCTCTTTTTTTTCCATGTAACTTCTAATTAACCAGTCATCCACCACTATTCATTTATCCATATATATTCTACTCAGGCCACTTTTCTTTCCACCTAAAGCAGATAGCCACCAAAGTTCTGCCTATTGGGAAGATTTTTTTCCACCACTACTTTTTAGAGCCATCCTGAAAAAGGTCTGTGATTTAGCCCACTTTTGTCTTGTACCCATAAACTAGTTTACACATTAATCAAGCTTAGCTTTCTTTCCTCTGTCATTGGGTCATAAGAAACTCCCCATGCAGCCATGGGAATTAGCTGTAGGAGAATTAATGATTTAACAGTGGTGGATGATATGGGATCTGAAATGCCTACTTTTGCATCATGCTAATGCTCACTGGCATCATTCATGCTTGATCCAAAATGTACCATTTTTTTACTGTTACAGAGGAATGGCACTTCACCCTCCAGAGTTGCCCCACTTGAAGTAAGAGGGTTAGCCTTTGTACATGTACATTGAAAGGAAGATGCTCTCATGAATACTGAGTATCTAAAGTGAGGCAACTTCTTGAAGAGGGGCTCAGTTGTGAGTTCTCAGCAGTTAACACTCTTGGCAACTGAGAGCATGAACACCTTGGTCCTGAAGAGCTATCTTCATGGCACTCCACAGCAACCACTGCACACTTTAAAGGATTATACTGACAGAGATAAGGCTTAGGAACTGAAGGAAGATTGGTAACTCTAAACCTTGCTTGAGGTCTGAATCCATGAAGAATTCTTTTGTGTGTGTAATATGTAATATATATATAATACTGCCCAAATTTACACTACCCAAAGTATCATCTCAAAATCCTTTAAGTATCATAATCAAGAATGACCCTTAGAGCCCAGCCTGCATGGTTCAGTGGTTGAGAGTTGGCCTATGAACCAGGAGATTATGGTTTATGGTTCAATTCCCAGTCAGGGTCCATGCCCAGGTTGCAGTGGAGAACATATAGGAAGCAGCTGATCAATGATTCTTTCATAATTGGTGTTTCTCTCTATTCCTCTGTCTTCCTCTCTGAAATAAAATTTTTAAAAAAGAATGACCCTTAGGGAATAATTAATCCAACTCTTATTTTTTCAGAATAGAAAACTAACACATAGGAGAAATGGTTTATCTGTTTTTTGTTACTAAGCCTTGGTTCTCTGAATTTGTAAACTTGAAATAGCAGTAGTTTCTGCATAGGTTGTAACTATTTCTAGAACATGGAGGCTTATACACACTGAAGACCACATAATTAGAAAGTGAATGGAGATAGCATTTGGTCTTAGGGAAAATGGTTAAAAATCCCTCAATTGATTCAATCCACTGTACATCTATAATTTCTACTTCTAAAACCCTTTACCTACACTAATAAAAGAGCAATATGCAAATTAACCATACCTTCATGACACCTACCAGCTAATCAGGAGTGAGTATGTAAATTAATCCAACAAAGATGGGAGTTTAATTTGCATACACAGGTGACATGCAGCTGAGGCGAAGCAGGACACTTGCATTGTTGCCATGACAATAATGCAGGCTTTCCACACTGCCCCAGCCACTCAGGGCCTCTGGGAAGGGGGGCCAGAGCAGAAAGAGGCGATGCTGGCAGCCAGGGAAAGGAAGGCCCATTCTTGCACTAATCTTCATCGGGCTTCTAGTCCTATATAATAAAGAGGTAATATGCAAATTGACCATCACATACTCATACAAGAAGGCCATCCTCATGTGGTCACAAGATGGCTGCACCCATGTCATCACAAGATGGCCACCCCTATGTTGTCACAAGATGGCCCCACCCATGTTATCACAAGATGGTCACCCCATGTCATCACAAGTTGGCTGCCAGAGGAGGGCAGTTAAGTGTGACCAGGCCAGCAGGAAGGGTATTTGGGGGTGACCAGGCCAGCAGGGGTGGGCAGCTGGGGGAGACCAGGCCTACAGGGGAGGGCAATTAGGGGTGACCAGGCTGGCAGAAGAAGGCAGTTAGGGGTGACCGAGCCAACAGGGGACAGTTGGGGAGGACCAAGCCTATAAGGTAGGGCAGTTGGGGTATCCAGGCCGTCAGGGGAGGAAAGTTGGAGGCAACCAAGCCAGCAGGAGAGGGAAGTTGAGGGTGACCAGGCCAGCAGGGGAGAGCAGTTAGGGACAACCAAGCTGGCGGGGAAAGGTAGTTGGGGTTGATTGGGCCGGTAGGGGAGTAGTTAGGTGTTGAACAGGCTGGCAGGGAAATGGGATCGGGCCTAAAACAGCAGCCAGACATCCCCCAAAGGGTCCCAGATTGGAGAGGGTGAAGGCTAGGCTGAGAGACAACCCCCCCAGTGCATGAATTTCATGCACCAGGCCTCTAGTTCATTAATAAAATAGAGCATTCATTCAGCAAATATTAGTTGGGGCATCCTCTGTACCAAGCACAGTGCCAAGTCATGGAAATTTAACAGTTAAGAGGACTTGCTTTCACAGAATCTGCAAATCTACTTAGAAGGATTCACATTTAGAAAATAATCAACCAAGTAAATGAAAACTTTCAGTTGTGATAGTGCTCTGAAATAGAGGCATGTGGTTCCATGAGTGTGCATATTGGAAGGATCTAACCATGAGTTTATGGAAGATTTTGTTAAGGTAATGTCTACTACATAAAGATGTGAAACATTAATGGAGTTAACTAGATGAAGAAAATAAAATAAAATAAAAGATTCAAGGCAGAGGGAACAATAGGTACTGAGACCCTTTGGCAGAAGAGGGCATGGCACATATGAATGATTATAGGAAGGTTGTTCTGCATAGAGAAAACACATAGGAATGTGCAGGATAGTGGAGCTGCAGGGGTTAAAGCAAGGGCCAGGCTCAGGGTCATGTTCAGGACTTTTGTCCTTACTCTGAGAGACCACACTAAATTGTTTTAATCATGAAAAAACATAATCTGATTTAGGTCTCCTTGCTACCCTGTGAAAAATTAATTGGCAAAGGACAAGACTCTGGGTAATGATAGAGAGTTTTGTGGCTTTTGCAGTCATTCTGATGAAAATGGTGATAGCATGACTGGATTCAGTTGGTAGAACTGGAGAAAAGCAGGTGAGTTTGAAAAGTATACAATAGTGTGGGGAAGGCTTGAGGAGGGGTTGGGAGTGGGCTGAAAGGAGTAAACGGTGGGGGAAAGCTGTAATGCTTTCCATGATAAAGATTTTTAAAAAGTATTTAGTGACTAAAACAGTACTTGATGCTAGATTACATATTGAAGAAAAGATGTCTAGGGTGACTTTCTAGGTTTTTGGTTAGCATGACCGAATGGAGTAGTGCCAAAATAGACCCATATAAACATTTCCAGGTAGACTTCGATTAAATATTTCATTAGGCTACTTGCATACAAAGAGAATTCTATGAATTTAGAGTCTTGGTCTTCAATACAGTCCTTAATTTTTGAATTGTGAATCCTGTAAGAAATTGATGAAAGTTATGAAAACTTTGTTTAGACAAAAGATCTTTGCACCAACTCACAATTTTGCATGTATTTTTGGGGTCGGTTTCCTCCATATAAATTTCAGTTTCCTCATATTTATGCAGTCCAAAGATCTGAGGGAGATCTTTATTCTACAACATGTACCTCATTGCTGCACTTGCACACTATACCACACAGTTGGAAGACTGAACATGTCTTTGCATGGCTGTTATCCATTTATTGTATTTTCCTGTTGGTTAGCAAATTAGTATTGAGTGGGCATTCTAATCCTCAGGGAATCACAAAGCATAAATGCTCCTCTGGGAACCCATACAAAATCACATCAGGCCTAATGACAGAACCAAACACAAGGGTCCTCTGGCAACTACTGTCAGAAAAAGCAGTTCTACCTCAGAAAAACTGCCTTGTATCAGCTCCTTTTCCCAGGCCTGGCTTCATGTTGCCTGGTGGGAGAGGGGAGGAAAAAAATATTTCCTTCCCCAGGGAAAGAATCATTTGGATGCAGCTGCGTTTGAGAGAGAATTGCTGACTTAGGATTTTATTCCATGATGAGCATTTTATAAACTTACTATATATAGCAATTATATTCACTACATACTGTATATACATAAGACATAAATTACACACTAAATCAGCTCTTCTGCCAATCCAGAAATAACAGAAAAGAGAACAAATGCTTAAATTGCATCTGGCAGGCTTAGAGTGAGAAATATTTTAAAGAAATATCATATAAATGGAGATATAGTATCAACTTCTCCAAAGTCTTTTAGAATTACACAATCATCTAACATGGGATTTAACCACACTTTTTACTAGAAGAGTTTAGGGATAAATTTCAGTTCCCACATATTTATGCAGTCCAAGGATCTGAGGGAGATCTTTATTCTATCTACAACGTGTACCTCATTGCTGCACTTGCACACTGTACCACACAGTTGGAAGACTGAACATCTCTTTGCATGGCTGTTACAGTTATCCATTTATTGTATTTTCCTGTTGGTTAGCAAATGAGTATTGAGTGGGCATTCTAATCCTCGGGGAATCACAAAACATAAATGCTCCTCTGGGAACCCATACAAAATCACATCAGGCCTAATGACAGAACCAAACAGTTTAGTTCAAAGATTTCTTCTATGTCCCTCCTTCAAAGGTAATAATCCAAATATTCCTTGAGGGCTTACTGTATGCCAAATGCTGTGCCAGTACTTTACATAGATTATCTCATTTAATCTTTATAATCTATAATAATAAAAGCATAATATGCTAATTAGACAGGACATCGTTCTGGACGACCTTCTGGATGAAGTTGGGGCTGTGAGGGCCAAGCCCCTTGCATGAATTTCATGCATCGGGCCTCTAATCATTCTATAAAATAGATGCCACTTGATAAAATCCATTTTACTGAGGGGCAAACTGAAACTCAGAAATGTCATAATTTTCCCAGCAGGACTCCATCATCAAGTAACTAATGCCATAATCAAATCCAGGTGTGTCTGACTTGGAACACCCATATGCTATCTTATAAATTACCATTCACCTAAATCTTACATCCCACCCAAATTGTCTGTCATTCTTAACCATTATGGTTATACAGCTACAAAGATGTATGTTGATTTTTTTAAAACTAAATAACAAGTATTATTTCAGGACCATTGTAATTGAAAGACAAAGAAAACTCTACTAGGATATTCAAATGTTAAAAACAAGTTTAACTCATCATATCATGTCAATGCTTCTTTGGACATGGGAATTATATAATTACTTAGGATCTAGATGAATTCCTTAAAAATTAATGATAATACCTTAGTTATTGTCTATAAATTCTGACCAAGGATCTTCCAAAGTAGTAATATGATCACTCAAAGTATCCTATTCTATAAAAAGTGTCTTCTCAGTGAATCTCAGTAATTCATCTTATAAAACAAGTAGGAGAGCTGTATTGCAGAAATGATGAAAATACATATTTGGAAAATGGCTAAGTTTAAGGAGTGGTCGAGCTGTCATTTTTTTCAATATCTAAGAACTGTACACTTTTAAAAGATAAATCATTCCTACATGTTACATAATAATTTCTGGAGGTTGTTAAGTTGCAATCAGACAAATTGTCTTGGCCTCCTTCTGAAAATATATTTGATGGAAATTAAGAGGCATGAAAGCTTTTTCTATCTTCTTTCTGCTTGTCAAATGTGACACCTAGATGGCTGTAAATAACCCCTCCCAATTATTCTATAGCCTTTGATCCAGACTCATAATATATCTCTCTCAACTCAGCCATTAAACCAACAGAAGGCCAAGGTTTATACCATTAAACTCAGAGCTCATTTAAGAGCAGGTACTTCATAAAGTGGCTTAAAAAGATTTCCATTTGAAAATCACAGTTTTCACTTAGTCTTCAACAAATAAGTTTGGTGACAGATGCCCCTTAGAATTCCAGCATATTCATACACAGGAGAAATAGTTCATCTTTTCCTACAGTCACATATAATCAATAGTCTAAGAAGATTTTATAGCCATAAAATACTCATAGCATTCCTTTCTAAAAGATCAAGGAAACACATTTCTGAATAATTCTTAGCTCCATAGTCATGATAGTCTTCTGATTGTGCATTTAAAGGCATTTAGGGCCCTGCGGTGTTGCTGGTTCAGCTTAAAGCTTGTTCCAGCTCATTAGCCTGATCCCATAAAAAAAAAAAATGTTAGGTGTTTTAAAAAGAGTAGCAATTGAAAGGAAATTATGCCCAGTGTTATATCTACCTTTGTGTCCTTTGGCAGTCTTCATTTACATTTACACTATTTCCCTTAAACTTTGTCAAATCCTGTACTTATCGCTACACTTTTTTGTGCTTTTCATTGTACCTGCCTGTGATGTTCTCATTTGCTTCACAAATCTATACAGACTCTTCCTATACAAATGCATTACAGTAATACAGTGGACTATTTACAGTGTGTTTAATAGGTTCAATCACTTCAGGAAAACCCAATGCATAGGAATGAACTCACCACGCTGATAAATAAAAAAGAAAGAGGTTATTTAATAAACGCAAAATTGCTAAGACACTTTGTGGAGGAAGCTGTCTGATTATTCAACATACCTATCTCTTGTCCAGGTAGTAGAAATTATCATAGCTGCTATTTATTGAGACTGTGAAATGGGTACTATTATCCAAAACTTGAAAATGAGGAATCCAAGGGTTGAGGATTTAGGTGACTTGTGTAGATCAAGAAATAATTAGGATTAAATCCATCTCTGCTTTACTCAATGGACTGTTCTGAATCATTATGTATTCCATCTCCTCAGAGTTTGCTTACAAAGTTAACATTCAGTTGTTGCCCTGCCTGAAATATCCCTTCCTCTCTTTTACCACTCAAATTCTTTTATATGTTGAGAATATTTCTTCCCTACAATTAACATTTTCTTTCGATGAGAAAGCTGAGTTATTAGTGTGGCTCTAGGCTTCTCTCCAAGGAGGTAGCATGAGTTCTCTGGCTGGTAAGTTTGGCAAGAATAACTAGGATCAGCTTCTCTTTACCTTTTTTTCTCTGGGGAGTGATCCTTGTTTTAGGGCAAGAGCTGTGTCATAGGTCCCCAGGTTTACATGCGCAGCCTGTCCATGTGGAGAAGTGTGTCCAGTCCACTGCTACCATGCTGAGTCTGCCTCTGCCTGGTTCCAGGGATCAGTTTCAAGAAGCTCACTTGACTCTCCATCTGAAAAATCTCCCAGCTTAGTGTCATCAGTCATTATGGTGATATTTTGCCTGACTCTGTTACTCAGCTTTTTCAGAATTTAACAGGGCTGAGGGGTACAGTTTGGGAGCCCAATCAGACCCCTAGATTCTATTTCTTCTGTAAAGCTTTTCCCATAAATCACTTTTCCATATCCTATCCCCACAATATTTTATATTTTCATACTAGCCTTTATAACAGGTTCACTATATTAGTGACATGTTCTACTACTGCCCCTGGGAAACTACAGAGGCTTGGGCCTATCTGTCATCCATATATCACTTTACAGAACTTCACAGAGTGTTTTGCAAATAGTTAAGACCTCAAAAAGATTGCTGAATGAGTTGAATTGAATTGAATTGCTTCTATATCATGTTATCTTCATGTGTAGTTTTAAACTTCTTTTTAACATATACTTTCTTGAATCCCCCAGTTGGTTAAAAGCTGTAAGGATATACATACTCCTTTTTCTCTTATCCAATAGATCACTCAGTGTAGTCTTTCAGACCCAGTGAATAAATGGTTAGATTTCTGGTCCTCTGACTGACAGTGAGCCACCATATCCATTGGAAGAATTGCCAATTTGCCTCTCCTCCCATTCACTGTGATTATGTACCTTACACTTGTCCCAAGGTGCAACCGTCATGAGAGTTTGCCCTGGAAAAGAGAGATGAGACATGGCATCTCAGAAACTGTAACACTTTCATGTTTGAAGCTGAGGCATTTTCAGAAGCACCTGATAGCTAGCTGCTGTTGTCTATCCCAAGCAACAAGGAAACTAGCATTTTTGCATTGGAAATGGAGTATTGTTGCATATCTTATAGTTTTATTCCAAATGAATATGAGTGTGACAGTGTTTCTGAAACAACTAATTTAACACTTAGCATTTTAAGAACTTGTACTTACTGCCAATACACTAATTAAGCTTTACAGATGCGAGACTAAGTGACTCATTAGAAGTCACAGAGAACATTGGTGTGGAGCTCCTGAATGTCACGAGGGCCTTGTATGAAGGTTGGGCTCTGTTCATTCAGCATTATTTTTACATGAAGTTCATTCTTTAGCTAATCATAATCCAGTTCATTCATTTACTCATTCATTCATTCATGAATCTATGTCTTAATAAATCAAAGAGCTCATATTGAGCATATTTACAAAACCCAATAGGAAATGCTAGAAACAGAGATAAACAAATCATCGCCTGGTCCCTAAGGAGCTATAGGGAAGAACACATCAAGAAAGGAATTATTTGATGAGATAAGGGTACTATGGTAGGATAAGAGAGGGTCTAACCACCTGAGGTCTAAGAAAATCCCTTAAGGGAGATCAGGTTTGAGCTGAACATTGAAGGCTTTCACAAGAGTTATTCAGAGACAAAAGAAAATGGTGCAAAGCTTCCAGTACTTCCAGAGCAGAATATTCCTCTGAGGAAAGCTACAGCAGATAAGGACTCAATAAGGCTGGGACCAGATTATGAAGAGCCCCTTAGGCCACACTAAGAATGTAACTGATGACATTATCCTCAATTGATGTCATCAATTACATGGTAAAAAGTTCATTGTGGAACCAGGGAAATATATTGTAAGCTGTTGTAATATTTCTGTCTTAAAAGAATCAATGGGGTGGAGAGAGTCTTGTTTCAGGGATATTTATGATAGAATGACAGAACTTGGTTATGATTAAATGACAGCTTATTGGGGATTTAAAGGAAAAGAGAGTAGAAGATAAAGTAGGAACTGTGAATAACACTTAAAATTCTGGCTTAAACAGTTGGGTGGGTAGTTATACCCATTACCAATGTTAGGAAAGTTGGTGTGGAAAAATAAATAAATCCTGATGATGAGATTGAAGTGTTTGTGGAATATCCAGATTGCAGTGGGCAGACATAGTAGAGAATAGCTGTGGAGTATGGTCAGGAGGCATAAAATAGTCATCCATACAGAGATACGATTGAAATTATAAAATATTTTCTACATGTAGCCATATTTCTAATTGCTTTAACTTTTTCTTATTTCCAATAAGATCACTCTCAGGTATTCTTACATGGCTGAACAAATTTGAACTATCAAACAACAGAATTATAACCCATCAACTTATTATTTTTTGGAATATAGGAAAAAGACTACAAGGATAAGGACTCTAATTAAAATACGTTGAAATGTGATCCTTTCTCCAGAAATAGCGAAAAAATAATAATAAAACTGGTAGCAGTAGGATTCAACTCAAGCCCTTATTTCCCTTTATGAGAAGTGTAATATCCTCTCTTACACCAACTTTTATGCTGCTCTCCTCACCCTCCTCTCTTCCCACCCTCACCCTATGCAATGTGCAGAACTGCACGGCCATTTTAACCATTCAAATGTCAACAGCAAGTTAGTTAAAAGCAATCGAAAAGGGCAGGGTCAGCCAAAACCAGTTTAGCTCAGTGGATAGAGTGTCAGCCTGCAGACTGAAAGGTCCCAGGTTTGATTCCGGTCAAGGGCATGTACCTTGGTTGCAGGCACATCCCCAGTGGGGGGTGTGCAGGAAGCAGCTGATGGATATTTCTCTCTCATCGATGTTTCTAACTCTCTCTCTCCCTTTCTCTCTGTAAAAAATCAATAAAATATGTTTAAAAAAAAAGAAAGAAAGAAAAGGGCAGGGTCCTCTGTGTTCTACTATATTCACATCTCAGCTTAAGGAAACTTGTCTATATGTTTCTTTTAAATTGGTTCTCTTGCAAAGTCCACATATGCAAGTTCCATTTTAAAGCTCATGCAAGTCACTGAGAAGAGAGATGAATAAAGACACGAGGCCAAAACTGAATGTGAATTCAGTGATAATTGAATTTACTTTCACAGCTCAGTTCAGGCTATACCTCTGACCTGGAAACATTTATTAGCCCCTCTCATTCTCAAACCCATCTCAATACAGAACAACTTGCATCTCAGTGACTAGAGTGCAGTTCCTGGGGGCAGAGATCATGCCATTCATTTTGGTTGCCTCAGCACCTAGTGTGGAATCAAATTCAAAATACAAATCTAGTTGTTTAGCTGTTAATATCAAACCATGACCAGTTATATGAATTAGGAACTACAGTGGCACCTGGAGATACGAGTTTAATTTGTTCCGTAACCTTGAGGCGTGGGAAACTATGAGACGCTTGAGTCGCGGTAAACTGGTGGGTCTTGTGCAGCCGGCAGATCCGCGCAATTACTCCTATCTCAACTGTTGCTCGTATTTCAAAGCAAAAATTGCTCACTCCACGGCTCGTATCTCAAAAATCTCGTATGTTAGGGCACTCGTATCTCGAGGTACCACTGTATTTCCTCTAAGTAAAACTATAATTCACTCTAAAATTCATCTTTTTAAAAAGACAAAGCATCAGGAATAAAAATGTCATTGGAGCCGAAACCACTTTGGCTCAGTTGATAGAGTGTCGGCCTGCAGACTGGAAGTTCCCGGGTTGGATTCCGGTCAGGGGCACATGCCTTGGTTGTGGGCACATCCCCATTCGAGGTTGTGCAGGAGGCGGCTGATCAATGTCTCTCTCTCATCGATGTTTCTGACTCTCTATCTCTCTCCTTTCCTCTTTGTGAAAAATCAATAAAATATATTTTTTAAAAAATGTCATTGGAGAATTGTATGTATCCTATTTTAATGAATGAATCTATTTTATTATATCACTTTCTTTGTTCAAGATTCAGAATACACCTTTCCACCCCAATCCCCCTCTCACAAAAAAATAGAGTTGAGTTAAAAAAAAATGAGCTATTAACTTAGAATCAAATATTCTATATTATATATCTAAAATTCAGGGTCAAGAAATTCTAAATTTCATCTTTTAAAGCCATTTCTGTTATATAAAAGGGTTGAGGTAACCACAAATGAAACAAAAATATAACACCATGATGCCTGATATACGCATTTCAATTATACATGCTCAACTATACTCTTATTTATCTGCATTAATAAATTGACTGTGTCTGTGGTGCCAGACCTTTGCACAAATATTTTTTCAACACCTTTCTTGCTGCACTGTGCATTTATTTTCAGGTTATTTACCCAGCTGGATAATGAGTTCCTGGGCTATAGGATTCCTCAGTGTCCCTGATGGTGTCTGGCATAAATAAAGAACTTTGAACACATCTCTTCAATTAGGGCAAAAAAAAATGTTTTGCTTAAGGAAGGGTATCAGGACCATTTATTTCTTCCCAGCTGCATCTTGGCTGGTATCTGGTGGTCATTGTTATTACCATGCTTTGCATTTGGGCCTCTGTCTTCATGCAAAGAGTAGTGCACAGGAAGGAAGCCAGGAAAGGGAAAGGAATTGATGTCAGGTATCAGGAGGGATAGGCACGACCTCAAGACTGAGTAGGTAGAGGAGCAGAGCTGGGGATCAGAAAGTGATCTGCTAAGCTGAGCCCAGAAGCAAGTGAGAACAATAGTGCCGGAGGGACCACCTGGGATCAGGATCCAGAGTGGTTTGTGAGCTGCAAACTGAAGAAATCCAGGGAGCACATGTATAGTGTAAAGGTCTTTACTAGCCATAGAAGCTCATAATGAACCAGGTTTTCTGCAGTGTTTATACTACTCCCTCCATCTATACTTTTCATCGCCTCCAGCCCTTCGCTAATTTTGTACAGACTCCTACTTCTCAGTCATTCTCTAGGAAGTCATTATAAATTTTTCAAAATTAGATTGGGTGTACTTCCTACAAGTTCACAGTGTTCTTTTTCATTTGTTTGGTTGGTTGGTTTGCATTTGTTAATCCTAAACCTGAGGATATTTTTCCATTGATTTCTTTTAGAGAGAGTGGGAGAAAGGGGGAGAGACGGAGAAAGAAACACCTGTGTGAGAGAGACACATCAATTGGTTGCCTCCCACATGTATCCTGACTTGGGCCAGGATCAAGCCCACAACCAAGTTCCCTTGACCAGACTCAAACCCGGGACCCTTCAGTCTGAGGGTTGATGCTCTAGCCACTGAGCCAAAGCAGCTAGAGATGGTATTGTTTTTTTGTGCTACCAAACCCCATCACAGTGTATTGAAATTGTTTATTCAGGGGTCTGTTTTACTATCTTGTCTGAAGATTACATCACCATAACCAGAGCCCAAAACAGTGCCTACAACAGTATGTACATTGATAAATATTTGTTGAATGAAATAAGGGGGAATGTTTTGTTTTAAAATATGGATAAAAACTGTTGAAACATGGAGTTCTCTTTTCAATATTACATTTAACAATTTCTAAGATTTATTCATTTGACAAATATTTTTCAAGGGCCTCATATTATCCTAGATGCCATGAGCACTGGATTATGAAATTATATCTTAAATATGCAATGACCCTTTCACTCAGTGCCTGTTTTGTATGGGTACTTTTTGCATTTTAACATTAATTATAACCATAACCAAGTACAGGTCATCACATTTTGCGGGTGATAAAAGAGCATTTCATGGAAGCTCAAGGTCTAATCAAATAAATTGAGGATGAGGCTGAAATCAAACTCTGATCTGTCTGAATAAAGACAATTATTTTATACTATGTTTCTATGAATATTTACTTATAATTATTTTAATTCTCTTATTTGCTGAACAAATGAAGTTTAAAGATTTTTTTCCTCTTCAATATGTTTGAGATTAGTGAATATAATATTTGGGTAATTTTAATTCCTTTAGAAATTGTCTATATAACTGAAAAAACAGTCTGAATAAGTAAGAAGTTTTCTAGTTGGATCTTCTATTTAACTTAAGATTTATTTTCATTAGGCTATATGTAGTTATTAATTCAAATAGACTTTGTAAAAATATAAGAACTGCTTTTGGTCAATATGTTATGATTGCTGTTGTCTTATACTGAAATTTAGAGATTATTCTGAGTTCTTGTTTGGGTCTTCTACAACTTGAGAATCAGAAAATAATGTCTTTGTTGTCCACTTGCACTGTAATTGTAGCTGTTGAGAATAAAATGATTTAAAATTAAATACAATTAAAGAAAATTGAAAGAAACTATATAACAGGTAGACATTATGATGTAAATTTTATTTTACTAGGATACACAATTCAATGCCTTTATTATATTTATATAAATACCCAATGATCTGATTCTAAGCATTTACTACTAAGTCTTTAGCATTTAAGCACAGTACTGAAGGTAGATCTTTATGAAGCTTTATATTACAGGTCTATAATCATACCTATCACACTGTCCTTCTCACTTCTCATTCAAGATCTTTCCAGATGGCCCAACCTATTTGTCCACTTCATGTGAATGAGTATGTATGTAGAGTTCTAGAGTTGACCCGCAATGCTATCACTGTCCTGCAACTTAGATAAAATTTTAAAGGTTTCTAATTTTTCTCATATATAGTATAGTTATACTAATAATTAATTAGCATGAGTACTCTGATGAATTATTTAAATAATATTAGTGAAGAGATTTTCTAAATATAAAGCACCACACTCTACATATTAAATTTCATTTTTCCAAATGAAAATATATAGAAATACATTTGAATGCAAAGTATATATGATTCACTTTCTTTTTTTTAAATTAAATCTTTATTATTCAGATTATTACATTTGTTTCTCTCTTTTTTTCCCCTCCATAGCTCCCCTCCACCCGGCTCCCACCCCTCCCTCTACCCTTACCTCCCTCCCGTTGACCTCATCCATAGGTGTATGATTTTGTCCAGTCTCCCCCTGTACACCCTTCACCCTTTTTCCCCTGAGAATTATCAGTCCATTCCCTTTCTGTGCTCCTGATTTTATTATAATCACCATTTTATTCTGTTCATCAAATTTTTAATTCACTTAATTTTTAGATTCACTTGTTGATATGTATTTGCTGTTCATAATTTTTTGTCTTTTACCTTTTTCTTCTTCCTCTTCTAAAAGAGTACCTTTCAGCTTTTCATATAATACTGGTTTGGTTTTGATGAACTCCTTTAGCTTTTTCTTATCTTGGAAGCTCTTTATCTGCCCTTCAATTATGAATGACAGCTTTGCTGGATAGAGTATTCTTGGTTGTAGCTCCTTGCTATTCATCACTTTGAATATTTCTTGCCACTCCTATCTGGCCTGCATAGTTTCTGTTGAGAAATCAGCTGACAATCATATGGGTGCTCCCTTGTAGGTAATTCACTGTTTTTCTCTTGCTGCTTTTAATATTCTCTCTTTGTCTTTTGCTCTTGGTATTTTAATTATAATGTGTCTTGGTATAGTCCTCTTTGGATTCCTTTTATATGGGGTTCTGTGTGGTTCCTGGACTTATAAGTCTATTTCTTTTAGCAGATGTGGGAAGTTTTCAGTCATTATTTGTTCAAATAGGTTTTCAGTATCTTGCTCTCTCTCTTCTTCTGGAACCCCCACAATTCTGATGTTGGCACGCTTGAGGCTGTCCCAAAGGCTCCTTACATTATCTTCACATTTTTGGATTCTTTTCTCTTCTTGCTTTTCCAGTTAAGTATTTTCTGATTCTTTATATTTCAAATTTTTGACTTGATTCTTGCCTTGCTCTAGTCTGCTGATAGGTCTCTGTATAATATTTTTTATTTCAGTCAGTGTATGTTTAATTTCTAGTTGGTCCCTTTTCATCTCTAATTGGTCCTTTTCCATCTCTAGTTGGTCTTTTTCCATCTCTAATTGGTCCTTTTTCATCTCCTCTTGGGTCTCACTAAATTTATCCATCTTTTCTAGGATATTCTTGAAAAACCTTATAAGCGTGGTTTTGAACTCTATATCCAGTCATTTGTTTTCCTCCATTTTTTTTGTTTGTTTGTTTGTGATCCCTTCCTTTGTCTCGGCATTTTCACTATGCTGGGAGAACTTCTGTGTTGGATTCAGCCTTATGATACAAGAGTTGCAAAACTGCAAAAGCCTCTAGGTTGAGCTTGGGATGGGTGGAGTCTCAGGGCTTAAGGAACCGCCTTGCCTTCCAGTCAGCCCTGCCATCCTCGGCCCCTGCGTCTCACGTGATTGCGTAATCACTGGAGTGGTACCTGTGCAGGAGCCCACTCTCTCACAGTGCCTCTAGACTGCTGCCTTTCTGGCTCCCCTGTGCTCCGGGACCATATGAGTCTGGATCCCAAGGTTTCATCCAAAACTGGGGTTTAGTGAAATTAGAAGTGGTGCAGTTGAGAGGCTCTGTCTCCCGCCCACTTGTGAAAGCCAGCGGCACAATCAGCAGTTGGTCTTCTGTGAGCAGTGCTGTGCGCGCCACCAGACTTCTGCCCTTTTGTAACTCCCCTAAATTTCCATGCACTTCTCTCCCTTTTCACACTCCAAACTCCCTCCATATGAGTTTTGGCTGAACCTGGGGTTTAGTGTAGGAGGATAAGGGGTTCAATGCAGTTGGGAATCTCCGTTTCCCTCCCACCAGAGAAAGCCAGCCAGCTACTCCGGCGCCCGCTCTCTCGACATGTGCATCTCCGTACCTCAGCTTTTTGCAGCTCTTCTAGGTCTCTGTGAGCTCCTCTCTTTCCTTCTTGTTGTAGAATTTCCACTCAGCCAGCTTTCCTGTGGTTCTGGATGATGTCTGTTCTGTCTTTTATTTGTAGTTTTGAAATTGTTGTGTGAGGCAGCAGTGTAGGTGTTTACCTATGCTGCCATCTTTGATTCTCCCCCTGATTCACTTTCTACCACTCACTATATGTAGACAGATATGAAATATACATATTTTAATGATAAATTTTTAATATGGATTTTCTACCATGGAAGAACCTAAATCTAGAGTTGTAACAGAGCCTCATTTAAATTGGGAGTTTAAGGAAAGCTTTGGGGAAGAAAGGCCCCATCCAGTGATCAAATGTAGGCCAGATAAAATGTTAGGGAGAAATCAGGATTTGGGAAAGAAAATACCATTTCCAGGCAAACTGAGTAGAAAGTACAGAAGCTTCCAATTGGAACTCTTGTCTCAAGGTCTACTAGAGGAGATAAAGCCAAAACATAATTGTAATGGAAAATAAAATCTAGTCGTTGCCATGCGAGTTCCATGAGATAGGATAGGGACAATCTGAGGAGAGTTTAAAGAAGGGTCATTTCCAGCTGAGAAATCCCAGAGAAGGGTGTGAGGATGTGTGGGGGTTAGGGAGAAGGAAGAGAAAGAATGAGGAGGAAGGAGGCTTTGTGAAAAGCACAGTATTGTCCTATGCTCTTTGCTTCATAGTCTCTCTCTCTCTCTCTCACTCTCTCTCTCTTTTATTTATTTATTTTTTTTGTGGTTGAAGACCACTTCTATTGCTGCAGATTCTGAAATGTATTGTCACAGACTGGACCACTGTTCTTGATCTCAAGACTCACCTATTCAGCTGCTTTCTCAATATCTCTATTTGAATGTCTAATAAGTATTTTAAATTTAGCATTCTAATATACATACTTTATCCTGTGCCTCTAAACCTTGTTCTAATCCAGATATCTCCAATTTAATTATATTTGTACCATGGATTCTTTAAGCCAAACACTTTGGGCTCACCCTCTACTCCTCATATCTAGTCCAATAGAAAACTGACTTTGTTTATTTATCCTTCAAAATAAAAATAATTTATATCACTAAGACTTTATATCACTTAATGCCAACCCATCATCATTGCTTACCTGGACTAGTATATCACATTTAGAATGAAATAGCCTACAAATCCAATGTGATTGGGTACCTCTATACTTCTTTAAAGTAATCTCTTACCACTTTCCCATTTCTTTATTATGCTTCAGCTACATCGTTCTTCATTCTAGTCTCAGCACATACTGATGCTTATTTCTACATCAGAGCCTTTGTATTTTCTTTTTTTATGCCCACAATATTCTGTTCCCAGACCTCGAAATGACTGCTTCCTTCTCATTATTCAGGTCTCAGTTCAAATGTCACCAAAGCAGAATACTCTTTCCTGATCACTTTAGCTAAGTACCACAATCCTCTCCACTATTATTATCTAATCATTTGCCCTTAAGATATTTTAGTATATCACACATCAATACCTAAAGTTATAATATATGTGTGTATTTGTTTTTTCAGTCAATCCCTCCAAAAGAAGCTCCATAAGAGTAGTCACCTTTCTTATCATTTGTTCCCACTAATTTTCCAGTGCCTAGGCAAGTGCTTGGTGCATATTAGGGCTCATTAAATATTTTTTAGCTGTTGAATTAATTTGTCCTATGTAATAGATTTTCCTGTATCCAAAATATATGATGAATCTTGCACAATAGCACAAATAGTTCTTTTAAAACTACCAACTATAAATTAAATTATATTGAAAACTAATTTCCAAATAATAAAATTCGTAAGATATTTTGAGTGTGTAATAGTGAGTTTGAGGACAATGCTAACTGGAAGACTCCATTTTGATAATTCCATTCATAACTTATCACATTAAACCTAGGAAATATTTAACATGTTTAATCTAGCAGGAGCTAAATGAATAAACTAATTAATTAATTAATTAGTTAACAAGTACAATATAAAATGCTAAGGTAATAAAATATGATTGTTGCATTATTTTCCCTTGTGACAACTTAGTGAGAATGTCATTTTACTAAAGAAATAGAGTGTAAGCTGTGTAATCAGGGATTTACAAAGGCCCATACCTCATGGGGGCATTGACAATACCATTAATGAGCCACAGTGTGAAATTAATGCACTGCCTTGTGGGGACAATGATCCCCTGAGACCTGCCTGTGGTGGCATTAGAGCTATGACTCATTGTTGTAAATCGTTAGGAGGAAAAGTACCTTGAAAATAGGACAGAAACTTTATTAATAATACAATGCTTGTATGAGTTGGGAGGGAAGTATCCTGCTTTTGTTTCATAGTTGACAAATACAATCTTTAAGTTAGCTTGAAATAATTTTAAATGCTATGAAAGGGTTGCTGAAATCATATGATTAAAAAGACTATTCATTTTAAACACCAATAAGCCATAGAGCAGCTATAATGAACCAAACAAATAGAAAACACTAAGAAAAAAATAAAGGAAGAGAAAGAGGGAAGGAGGGAGTGAGGGAGGAAGGAAGGAAGAGAGGGAGGAAGAGAAGGAGGGAGGGAGGGAGAGAGAAAGACTCCTTTAATTCATGGACATCACAAATTAGTGGTAGCATACATGAATAAGCACCTGACTATATACTATCCAATTATGATTAGTAATAACTGCATTAAAAGGCATATAAACAAAGCATTATAAGCAGATGTATGAAAAATAGACTCATTATTGAGAGTAAAGCAAAGATTAGGTAGAGTGTCAGTAAGTAAATAATGCCAGAATGTGTCCTTAAAGGATAAGTAGGATTTAAAGAGAAAGAAGAAATGGTGTGGATTAGAGAAACAAGATGGTGGCCAAGGTAAACATTTGTACTCACTGCCTCCCACAACTACATCAAAATTACAACTAAAATACAGAACAGCTAACATCCAGAACTGCAGAAAGCTGGCTGAATGGAAGTACTACAACTAGAGAAGTAAAGAAGAAAGTATACTGAGACTGGTAGGAGGTGTGGAGGCGTAGAACAGGTTGGTCTGACACCCAGGTGTGCCACTTTTTAAATCAGCAAGGGGTCCTAGCCTCACACCAGATGTCCAGCCCAGGGTCCCAGAGGTGGGGAAAGAAGTCCCTATGGGCAGTAAGAACTACAGACTGTGAAATCCATTGCGGATTGAGGCTGTGATGAATAGCAAAAACCTACAACCAAGTTAACCCTACCCAATAAAGCTATCATTTAGAATTGAAGGTCAGGTAAAGAACTTCACAGACAAGAAGAAGCTAAAGGAGTTCATCACTACCAATTCAAATGAATAAAAATCTGATGAATAGAATAAACTGGTGAATAGAATAGAATCATGGGCATGGAAATGGAACAGACTGTCAGTTCTCAGAGGGAAGGAATGTGGATGGGTACAGAAGAGATTAGACAAAGATCCTATATGCATGTATGCATTACCTATGGACACAGACAATAGAATGGCCCAGGCTTGGGGTGGGGTGGGAACCGGGTGGAAGAAAGCATTGGTGGGAGGAGGGAAAGACATCTGTAATAATCTCAACAATAAATATAATAAATAAATTGCTGAGACCGGTTTGGCTCAGTGGATAGAGCATCAGCCTGCAAACTGAGGGGTCCCTGGTTCGATTCCAGTCAGGGGCATGTATCCTGGTTGCGGGCACATCTCCACTGTGGGGCGTGCAGGAGGCGGTTGATCGATGTCTCTCTCTCATCGATGTTTCTGACTTTCTATCTCTCTCCCTTCCTCTCTGTAAAAAATCAATAAAATATATTTTAAATAAATAAATAAATAGAAATTACATACCTTTTTCAGATTTTGAGTAGCTGATATTCTGCTTATAGTTCCCATAGAGCTAAATAGATAGGTAGCTCTGTATATGATTGCTACACATGATTATATTTAATGCCAACCCTTATTATAATCAATGTTTAACCTTTTCTGATTTGAATCATAAGCTCAGTATTTTTATTAAAATAATTATTCTCCAAGGTTAGATTGTTGTTGAAATTTTATATTTACATGAAACATGCATGTTGATGATTCTTGCATCATCCAGGCTCTGCCTCTTTACTTCAGTAACTCAACTTTCCAGTAACTCAACGGATGTGTACTGATACATAAGAATAGATGTTATTTCTTCTCAGTCCTGTGTCCTAATTTACTTTGTTATTTTATTGGATTTACATAAAAAACTAATCATAGATTTTAAATTATATTAAGAATATTGGTGATCTTGGTGTCGGATATGAGCACTGAGATTTTTCAAAATATTTTTTTATTGATTTCAGAGAGAAAGGGAGAGAAAAAGAGAGAGAAATATCAATGATGAGAGAGAATCATTGATTGGCTGTCTCTTGCATGCTCCCCACTGGGGATCGAGCCTGCAACCTGGGTATGTACCCTGACCAGGAATAGAATTTTAACTTCCTGGCTCATAGGTTGATGCTCACCTACTGAACCACACTTGGTAGTTTACTTGGTGGCTACAATTTGGATCATTTAATGAGTAGGAAAAGCAATCACCTTCAGAATATTTAGAGTTATAAAAAATAAACAGCACATAATACAAATAACAAAAACAGAAGAACTCAATCTCTAGAGTTTGTGGACAAAAGGGGCAATGTAATCCAGAAATTAAAAGGAAGAATATGATTCAGAAAACTAGTCCCAAACCAAATAACACTGGATCATTAAACCAGAAAGAAAGAAGTTCAAGAAGAAATTCTGGTCTTCAGAGATATAAAGAGGAAAAAGGGACAAACATTACCAAAAAAATGAAATAATTGTGTCAGCATTTATTTACTTGACAAAGGAATTTCTGTAAGAGTGGTAGAAAGGAAGATGACTTTAGAAAAGTAAAAGATTGATGAAGTGAAATTATAAGGTGTGCTCCATTAATACAAATTTGAAAGTGAACAAATAGATGCGACATAACTCAGGAAAAATTCTGAGCAATTTAAGACTTTTTTTTTCTATGATGCTGAGACCTGTGTAAATTTGAAGATCCAGGAAAGAAGAAAATGCAAACAAAATAATTGAAATGCCCACAAAGATTCTGAGAGCAAGTCTATTCAAGAGTCTGGAAGAAGAGTGTCTGAGACCTAGAGACAATGAAAAACATTGAAGCTGAGACTTAGAATCAGTCATGAGGATATTGTATAAAAACCACAGAGTCTTGCAAGTCTTATAATGATATCATCTATTATTCTCAACTGTGTTTTCCACGTAGTATTTGACACCTTGATAATTTTTTTAGGCCAAATATTGTTTCAACATTATTTCTTTTATTAAGTGATCTCTTCACTCAAGAGGTCTTTTAATCCATCTCTATTACAGAGGAAAATCTTATATATAAAGGAGTAGTCTCTTCAAGGACCACCTATCATTCAAGGAGGAAATTTGTATCATAGAATACTCCAGACAGGGTACAATCCATGACATCATTGCTCCTTCATTATCTTCCTTATATACCTCTTTCTAAGTGCTTTTCAGACCATCAAGAAGGCCGAAGAAGGAAAATGGTGAGGATGATGTGATGAAACATGAAGAAGGTATAAAATTTTAGCTTAATGCTGAGAGTGTCACTTAAGTTACTGCTCATAGAATACCAACATAGGATCTGGAGAAGCCAAGAGAAGGATAATAAACTAAGTTTATGTAAGTAAATTAGTAGTTTAATCATTGGAATTGTAGCATTCCTTCAGTCTTTGGGGTTTGTTGCTGTTGTTTGTTTCTCTTTTTTTAAATATATTTTTATTGATTTTTTACAGAGAGGAAGGGAGAGGGATATAAAGTCAGAAACATCCATGAGAGAGAGACATCGATCAGCAACCTCCTGCACGCCCTCCACTGGAGTTGTGCCCGCAAGAAAGGTACATGCCCCTGCCTGGGACCCTTCAGTCCGCAGGCTGAAGCTCCATCCACTGAGCCAAACCGGTCTCGGCTGTTTCTTTTTTTAAAATATATTTTATTGATTTTTTACAGAGAAGGCGGGAGAGGGAGAGAGAGCTAGAAACATTGATGAGAGAGAAACATCGATCAGCTGCGTCCTGCACACTTTCTACTGGGGATGTGCCCACAACCAAGGTGCATGCCCTTGACTGAAATCAAACCTGGGAACTTTCAGTCCGCAGGCCAATGCTCTATCCACTGAACCAAACCCGTTTCGGCTCTTATTTTTGTTGTTGTTTATTTTTTTTCAAAGTAGAAATGTGCCTTATTTAAATGGATATGTCAAATATATGGCCAACTTTGTTTTTGGCTGAACTAAACTAATAGAAATTAAGTATGGAGAAGCTAAGTGTGATTAACAGAGATATCCCTCAGAATGACACTTGCTGCTCTACTTCCCTTCCACATAATTTTCAGACTAATTTAATCATCTTTTCTCCCAACTTCTAAATTGAAAGTGTCATAAAATCATGGGGTCCTAGGATACAATGATACATGAAGTCATTTCTATGTATGAACTTCCAAGTAGTATAAGATAACAGAATTTGGATGGATGGATGAATGGATGGATGGACGGATGGATGGATAAATGGATAGATAAATGGATGGATGAATGGATGGATGGATGGAAAGTAGATAGATAAATAGATTAAGTAGATAGATAAATAGGTAGATACATTCATACATATACAAACATAAACATACATACATATATTTACTAAGTTAGTGTGTATTTGATTTATTTTATAATCTAATAAATCTGACATCTCATTCTCAGATTCATATCTGCAGTGCAAACTCTTTTGAATCCCATACTAGGATATCTAACATCTCTACTTGTATATTAGAAAGTCATCATATTTAAAATAGAATTCATAATTTTCTCCACAAAACTGTGTACCTTTTCTCAATGAATGGTACAACTAACCTTACAATTGTTTAAGCAGAAGATTTTAAAAGTCACATAATTGTCTATATTCTTCATATAGCCAATGTGTCTGAAAACCCCACAGTTCTATTTTTCACTCTGTCAAATTTCTTCACTTTGTTCCATCTCCTCTACCATCATCCAAGCTACAATAACCTTTCATGAAGCAGTAAAATTGCATCTTAATTTGCTAGTGCATCTTCTATTTTTGCCTTTCACCACTTATTTTTCTCATATTTTAACTAGTATTTTCTCCTATTTTAACTAGTATATATATTCTTCATATTCTAACTAGTATCCTATGCATACATAAATCATAGATAGTTCCTATAATGTGAAATATATGCAGCATAATTGTCAGTAACTATTTACATTTTATGTGTTGTGATAATATGCTAATCTAAAAACTTGCCGATAAAATGTTTTTCACAACAAAATGTTTAAAGTAACAAATCAAGCACAAAGATACAGCTTTATGATCAATGATAGAATCTTAGTCACATCTCAATTCATACCTGCTTGTAACATTTAATTCTTTTGGTTTTGATATAAATAACAGATAATGTAGACTGGCTTCAGCATCAAAGAGGACTTATTAGTTCATGTAATTAAAAAGTCCAAAGTGGTCAGTGGTAGACATGGTGTGAGCAGGAATATGATTCCATTTCCTTGTGACTCTCCATGTGTCATCTTTACTCTCAGACTGGTTTCTCCCTCATGGTGGAAGAATTGCAATTAGTAGCTTTACAACCTCATATAACATTATCCAGAGGGAAAAAGAGAATATCTATGTCCCACAGTTTCCAGAAAATGTTCTGATCAGACCAGGAGAGACATAGATTCTAATTATATTGGCTAAGGTTACCTAAAACAATAATTGTGGCGATGGGAAACATTGCTCAGATTGACAGACCAACTGGGGCCCATCTCTAGAAGTAAACCATGTTTACCGCAGGGGAGGGCCTGGATGAATATTGACAAGAAATGCATATATTAACCATTATACTGTAAGTCAGGTCTTTTGTATGATGCCACAAATGTAAAACTGAATAAAAATTGTAAATATATATATATACATATATATGCATATACATATATATACATACACATATATATACAAACATACATGCATACATGTACATATATATTTACCTTCTAGTCACATAAATGCATATATAAAAATAATTTATTCAACATTAACATAAGTAAAAATATGAAATTACAGGTTGCCCACCTATAAGGTCATTTAGAGTTATTAATTCATTTATACAACTTGTTTTCTGTGACATTCCGCTAACTCTACTTCCACAGCTTTCAAGTGTTTTTCAAGTAGTTAGGTAATCAGAAGAGATTATTTTTATTTTTTTAATTAATACAAATTGATTTTCTATAATTTCAAATGAATAATTACTGAGTTATATAAACAACAGTGTACATGTCTTGCTCACTGTTTAACACACCATTAAATGCAGTACACAGTAGGTGCTAAATAAATAGGTGTTGATTATGTGAATGGATAACTTTAGCTTTAAAGATCCATTACAAGTCTTCAATTTTCACTTTAAAAATAATCACTTCCATTGTCCAGCAGTTTAGTTAACAATAGAGTACCTGAATTGAGAGATTCACTGTGTTTTAGTCACTTTTTTATTCCAAAATTTTTCAACAAAATTGAAAATATACCCTATGAAATACACTGTTCTAGGTAACATATAATTATCATTATCATTATTTCTATATTTCCTGTAGCATCCTATGCATATATAAATCATAGAAAGCCTTTGTAATGTGTAATTTGTCATCCATCACTTCTACACATGTTTATTCAGTGTTTACTATTTCCAAGTTCTAAGATATAAATATAACAAAGATATAATACCTGCTCCCAAGGAACTTAACTGTGTTTGGGGTAGGGGTGAAGATGTCTCGTCATTTTAACTCCATAATAACATAGATATACTAGTATAGTAGATGCCTAATAAACATTTAAGTTTACAGATAACTCATTGAAGACTAAATAATGTCTTTTGGAGAATTTATTGTTCACTCTATTCCTATGGATGTGGACTCTAGTCAGTCATGGCTATAAAACCAATCAATTAGGGCAATAAAACACTAAATTAGGTAGACTAAATTTTATGAGAGTATTATAATAAAATTCAAGACATTACGTTTTATGGTATGCTGATAACTTCCCTAGAGGACAAAGTATTTTTACTTTCCTAATGATTCCTGTTGTCAAGTTCTTTGTAAGAATTAACCTTGGAGCTTTTATCTAAGGGTTAGTGAAACCAAAGCTAGAGTCCCCAGCACTTGATGTTTCTAATTCTTTAAACACTATGATTGATTCTCTTACATATGAGGATGCCCAGACCCTCAATTATGCCATCTATTTTTTCTGAATTTCCACACTCAATCTAGGTATAACTTTCCAATGGTCATGCTGGACTCCAACATCTTTCCTTTTGTTAATTCAACAAACATTTATAGAATGCCTAGTATATACCAAGATCATAATAGATTCTATGTGTGAGGGATGTGGGATAATGAGCCCAAATTTTGAAATATGAATGACTTGAGAGAATTCTATACAGGGCAAATAGATAAAAGAAGATGCTTTTGAGTTCAAGTACAGAGTTTTGAAGAGAGTAGGACACCTTAATAGAGCCATCTGTAAATACTTAAAATTGTTGGACAGAGTTTAGATCTTCATGGAGGCAATAGTTCAGATGAAGATATTACCACCACTCACATATGCCATGAAAATATACATTCTTTTTCCTAATGGTCACTTTATCTGAAAAATAAAACAAAACATTTTTTCCCAGCCTATACATGAATACATAAAATCTCAAGTCATGTTCTTTTCTTTAAAGCCTGCTCTGAATATCATTGTTCCCTATTGTGGAACGTCTTGTGTGCATATAACACTTGCCATTTGCTTATAGATAGCTTTAGGTTGTTCCAAATTATTTTGTGCATCAGAAGTTTATCAACCAAGAAGACTGTAACCTTCTTGAATACAGAAAATATTACTTCCCCTCTCACATACCCTACAAGCCTGAAAGCTCAGCACATCCTCCAAATTCCTTACTTATTTAAATTGCTAGCATATCTCTCTTTTCATTCATCTTTAAAACTTGCCCCACTCTTTTTGTTTATCCAGTATTATGGACTCCCTGTTTCACTGATAACCAATGGGTTAAGTGCGGGGGCTATGGAACTAAAACACTGTGCATTAGGATTTCACTGTTTCTTAAAGAAAAGAGGCATATAAACTATTAAAATTCAATGTGATGTATGCTAAATTGAAATTAAGCACAGGGAGTTTATGGTACAAAAATGCATATCTCTTTCAGGCAGGTAGGATTTTAACAGGCTTAGAAGAAAAGGCATCTGAAATAAGGCCAAAACAGCAGATAGAATTTAATAAAATGAAGAGATAAAAAGTGTGACTAAGCAAACCTGAGCGATTATTAAAAATGGTAGTAGGGAGAATTAGTAAGAAACCGTGATATCTTCTTGGAGGAACCTAATCAGGGCATGCAGGAAAGAAGAGAATAATGAGAGAAAATATTGAGCAAGACAAAAGCATGAAGGGTCTTACATGCTTTGTTAAGAAGTTTGAACTTTATTTAAAGGCAGAGGGAGACAAAGAAAATGTGCTACTATTAAATTCGTGCCTTATAAAAATAAACAACAACAAAGGAACACCATTAATATATATTCCTAGTGAGAGAGGATGAGTTCCTAAATAAATCCATCACTGGGGTAGCCATACGGAAAAAAAAATGTAGGCTCCCAAAATAGTAAGGACATGGAATTAGCATGACTTGGTCTCTGGAAGTGGGGGATCCTTGGTAACAAATAGAATTGCACTGGCCCTCCTCTATGACTCTGGTTTGAACAATGAGAGGAATAATGAGCAGCATCCATGAATACAGCAGAAAGGGCTGATGTTTCAGTTGGGGAAATGATAAATGTCATTTTAGGTAAGTTGCATTGGAGGCACCCTTGGGTTGAGCTATCTTATAGATGATGAATACTCTGACCTATAGATCAAGATTTAAAAATAATCTTTAAATAGTAATTGAAGTCATAGGATGAAATGTAAATGAGTCTACATAAAAGTGCAAGTAGACAATACCAAAGACCAAACTCCAGGGAACACTAATCCCTAAGGTGCAGAGGCTCACCCAGAGAATTCCAGAGAATAGAGGAGTCAGGCAGTAAGAGGAGTGCCAGGAGGGCTGGTATGTGTGTGGCATAAGAGACTTCAAGGAGGAAGTAGTCGATCACCTGAAATCTATCAGAGGTCAAAGACCCTCATCACCCCTTCCCTACCCAAACATAACTCAGAGCGATTATCCAACCCATGAACAAAAGACATAAGGACCCTTCCCTCACACTTAACTGAATTCTCTCAATGCTTCTCTATATCTATATCTTATCATCACCTCTGCTTGTTTCAAACACTGCAACACAGTCTCACAACCTGTAGCACATACTAGTAGATGCATGTTTGTTATAATCTTTTTTTCAAACTAGTAAGGTGTCTCCTGATATTAAACTATGAACCATTTGGCCTTTTCTCTTATTGCCTGGGCTCATATTTTCTACTAAAGATAAAATACACTACTCAATACGTTTTTTTTCTTCTCACTTTTTACTTCTGGAACATGTATTTTGCTCTAACTGGATATTCAAGCATGAACAACCAGTATATCTAAACCATTTAGGGACAATAGCAAACTAAAAAAGTGATTTTACCAGCTTAAAAAGTATCTATATTAAATGAACTTTGTAAGATGAGAAACAAATGAGTCAACATCCGAGAAATAAATTATTCTGAAGTTGCCAGGTTTCTCTGAGATGTCTTTAGTCACCACATGTGGGTCTGGAGCAGAATGACTGAACTGCTTCACTTCAAACTCCAAGTGTTGGTTATTTATGCTGTTGACTCTTCTGTATTGAATTGTGACCAACATTTTGCAATCCTCATTGCCAATAATTTCACAACTGCAGGCTGTCATATTGTCTCGGTTCTTTGAAATATTTTTCTTTTTTTACAAAATATCTTGTAAGGAATAAACACTCAGATGGGGGATGCTTACTGAAAATAACAAGTTTTGTTTTTTCTATGAACATCTATGTACAATCCTATGTGTGCATACATATATGTGTGCTTTCCTGTGTTACCATGTGTACTGATATGTGTATACATGTGTAAGTGTTTGTATAAAACCATAGCTACTCTAGAAGTCAGATACTATTATGATTTCTTGTTAGCAGAAAAGACAAATAGGGTGATGTACCCATTTAGATAAAAATATTCTGTCCATCAGATGAACATCATGTTGGGTTAAAACAACTCAACAAATAAGTCACAAATAACAATAACAAACAAAATAAATTTTTTGTTTACTGATGTCTGTATAAGAGCTTCTAGTAGTAAAAATTATTATATTATAACATGATATATGTGTGCTTACAAATAATTGGTTGAAGTGAAATTTAATTGAAAAGAATAGTATTGCATAGTATGTAAGAAAAATAATGCCCATTCTCTGCTAGTACATATCTAATGGCACACCTGAATTATTCCAACACCTAGAAATTGTAAATGTAGTCTCCCAGTTTCTAAATAAGCATGCTTTTATCATCTCTTAATTTACTTTTACCATCTTTTTTTTTAACTGTCTTTTATTTTTGCTCTCCTTTCTATGGCCTTGCTCTCATAAAATGCCTTTGTTTTTTGTTTGTTTGTATTGTTTTCATTTCCCTACACACCCCCTCCTTTGATAGCTTCTTCTAGGCCTTCCTGACCTTCTTAATAATCTCACGCCACAGTTGATTGCCTAGACCACCTTTGCCGTCAAACCCTCAAATCTCTTGCAAATCTGATCTTATACTTCACTCATTTAGCAAAATCTATTGTATAATTCAGCTGCTGCATCCCTATCTCTAAACTGTAGAGATCTACTAGAGAAAAGCATGCCACTCTATTCTGTCATGATCCACATCAGCTTTGTCTTCTTCCTTTTTCCCCCTCTAATCCTACTCCACTAAAATCTGACTTCTGTCATTACCATTCCATCAAACCTCCCCGTAGTGTGGCCAGATCCTAAAGACAGTTTAAAGACCCTCGCTTTCTGATGAATCAAACACTGTTGTCTATACTGTTTCTTTTGAAGCTCTTGCCTTCTTTGGCTTTGTGTCAACACTCTACTCTCCATTACTACTACCATTGTTATTCTCTGCCTTCTTTTCCTTTTCTTTATCAAAATCATAAAAAGACATCTCCTCCTCCATGTATTCTCTTAAGTTTTAGTATTATGTGGACTTCTGCGTTTCTTCCTTGCTCATATCATACAAAACACTCTCATGGGTAATTTCATTTCCTCAAACAGTTCTGCCAAATGCTGATTTGTTGACCACATTTACATTAAATACCTCAGGCCAGACTTCTCTAAATGTAGATTATATGTGTAATTGCATTCTTGACATAATCCAGTTGAATATCTTACATACATTTCAAAGTCAACATATCTAAAACTAAACTTCCCAACATGTTTCTTTTTTTAAAAAAATATATATTTTATAGATTTTTTTTATAGAGAGGAAGGGAAAGGGATAGAGAGTTAGAGACATCGATGAGAGAGAGAGACATCGATCAGCCACCTCCTGCACGCCCCCTACTGGGGATGTGCCTGCAACCAAGGTACATGCCCTTAACCGGAATTGAACCTGGGACCTTCAGTCCACAGGCTGACACTTTATCCACTGAACCAAACCAGTTTCGACACCAACATGTGTCTTTTTAGTGAATGGTACTGGTCTTTCAAATAAGAAAATTCAGTCATTCTAGACTCCTTTTCCTCCACATAATATTAATAAACAAACCCTGACTCTTTGAACTCCTAAATATAGTATTTCTTACTTTAGTCCCTTTCTTTTCATTCTGTGATCAGTTCCCTTTTTAAAATCCTCATCAGTCCTCACTTGAATTACTGCAGAAGCTCCTAAAAAGTACCCTTGCTTTTATTCTTTCACGTGTATATGAGTCTTCTATCAAAACCATAAATTGAGCCATAACCAGTTTGGATCAGTAGATAGAGCATCACCCTGCAGACTGAAAGGTCCCAGGTTTGATTCTGGTCAAGAGCATGTGCCTTGGTTGCAGGCACATCCCCAGTAGGAGGTGTGCAGGAGGCAGCTGATCAATGTTTCTCTGTCATCGATGTTTCTAACTTTCTATCCCTCTCCCTTCCTCTCTGTAAAAAATCAATAATATATATATATATATATATTTTAAAGTATAAATTGAACTGTGTCACATTCATGTTTAAAATTTCTTTAAAAACTAAACTGCTGGCCAGCATAATCAGGATCATGGACATCAGTTGCTTGTGACTTCAGTTGTCCTCACAGGAGGACACACTAGCAACTAGCCAAAGACAAGGTAGCACTGTAAAAATCCTAGAACTTAAGAGTGAGGCTAAAGCTCCCTCTGGAACACAGACACTGAGAGCAAGAGGAGCAGCTTCCCTCTAACCAGATCACCCCTTCCCTAGGCTGTCACAGGCCCACAGTGAGAGGGCCTCTCCGGGTCTCTGGTTTCACTGGTAGAGAAAACCAAAACAGAACCCAAGGAAGACATCAAGCTCCCTTGGTGAAGTGGGGCACTTCCTAAGAGGCACACTTGGATCTCACCTCACAGAGATAACTGGGGAAATCTATGGGTTTTGGTCACTAAGAATCAGATGTAAACAGAGAGAACGAGGGTGGGGTTTATAGCAATTAGCACTCAAGTCTTGGCACACCACCCAAGTGGTGCAATATTTTGTTTACAGTTTTAGAGAGGAAATAAAAAAAGAAAGCAATTCCAAGTTGTGAGGGTAAGGGAGGTAGGCATGTATGTGTGTAATAAAAATCAAAACAAGTCTTCACTTTATATTTTCATGTATAAAACTAGATAACATTGAACATAGATTTGGACCAAAGACCTCATTAATAGGTCATCCAGTTGCCCTGTTCATCTGCAGAGCAAAACTTGAGTGCCTGTTGGTCAGGAAGCCCACTGGGTAGTTGTGCCAGATCACCATCCAATGAGTTGCATCAGCCTTGGAGCCTCCCCTACTGCTTTTGTTCCAACTTCTTAGTCTCTCTCTCATCCTTGCCTTTCATTGAACTGCCACATACCTCAAAGGCTAAGCCTTACCTCAGTACATCTTTTGATCTTACCCGGATTTTAGTCTCTAGAGTTTTGGCTGACCAGAAAGCGTTCTGATAGCATAAATACACTTTAAAAAAAAAGTTTATCTAGACTTTCTGGCTGTTTTCAGAGGAAGTTTGTCTAATCTATCATAGCTAGAAATGGATGTAGCTATTCAGTTCTAATATGTGACTTATACTTTCAGTCCATTTAGATTAATCACTGGGCATGTGGCATCTAAATTTTTCAAGCTGTCAGGTTCTGACTCTGTCTAGCTTCTTATATAATGCCTATTTCTAAAACCTAATATCACGCCCAGAACAATTCTCAATTACTTACTGGTCTTCTACAGCTTGTCAGCATTCAATGGTAAACCATATCTGATAGATGTGAGAAGTTAACAATAGACTCGGTTTCAGTGTGTGCCATGGGGATATTTTGTCAAGGAAAAACATGTTGCCTAAAAGTGAAATGGGAATTGAAGACAGTCCATTCTGTGTTTATGAACAGATATCAAGGTCTCTTGGACATCCTGAATAGCTCTCTTCTGTGTGAACAGTGAGACTCATAACTTTTGAACATGACAAAGATGGGCATTTTATCAGAAGATGAATCCAGTGGTTTAAAGCAATTCTTTATTTACAGTCTCAGGGAAGAAATAAAAAATAAAACAATCCCAAGTTGTGGGGGGATGAGTGTGTATGTGTATAATAGAAATTAAAATAATTTTTCACTTTATATTTTCATGTACAAAACCAGATAACTTGGACAAAGATTTGGATCAAAGACCACATTAATAGGTTGTACTGCTTCAGTTTTGGTTTCTAGATTTAGGTAGACTGAGTTTGAATCCTATATATCCCTGGCTGAGTTACTAATTTTCAGACTCAAGTTTCCTAATGTGAAATGTGAAGATGCAAAAATGTCTACCTCACAGGATCACATTATACATGATACCTGGCAGAGAAGAAGCATATACATAAAGTGCTTAGAACAATGCCTGGCAGTTAGCACATACATGATCACTGTTATTCTGTAAGTTTTCATTTGCTGGGCTCTTCTGCTGAGGAATGGGTAGGGAATGAGTTTTTTTTCTTCTGTTATTCCTCATATGTAGTATTCTGCAGAGAAATTGGCATATGTGGTATTGCTCATTAGGCTTTGCTAAATGAAAGAATACTGTCAAACACTGCAGGCAGTTTGAGCAAAGTATAAGGAAAATATATTAGCTATAAAATATGAAGTCCTTTATTATAAGAAATAAGGAAAGGAAACAAATGGGGGAGAGGGCAGTTATATTTTTCAATTTCATCATGAAGTTTGCCTTATTGTTTGAAATGTGATATATTTTCAAAAAGTAATTCTTGGCTCTTTGAACATTATGCGTAGCTTAGCAGCATAACAAGAGAAACTAGTCTTCTTCAGTAAAAGAGGCATTTACAGCCTGAAAACTGAAGGGTTATTCTAAGCAAGGAAGCTTCCTGGGAAAACATAAAGGTTATAAAGTGTGGACACACTATTCATAATGTGCTTTCTCTACTTAACTGAACCATTTGGCTTACTATGTTGCACATTTTATGCAATCACCTCAAATTTTGCCTTTCTTTAAATGGCTGTAATATGACAAGAGAAACAATGGATTGTGTCATTCACAAAATAGTCTACTTACACAAATTTTCTCAGCCTATTCTCTGTGTGAGGGATGGGTATGATAAGGAAGCATTCCTGGAGGGATAAGACTTTAAACCAGAGGGGAGCGTGCCTGGCAGTCTAGAGCCCACATTAAGGTAAGGGTGGATAGTCTATTTATTCCAAAGTGTTTAATACTGTCCATCATTTTCTATATTGCCAAAGTCTTTGGAAGTCAATCTATTCTGACCAAACCCAAAATTAGGTCAGACCTCCTAGGATTGTGTTCCTTCCAATAGTAACATGTTTGGCCTTCCAAGAGTGGAAAATATAGAACAGAGGTGAGGAGTGGTAATAATCACAAATTTAGCAGCTTCAGATAATATTTGTTTACTATCTCATACTTTCTGGAAGTCAGGAGTCCATGTATGGCCTAAGTGGGTTCACCATTTAGGCTTAAAAAGGCTGACATCAGGTGTTGCCCTCATGCATTCCTTTCTGGAAACATTGTGGAAGAATCTGCTTCCAAACCCGTTCAAGTTTTTGGCTGAATTCACTTCCCTTTGGATGTATACCTGAGTGCCTGTTTCCTTGCTAGCAAGTTGTTTGCTGAGGGTCCCTCCCAGGTCCTGGAGGTCACCTGCACTCCTTTTCACAAAGTTCCCTCTGTTATCAGACCCAGCAATGTAGCTTTTCCTCAAGCTATCTCATGCTAACTGCCTCTCATGATTGAATTTTTCAGTCCAGGGAAGAGCCACTCCCTTGACAGGGATCACCTGATTAGGTCAGTCTTGCTGAGGATAATCTCCCTATTTTAAGGTAAATTTATTTGGGATCTTTTTTCTAATATATTTTTATTGATTTCAGAAAGTTAAGAGAGGGAGAAAGAGATAGAAACATCAATGACAAGAGAGAATCATTGATCAGTTGCTGCCTGCATGCTCCCCACTGTGGATTGAGCTCACAACTCAGACACGTGCCCTGACTGGGAATCAAACCATGACCTCCTGGTTCATAAGTTGATGCTCAATCACTCAAGCCTGGAAATTTATTTGGGATCTTAATTACGTCTTGAAAATTCCTTCACCTATAGAGTAATGTTTGATTGAAAAAGTTGAAAGCATGTGTGTATACCAGATAGCAGGCACCTTGGATGCCATGTTAGATTTCTACCTGTACAGTCTCATCCATTAAATGCCTCTTAAATATCATCGCCCTTAAGAAACATTTCCCAGTACTTTTATCACCCCATGTCATCACTTTGGAAGCTCTGTGAAGTATAGAAAGTGCTAAAGTTCTGGAGCTAGAAAGATCTGGGTTTAAATCTCCTCTATGCTTGCTATGGGATTTTGTGTACATTGCTTGATCCCTCAGAGCCTTATTTTCCTGCATGGTAAAAACTAGGGTTATTATAATGACCTCTATGGCCTGAAAGGAATTAGGAAAAGTAATATAATGGCAACCACCTGTCCTATGCTAGAAAGATAGCAATGTTGATTTTCCTAACTTGATCCTTTCAGAATGTTCTGAATGTTCTGATATAGCTCCTCTAATCCACATCTATATTTAAAGTCTTCAAAGTGTAAAATTAAGATTTACAAACCCAAGAAATAAGTTGCTTTTCAGTACATAACCTAAGCATTTTCTGGAAAATTCTACATTGTGCTTCTTTTTAGAATTAAACAATTCACTGGAGTTGATTGGTATATATTCATTGGAGATTTTATTTAAAAGCATAATATCCTTCCTTGCTTTTCACTATTTTATTTAGAAATTCTAAGGCCTCCTACTCCATGAGGAGAGGAAAAAAATAATTATTATATGAAGACAGCCAAGCAGTCAGTAGACTCCCACTATTAGAAAAAAATCCCAAAATATCTGTTAAAATGCTATTGGTTAGAGATTTGGCAAGATGATGATTACATGTGGGCAGAACAGCAGTTTCCATAATAATTATGTGGGTTGTGAACAGATTTGGGAAAAAATGCTGGATGTGGCCTAATGAATGTTCTCATTAATCGTAATAGCATCAGATAGAGAGGAAGAAGACCATTTTGGAGGGGAAACCAATTTAGCCTTTCAAAATCACTTTATAAGGCACATCTGATAGCGTTGTTTTCTCAATTAAAATGAATATATGTAGTTTCTGAACAGAATTCTCTATAATTTGAAGTTTCCCTTTTAAATACTAATTTCCTAATAAATTATGTTAAACATATGCCAGACATTATAATAAATCTAAGGATAAAGAGACATTAAAAACATAAAATTTATATTCTACTTGGGCAACAGAAATAAATGTACCTAACTTTAATACGATGATAAATGCAAAACTAAAAGCATCACAATGTTACCACTTTAAGTGTGGAAACCTTATCTTCTTGTTTACCACTATACCCTCACACTTAGAATATGAGTTACCCCAACACCTGATCAGTGAATAAGGGAATAAATGCCACTGTGTTTTGGAAGCAGAGAGAAGGGAACTATTAACCCCAGGGGAGCTTGAGCATGGTTTTTATAAGTTGCAACCAAGCTCAATCTGTCTGCCTGATAAATGAATTTGGATTTTATCACATCAGAAAACACATAAAGAGGTGAAAGGATGGTGCTCTGTGCAGAGGGCACAGCATACTCCAAGGCATTGAGGTGCGAAGGTGACATATTTGAGAAATAAGAATCAGCATGCTATGTTTCTAAGGCACAACATGTATCTGATAGTGTAAGCAATATCATCAAGATAAGCAGGACTAAGAATCCAGGGAACAAGAATAACTGTGAGTCCATCCTCGCTTCCCCTCACCCATCCCACTCACATCCCTGATATAAACATAATGACTGTAGGAATAATAGTCATTCTGATGCTTCCATTTTTAGTCAGGTACTGATCCTTTTAAAACAGCTTTTGAGGTGCTTTATTTATGCTATTTTCTCATAGCAGATGCTTCACCAAGAACTCTGAGGAGTTATACTAAACTAGAGGCCTGGTGCACGAAGTTATGCATGGGTGGGTCCCTTGACTTGGCCGGTGATTGAGGCCTATCAGGGGGCCAGCCTGCAAGGAGGGGGACCCCAGGAGATTGGCTGGCTGACCCTCAATCAGGGCTAATGGGGGCGCTGGTTGGCCAGGGGGAAAGGGCCACAGTAGGTTGGCCAGCTGCAGGAGCTTGGCTGTGGGAGCTCACTGACCACCAAGGGGCAGCTTCTGCATTGAGTGTCTCCACCCTAGAAGTCAGTGCATGTCATAGTGACTGGTTGACCAATCATTCTGGTCGTCTGGTTGTTAAGTCGTAACAGTCACTTAGACTTTTATATATATAGATATCATGTTGCTGTTTGACAATTCAAATAATGGAATCCTATTCATTGAATGTGATTAGCCTTCCTTATAAATAAATCTGGATATTCTAAATGTAAGAATGAAGAGTTTTGAACCTCCCAGAATACTAATTCAGGTGATCAAGAATAATCTCAGGAGGCAAGATAGGAATGTGATTTTTCAATAAGTCATGATTTGGTGACTGGAAACCTAATGAATTGTACTTTTTGTGTACTGGAAACCTAATGAATTGTACAGATTGAGTAAAAAGAAAATGATATGTTCAGTTGTAGGAAAAATGAGGAAATTTCCAATGGTCTGGAAGTCTTCAATGCCTGTTCAAGCAGGTTATGGCTAATGGACTATTGTCTCATTGAAGGCATCTTTGGAACCTACCACAGTACCTGTGTAGTTTGAATATATAGAAGAGGCATGCAAAATGCTTACTGAATTAATGAACTAGAATAAATAGAACACTAAAGGATCACCTCATGCTACATATATTTTTCTGTTTTCATAACAGTAACTTAAAACATTTGCTGATAAGAAATAAAAAAGGAAGGACATATTATATTGCATTTTAAATTTTTATATTTTAACTAGGGAGAAACATTTTAAGGTATTTAGCTTTTCTACATTAACATTCAATAATTCATGAAGGTTTTTTTCCATAATTTTCCAATATGAATTTTCTATTCCTGTTAGCATGTAGCCCTCAGGGGGCTTTCATATTTCAGAAATGTATTTTGATATTAAATCAAGTCATTTTAAAATGACTAGATTACTTTTGCCGAAAACGGTTTGGCTCAGTGGATAGAAAGGTCCCAGGTTTGATTCTGGTCAAGGTCATGTACATTGGTTGCAGGCACATCCCCAGTAGGGGGCGTGCAGGAGGCAGCTGATCGATGTCTCTCTCTCATTGATGTTTCTGGCTTTCTATCCCCTTTCCCTTCCTCTCTATGAAAAATCAATAAAAATATATTTTTAAAAAAATGACTAGATTACTTTTACATTTAAAAGTAATTATTTTATAGCCATAACCATTGATATGCTTATATGTCAGTAATTCAATACAATGAATAATAAAAATAGCAATTTTAAAGTTAAAATTTTTATGTTATAAGGATATAATAGAGAATCAGGTCTTTACAGTTCTATAATTCTCATTACCCCTCTCTCTCTCTCTCTCTTTCCCTCTGTGTCTCTCTGTCTCTCTGCCTTTTTCTCTCTCTTTTAGTGCCAATAGCTATTATTCAGCATACAAAGACATAAGCAAAATAGAGTGGGTTCAATATGGCACTGGAACCACAAATAAGAAAAGTGTAAACTTGTATTTTTAACATTCAAATCCATTTTACATGTAGAAATTAGATAGAAATCTAGGAAAAAGAAATGCTAGAGAGTATAGCAGGGCAATCTGATTATTGTAGACCCCAACTTGCATTCATTTTCTCCATTTTTTACCCAAACCTGATGTCTGCCTTCTTGCTCCTGGGAACTCTGGGTAACACATCAGTACTATGCTTAGGGGTTATTTTAAACAGCAAAATCAATTTAAAAAATAAAAAATAAATTTTACTAAATAGATGACTCTGCAAATATAGAATCCTATCTAATAAAAGCCTAATATGCTATATGTCCGACCATTTGGCCAGTCACTATGATCCACATTGACCACCAGAGGGCAGATGCTCTGACTGGTATGTTAGCATGCTGCTGGGGTCCAGCCAATCAGGACTGGGCGAGATGGGCCAGACATAACCTGGAGCCCTCCCATAGTCTCTTCACAACCCCGATCATGTACTGATTGGGTTCCTTGACCTAGCCCACCCCCTCTTGCAATCTGAGACCCCTCAGGAGATGTCAGAGAGCCAATTTCAGTCCAATCCCCATAAGCCAGGTCTCTAGTCTGCATATAATGAGGATGGAGTCATTATCAAAGAATTGGAAAGAAAATAATGAAATAGATTAGAGGAGATGGATAAAATACCAGCCAGATAAAAGAGAGAGAAATTAAGTGGATGGCTGGCTGGACAGATGACTTCACAAATGGATAAATAAATGGATGTGTGAGTGGATGGATACATGGATGGATGGATGGATGGATGGATGGATGGATGGACGGACTGATAGATAATAGATGATAGATAGATAGATAGATAGATAGATAGATAGATAGATAGATAGATGATAGATAGAAGATACACACATACAAACAAACAAAATCTAGAAAAGTACCTTAAATATGGTATATTTCTGGTTTGTTTCCTAATCTTCCTGACCTTTTTTTTTTTAATTTGGTAAAATATTAGTCATCCAAAGACATTAAAGTAGTGCCAAAATCTTTATAGTCACTCTGTCAATGCAATAGGAAGCATTAGATAGTAGAAAAGTAAGATCAAGTTTTTCTTGGTATATCATTTTACTTTTGAATGTATTATTCCTTACTTAGACATACCCTATAATCTTAACACAAACCTTAGAAGCACATTTTTTTTAAATGTTAATGTTTAATAACCTAAAAAGTCAATATAGCACCATCTAATTTAACCAGCATGGAATGAACTTTTTTAAAAAATATATTTTATTGATTTTTATTTTATTTTATTTTTTTTACAGAGAGGAAGGGAGAGAGATAGCTAGAAACATCAATGAGAGAGAAACATCAACTAGCTGCCTCCCGCACACCCCCCTACTGGACATGTGCTTGCAACCAAGGCACATGCCCTTGATTGGAATCGAACTTGGGACCTTTCAGTCTGCAGGCTGATACTCTATCCACTGAGCCAAACCGGTCTTAGCATGGAATGAACTTCCTTGAGACTTACATATCAAATAATTCCCAATAAGTTTAAATAGAATAACCCTGCTTTGTCACATAGATATTGGAATTTTCTGTTTACACACACTCCTCTATGATTTTTATTTTGCTATTGAATAAAAGAATATGGGTTAAAATTATTTTAAACTCATAACTCTAACTTGTAAGCTACCAATAAAATATAATTTCTGGCTAAATTTTAACTATAGAGAAGAGGTTTATACCTTTATACCAAAAAGTTCAATTCCCAGTTAAAGGCAAGTACCTGGGTTGCAGGTTTTGTTCCCAGCTTGATTGGGGTGTATGTAGGAGGCAACCAATCTAAGAGGCTTTCTCAAATCTCTCTCTCTCTCTCTCTCTCTCTCTCTCTCTCTCTCTCTCCCTCCGTCCTCCTACCTTCCTTCCTCCCAGTCAAAAAATTGATGGGAAACATATCCACAAGTGAGGATTATCAAAAAAATAAATAAATAATAAAACATAAATTTAAAAAGCTAAAAAACATGATAAGAGATGAGTAGATTAACACACTCTGGTTCTAACACTTTTCGTGGAGTATAACCTCCAAAAAATGTTTATCAGAACAGGTTTTTACAATCCCCATCAAGTTCAATGAATGAATTATGAAGGGTAAATTGGACCCATTGTAATCTTATATTTATTATGTAATATTCATAGTCATAGCATTACATGAGAGCAAGCTAGTGTTAACAAAAGGAGCAATTTAAATTCTCTCTTCCTTGGAGACTGGGTGCTTGACAAACAGAGCTTCCTGTCTCATTCACAGCACGCCCATGCATCTCCTCAAGTGCCAATGAGACCCACACTCTTATACCAATGATATAATAAATCCTCCAAAACAGAGGGAGAAAATGAGGCAAACAAGCCCACTTCATTTCGGTTTGTCAGCTTTAAATAAAATCTTCTGCAGCTGAAAATAAGAATCTTGAGGGAAGATAATGTGAGAAGTAACGAAATTCAACATGGGAATGAAACATATTGCATTTTTTTTCTGATCTGCCACAAAAGTTTTTGAAATTTCACCATAGATAATTTATAATGAAATACCTTCTTGTCAAGGAGGACTTAGAGGAAAAAATAGCTTATTTTGTTTGTTTATTTTTTTCTCCTCTACCACCCAGTGAGGCCTTGGGAAATATCAAGTTTTCTTAAACCCCTATGATATCTTAATGAGTAATCTGTGACCTTTGAAACTCACACTATCAATTTTTAAGTCAGAGTTGATATAAAAGAGTGTACTGAAAAAAAACAATGCTTTCTGTACTTATGTTAATTAATTACTTATATAACATGTCCCTGAGCACTGATTTTATATGTAAAATATTGGAGCATGCTCTCTGCCTGCAAAAATAAAGTAGGACAAAAGAGCAATTTGGAGGATAGTAAAAATCTATTGACATTCTGATAAATAAAAATAGCTGGATATCAATTAAGTAAACAATGATTGTTTCATATAAGTCTTTTCCTTCATCCTTCCCCCAGTGCCTATGACCCAACCCAACTTACCTTCACAGGCCAACTACACATTCAGAAGGCTTCATTCTGTTCTTCCACTCAACCCTTTCTGTATCCCTTCTCTTCCCTTTTTGGTGTTATTCTTTTTTTCATTGTTGAATTTCCCCTTGACTTTCTTTATTTTTCTTGAACACTTGTACCTCTTCAAAGGAAGGCCAATACCATTGGGTGCCAGCAGATGCATAGCACAAGTTGGACAAATTCCAGTGGGAGAGGATAAGAAAAGTCAGTGTCTTTTTCCCCCTAATGTCCCAAGGTGCAAACAAATTTGATACTAACATCATTTCAATGTTTTTTTTTTATTTCCAGTGTTGTACTTATGTATTTTTCTTATCAGTTAAGAATACTTTTACTTAAGCTGTTATACTCAGATCATTATACCATGAACTCTCTGATTTTAAATCATTTATTTTAAAATTCCTAGACTTTGAGTGATCAGTGCACAGAATGACAGCAACGTAGTCACATATTTTTCTTGACATTATCAATGTCACATTGTTAGGATGTTCTTTCAATCATTCTAATGTAAAACATAATTTTCTATGCATATTTTAAATGTATTGAGAAACAGGATGGGGTATTTAAGACTATATGAACTATGAAATACAAGGACTCACTTTGAGGTGCTAACAAATCACTATATATATATTTTTATTTTTGTTAATCCTCACCCGAAGATATTTTTCCATTGACTTTTAGAGAGAGTGGAAGGAAAGAGGAGAGACAGAGAGGGAAACATCAATGAGGAAGAGATGAGAAAGAGACACGTAGATTGGTTGCCTCCTGTATCCGACCAGGCCAGGGATCCAGCCTGCAGCCAAGGTACATGTCCTTGACAGGAATTGAAGCTGGGACCCTTTATTCAGCAGGCTGATGCTCTATCCACAGAGCCAAACCGGCTAGGGCAGGCAAGATTTTTTTAAAAAATGTCTCTATAATTGACTTATAAAATGTAAAAAAAGAGAGAGAGAGATAGAAAGAAAGAAAAAGGAAGGGAGGAAGGGAGAGAGGGAAGAAAGGAAGGAGGGAAGGAAGGAAAGAAGGAAGAAAAGAAGGAAGGAGGGAGGGACGGAGTGAGGGAAGGAAGGAGGGAGGGAAGGAAGGAATAAGAGAGAAAATCATGTCATAGGATGGTTAAGTTAATAATAAGCATGTTTTAGAAATATTTTATTCTTATTTTGCAATCAGTATAATAATTACTATTAAGAAAAAAATGTATTTAAAGTGAACTTGACTTAGCTATAAAATGTTCAGTAAATAGTGTGAATGGTGACAGTATGCAGCTTCAAGCATACATTGTATTTTGCAACCAGTGAAATTCTGCCAAACCATTAAGTTATTCTCTATAGTTCAAGGTAAGTGGATTTGTGCCTTTCAGCACTTTTAGACCCAAGGTTTCCATTGTGCTTTGCATTTTTAACTCCAACAAACCTCTATCTCAAAATCAGGACCATGATGTGGCCTGAAATAGCCATTTAACGACAGCTTTTCAAAAGGAAAGTAATGAAATCATTTGCTTAGGAGATATCTGTTCTAAGCTAGGGGTTGTCTGTTTCCCCACAGTGATGGCTGGGCTGACAGGTATGATGTGACTGATGGATATCAGCGAGAAGCTGTTGGTGGAATCACAATCAAGCTCCAGTCTCCTGATGTCAAGTGGTTTGATGATTATTATCTGCAGCTACGGCCAGAAACAAACCTCCGAAACCCTTGGTTTCAAGAGTTTTGGCAGCATCGTTTTCAGTGCCGGTTGGAAGGCTTTGCCCAGGAAAACAGCAAATACAACAAGACCTGCAACAGTAAGCAGATTTATTGTTTCATTCTACCACTGGTCTCAACAATTTTGTTTCATCTCTTTGTATAATTCATTTAGAGTTTTCAATAGAAATCACTAAATGAATCCTTAATTAATACAAACTCCTTTTTGTTGGTTCATGTTTTCATTCAACAATCTTACATATATCTCAGTTAGTTTACCCTCCTCACACTTCTTTTGCTATTGCTATACAATTTACTTTTGCATGTTTTATGTGTGGTACTACAGAGCTTTGTTAGGATATTTGCTAGAAATAGTCAACGGTGTCCAGGGCCCTTCATTATGTTCAGTATACTGAAGAATTCCCTTTAGTATTTTTTTATAAAGTGCTGACAACAAATTTCATCAGTGTTCTTTTTCCTGAGAGTATCTTTATTACACATTTAGTTTTGAAGGATCTATTTACTGAGTATAGTATTCTATATTGGCAGGTTTTCTTTCTCTTGTTTTCAATTGTTGACACTACACTAGTTGTCCCATTTTTCCCCCTTTTGTCCCACACCCCCTGCCCAGCCCACTCCCACTTCCCTCTGGCCATCACCACACTGTTGTCAGTGTCTATGGGTTATGCATTTATGTTCTTTGACTATTCCCTTCACCTTCTTTTATCAAGCCCCCCTCTCCTCCTCTGCTCTGACAGTTGTCAGTCTGTTCTATGGTTCCATGCCTCTGTTTCTATTTGGTATATCAGTTTATTTTGTTCATTAGATTTGACATATAAGTGAGATCGTATGGTATCTGTCTTTCTCTGACTGGCTTATTTAACTTAGCATAATAATTTCCAGGTCCATCCATGCTGTTGCAAAAGGTAAGATAAAAAAAATAAATAAATAATGTGATCTAAAAAAATAGTAATAAAAAAGAAGGCAGGTTTCCTTTTGTTTAGTTTTATTATTTTCAGCATTTTTTTCTTTAAAAACAGCATTCTATATTTATTTTCCTGTATTCCATGATTTCATTGAGAAGTTAGCCATAACTCTTTTAATATTTCCCTAGTAGTAATATGTCTTTTTTCTTATCTTTTAAGATTGTGTGTGTGTGTGTGTGTGTGTGTGTGTGTTAACTTTTACTTAGCTATGAGGAGACTAGGAATGGATTCCTTTGAATATTTCTTTCTTAGAGTTACCAAGTGTTTCTAGACTTGTAGATTAAAGATTTTATTAGTTTTGAAAAACCCCAGAAATTATTTCCTAAAACATTCATTCTGCCACATTTCTGTCTGCTCCTTCTGGTACTCAGTTATATCAGTGTGAGACTATTTGACTGTGTCACACATGTGACTTTTTATCTGTTCCTTCATAGCTTTACTCTGGGTGCTCAGTTTCATTCTTTTCTGTTATTCTCTTTTTGATTTCACTAATCATTTCTTCCCCTATGTCCAGTTTGCTATTAACCAAAATAAGAGGTACTTCATTTCTGATATGGTGTTTAATGATCCCAGAATGCCAATTTAATTCTTGTTTCCAGTTTTATGTTAAAGTTCTCCTCACCTATTTTTTTAATCCTTTACTCTGTTTTCTTAAGCACACTGATCATAGTTATTTTACGGTCCTTCTGGATCTTTGGTCAGTCTTTTTCTGTTGACTGATTTCTCTTAGTCATTGGTCCCATTCTATGTTTCCTGACATGTATACAGTATATTTTCTTTTATGCTAGACAATGAGTTGAAAATCAGCATAAAGATTAAATTTTTATGTTATTTTTCTGCCAGTGATAGCTTGCCTTTTCCAGATTCAGAAAAATTGAGATGGCGTAGGTTGTGATATAAAATAGCAGCAATCAACCGCTCATTAAAATGTCTTTAAAGGAACAATTAGCACGGAATTTTAATTGAGAGTCTAGTTATTATATTCCCTGTTCTGGATAACTGACTCACAAATTTTTACTATTTTTGAGCTTTGCTCTACAGTCTCCTGCACCATAATATTTCTAAGTTTGGCATATTTCATTGGGGGTAGAGGAAAGCTAACTGAAGTTTGAGCAGTTTCCATTCTTCAAGTGGAGCTTTTTTCCTAAATAATACAAAACCGTGGGATACTTCAGGCTTTCTCTTCAGAATCTTGAGCCTCTCATGCCACCGTAGAATCAGCAATTGGATCAAGAGGGGAAATAGCTGTCAGGCATTTAGGGCTCCTGGAGTTTGTCATATCAGATCATTTCAAATTTCAAAACTTTTTTTGGTTTCTCTTTTTTCCAGCATTGTCCTATGCCAGGTGGAATTATGCATTCCCCCACCCCATCCCAGCAACAATTCATGTCCTTTCCCAGAACCTCAGAAGGTGACTATTTAGAAATAGCATCAGTGCAGATGTAATTAGGCAAGAGGAGGACATACTGGAGTAAGATGGACTCTTAATCCAATGTGCTTTCTTTGTAAAAAGAGAAACAGAGATGCACAGGGAAAATGCCATTGGAAGGCACAGGCAGAAACTGGAATGATGCTGCCAAAGACCAAGGGCTGCCAAAGACAGAGCTACCTACCACCAGAAGCTAGAAAGAGGCAGGGAAGGGTTGAAATATATAAGGGCTATAGTAATATTTTGATTTAAGTTTTTAAATGCTTAAAAAATAACATTATAAATGGGATTGCAGGGGAGTAACAATTAAGAATGAAGAGTGGCATGGCCCTGGTGGCTCAGTGATTGAGCATTGACTTATGAATCAGGAGGTCACAGATTCATTCATGCTCAGGTCATGAGCCCAGATTGTATGCTCAATCCCCAACAGGGGGTGTGCAGGAGGTAGCCCACAGTCTCTGAGAAAGGGTGGCCCTGCTGGCACCTTGATTTTGGACCTCTAAAATCCAGATTATGAGGGAATAACTTTGTTTGTTTATTTATTTATTTTAGTATATTTTTATTGATTTCAGAGAGGAAGGGAGAGGGAGAGAGAGGAGCATCACTGATAAGAGAGAACAATTGATTGGCTGCCTCCTGCTCACCCCACAGGATCGAGCCTGCAACCCGGACATTTGCTGTGACGGGAAATGGAACCAGGACTTCCTGATTCATAGGTCAGTGCCCAACCACTGAACCATGCCAGTGGAGCTAAATTTGTTGTTTTAAGCCATGTAGCTTGTGGTACTTTGTTAGTCAGCCCTAGGAAATATATATCTTTATTTAGACCAAGATGGATCATCACCTGGGTCCAGAACCTGCAGATACCCCAGATAATAAAGTAGTTGGTGCCACCTGCCCACTTCTGTAGGTCTACTCTCTGCTAGTTCATTTTCTTTCTTGCTTTCATATATTGTCACTGCCTTTAAATACTTTTTTGTATTACTTTGGCCTATTAAAGTAATGTAATGAAAGAATTTTCATTTGCTTTCTTTTCCATCTTGCTTCACAGCAGAAACTCCTCCTTTACTCTTTATTATATATATATTGATTTCAGAGAATAAAAGAGAGAAAGACAGAAACATCAGTGATGAGAGAGAATCATTGATGGGCTATCTCCTACACACCCCCTATTGGGAATCGAGCCTGCAATATGGGCACATGACCTGATGTGGACCTGTGACCTCCTGGTCCATAGGTCAATGCTCAATCACTGAGCCACCAGGGCCAGGCCACTCTTTATTCTTAATTGTTACTTCCCTGCAATCTCATTTATAATGTGTAAAATGTTTACATTTTTCTTATTTTTGTTTTTTTAAGCATTTAAAAACTTAAATCAAAATATTACTATAGCCTTTATATGTTTCAACTATGCTATATTGTTGAACTCCAGATTTACATATTATTAACAGTGAGCCTGGTTTCAGTAAGTCAAAATTGCACAATTATATTCGACTTAAATAGTAAGTTAAATTAATAATAAGTGAAAAGATTAAGAGTATAATTTAATTTTTCTAATTGTTTATTATATTGCATAGTAATAAAAGCTACAGAGAATTTAGTTAATACTGTTTTCTAATAACTACATGATAGTCTATTTTTGAACCAATTTAAGGACCCATTTCCTTTACAGTTATACTCTGTCACCTATTGACATTTAGTTGCTTTCTCTTTTCTATAAATTCTCCTGTCACTTCCACTACTTCCAGAGGTGTCATTTATGATATTAGCACACAAACATCCTCACCTAGATATCCTGAAGGCACCTCAAACTTTTGTATTTAAAACTAATCTCATTATGACTTCTGTAACCACAGCCTCCAATTTTGCTTTCCTCCTTCTTGAATCTCCAACCTGTTTCTGAGATGTAGGAGTAAATGATCCTCATATATTCCCCTTCTCATATCCTTTCATTAAACTGGTCAGCAAATGTGAATTCCCCTGTTTGAAAAACATCCACATCTGTTCCCTCTTTCTTACAGCTTGATATCAAGGATTTATACTACTACTGACATTTGGTTCTTCATTATCTCTCCCGTCCAATATCAGAATAATCTCCATATTGAATTTTTTTTTTATATCAGTTGCTTTCTCCTTCATTTTATGCTGAAAATTGTCCCCAAGGTATTCATCTAAAGCAGACATGGGGAACCTTTTTTCTGCCAAGGATTATTTGGATATTTGTAACATCATTCACAGGCCATACAAAACTTTCAGCTTAAAAATTAGCCTGCTAAATGCCTTCCAATGGCATTTTTCTTGTGTTGCTATAGCCTGATATTAGCTGCTGTAGACTGTCATATAGTTATTAGAAAACATTATTAATTAAATTATCTTTAGCTTTTATTACCAGGTAATTTAAATGAACAATTAGAAAAATTAAATTATATTCTTAATACTTTTCATTTATTATTATTTAATTTATAATTTAAGTCTAACTATAGTAGGGCCAGACCAAAAGATTTCATAAGTCTTATATGACCCATGGGCCAGACATTCCCCATCCATGATCTAAAGAGTGAATCTCATCATGTTACCTTCATTTTTAAAGATCTTCCTTAGTTTTCCAATGTCTGCATAAAGAAATCTCAACTCTGGTTCTATTCAAAATTTTTGAAATCTGGAATTCGCATTTACACCTTCTATTCCTTCAACTCGTGAAATCTGTGCCACAGCTACTTCATAGACTGCTCTTGCATTTTAGAGTGATCTGGCCCATTCGCCCTGCCCTTTTGCACATGCTAAGTATTTCTCAGTGGAAGGCCTACCTCAAAATATTTGTAAATTCCACTGAGCTTATATGTTCATGCTTTCTAATAATTCCAGTTTCTGTGCTCTCAGAGGAACTTAAATTGCCTAACATTTCCCTCCCTGTGCCTTTTGTCTTTTTTCCATATATCAATGCAGATATTGAACCCAGATCCTCCACTTGAGTTATTTTTATGCCAACAAGTGACCACTCACATAGGCATCTATACTTGGAGATTTTCTCTCCCCTTTCTGTTACAGCAAGTTTCCAGCTAAAGGTATCCACATTTTCTCTCATGAATGGTCTCATGAGGACTGGAGGTGTATTAGTTAAAGGATACTTTATTATGCATCAGAATTTTTTTCTTTCATCTTGTTTGCATTTAAAATGCATATTAGTGGTTTAGCCATTATTCAAAACACTTCACCATCTCTAAGTCTAAAAACGTGACCAAAAAAGCTGAAATAGTGCACTGAAAGGAAATAATTATCTGGGTAAGGAAAAGTATCACAAATTAAAATAGAGTAAGTGCCACAGCTAATCTCTAGATTAGAGGTTCCTCATCCTCATAAAATATTAACATTTCTGAAGTTGCATTTGGAAATAAAATTAATTCATTGTGGGGAAAAAAGATTCCTTGACTACCTATATTGAGATTGTCACATTTTGTATGCATTCTTTAGATATCCTTAATATATACCAACATGTTGGAAAAAGACAAATCCTGCTATAAAATATTTTAAATACCCTTCTTTAGCCCAGCATCTTTTTCTCTTTTACTATGAACTCATTCTTCTTATGTAATACTGACTAACACCATACTTCAGGAAAGGCTATACTAGAACAATATTAATAGCCATGTACTAAAGAAAGTAATTGATCCCATTATCCTAGTGCATGTAGTAAAATCTTCTGAGCAAAAGCCCATTTCTGTCTTTATATCAGCTAACAAATTAAGTTAAATTAGAATTTGATGTAATAATTTGGGTTTACTATAATTCTTGGATTTTTTTTTTATATTTTGGTACTTTCCATTGCCGGGGGGAAATTTTTTTCTCCTTCTCAGAGTGTGCTTTAAGGAAATGGAATATAGATGCAGATCATCCCCCTACACACACACACACACACACACACACACACACACACACATATATACACAAATATATCAAATTTTTAAGAAACATAATCTGTCACATTTATTCTTTTAATTCCAGAGTTTAAGAAATGGAAGTCATTATTCATCCAAGTAAGTGATAGTGTATATAATTTTTCATGATGAATATTCACCAACAGAAAGTACTCAATGAGATCCAGAGAAGCAAGCCTTTACTTTAGAGCCTGCAAAGGTTCCTAAACTCTTAAGACACTAGAATTGAAGACCAGAATATCTATATACAGATAGTCCTCGGGTTACATCAGACTTGACATACGTCATTTTGTGATTATGTTGTCATTTCCCATTTATTTATATATTAAAAAAAAGTTCCATCATTTGGATGTATGTACATATGTGTTTTATGGTTTTTATTATCTATTTACCACAAGTAAAGGTCAGATATTGTTATCTTTCTTTTAAGTTTTTTTTTTTTTGTTTGTTTGTTTGTATTTTATTGTTTCACTTCCTTGCTGCTGTGTATGTGCTCCATGTGAGTAATGTAGGTGCTTATGTAGGTGGGTTCAACTTAAGGTGAAAATTATATTACTTCACACTGTAGGAATAGATCTCCTGACATAACCCAAGGATCTACTATATATAAAAGGTCCAATGACCATCTGACCGTCCAACTGGTAGCTATGATGCACAATGACCACCAGGAGGAAGATGCTCAATGTACGAGCTGCTGAGCTGTGGTGACTTGGCAGCGACAGTTCTCAGATGACGCACCCCAGAACCAGAGAGGATGGAGCCCAATTCTAGGGTGAATCATCTGAGAACCGTCCACTTGCAATCCAGGACCCCTCAGGAGATGTTGGAGAGCTAGTTTTGGCCCAATCCCCATAGGCCAATCTGAGAGACCCCACCTGCCAGAGGGACCCCGCTCACTCCACAGATGCCCTTTGAGGTACAGCACAGCCCAGGTGCGGCTGGCCAAGGAGGCACCACAGGAGGTTGGTTCTAAGGCATGTCCGGCCCATCTCACCCAGTCCCACCCCACTGGCCACCTTTCAACTAATTAATTTCCTTTCAATGTGCATGAATCCAGGCACCGGGGCATTAGTATTAAGATATTTAAAATAAACTAAAGGGAAACCTGACAAGCTTGCAGAATCAGCCACTTGAGGCATATAGGTTCACTGTAAAAAGCATTGGCTTTTGAACCAGAAGATCTATAATATTAACAACTCAGCCTATTGCCACTACTAAGTCTCTCAGAGTCTCCATTTTCCTGTGTGTGAGGTGGGGGTGATTATTAAAAATAATACCCAACTCTCAAAACTATAGTGAGGCTTCAGTATGATGATGAATAGGAATACAATTAAATATCAGATGGGAGCCTGGCCAATGTGGCTCAGTGTTTGAGCACCAACCTATGCACCAAGAGGTCACTGATTCAATTCCCCTCAGGGCACATGCCTTGTATGGGGCTTAATCCCTGCAGAGGGCATGCAGGAGGTATCCAATCAATGTTCTGTTCTTGCATCAATGTCTCTCTCTCCCCTTCCCTCCTCCTTAAAATCAGTAAAAACATATTTTTTATAAAAAAAATATCAGATAGGAAAATGCCTGCCTCTAACAAAATGAAGTAGTAGAGGCTGGATTTACTCTCCTGTTTGAAATAACAAAACAGGACAACATATATAAAACACAGTTTTCGAGACTTCAGACATCAATCTGTGAGTGACAGTTATTCTTTTTTAAAATATATTTTTATTGATTTCAGAGAGGAAGGGAGAGGGAGAGAAAGATAGAAACATCAATGATGAGAGAGGATCATAGATCAGCTGCCTCTTACATGTCCCTAAACTGGGGATCGAGCCCACAATCTGGGCAAGTGCCCTTAATGAGAATTGAACCCAGGACCCTTCAGTCCACAGGCTGATGCTCTATCCACTGAATCAAACTGGCTAGAGCAACAGTTATTCTTAAGAAACAAATAAATGATGTGAGCCGTCTGAGTTAAAAAGATGGTATTGTGAGTTCAGAGAGACAAAGGAAGCTAGTTTTCAGAGCCCAGGACAAAGAGATGAGAGCTGCGTGAAAAGTGGACTCTGGAGATCTTCAGAGGTTCCCTCTAAAGCAGTGATTTTCAACTGGTGTGCCACAAGAATTTTTAAATCTTCAATACCTGACTGTTTAGTTAGGGGCACTGACCTCTTTTCCCTTAGATTGTCAAATAAAAAATGAAAACAGCCAATACAACAATAGCCCATTGAGGTGTGAATGCCCTGTCTTGAACTATAAATATATAGGTTGTATAATATAGTTAGATCTTATTGGTCATGTAGCATAATAAGGTTGCATTTGATTGGTTAATTCTTTATGCCAGAAATCCTTATATACAAATATAGGCATCTTATTTAAAAATAAAAAGGGTTAATAATTCATATTATTATTTTTTGAAAATCAATAAAAATTATAACTAATTTTGTCAAATTGGCAAAAAAACATAATTTTAGTGTGCCACAGAATTTTAGTAATTAGTTTATATATGCTATGAGATGAAGGTTGAAAATTTAATGATATCTACAAAAAGTTCTAGTGAGTTTATTAAATTTGTAGAATACCAGATTAATATATAAAACTATATTTCTAGCCCTGGCTGGTATGGATAAATGGTGAGAGCATTGGCTCATGATGTAAAAATTCATGAGTTAGATTCTGGTTAAGGGCAGGTACCTAGCTAACAGGTTCCCTACCCCAGTTGAGGTGCGTTGGAGAAGCAACCAATTGATGTGGCTCTATCACATTAATGTTTCTCTCTCTTTCTCCTCTTTTCCTCACACCCCTCCTATCTACTCTCTCTAAAATCAGTGGAAAACATATCCTCCAGTGAGGAATAACAAAAAAAATGTATTTCTTTATAATAGCAGTAAACAATTAGAAAGTGAAATAATAATACTACCATTTAAAATAATATTAAAAATATGAAATAATCAATGGTAAATCTGACAATAGATAGAAAATTTGTATAACTTTATGCTTAAAACTGCAAAACATTGCTCATAAAATTGAAGATTTAAATAAATGAAAAGATACATTATGTGCATATATATACTCAATAATGTAAGCATGTTAATTCTCCCAAAGTTGAATTATAGAGTAAAAGAATGACTATCAAAATTCTAGCATTCTTTTAAAACAGAAATTGACAAATGGATTTTTAAAATTTTTACAAAAATGCAAATGACTTAGGATACTCAAAATAACTCTGAAAAAGAACAAACTTGTGGATGAGCACTATATGATTTTCAAAAATCAGTCTAAAAATAGGATAATCAAAATAGTACAGTATCAGCATAAAGATAAACAAATAGATCAATAAAACAAAACAGAAAATTCAAAAGAGAAATTTCCCTGTACATGGAAAACTGGTTTTCACAAAGGTGCACAAACCAGTGGAGAAAATATATGCTTTAACAAATGACATTAGAAAATTTGCTATAGGTCCAATGGACTATTACTCATCAAAAGAAAGTAATGAACTATTGATACACCTACCAATGTAGCAAATCTCCAAATAATTTCCTGAGTGAAAGAAATCAGTAAAAGAAAGAGTACACACTGCATAATTCCATTTCTATAAAACTTTAGGAAATAAAAAGTAATCTATAATGACAGAAAGCAGATCAGTGGTTGCCTGATGGAAGGGATTAAAAAGGTCCATGAGAAAACATGTGGAGATGATGGAATGGATATATTCTTTATCTTGATTATTGTAATGGTTTTACAACAATATCCTATCTAATAAAAGAATAATATGGAAATTAAGCATCACTTAGCTATACTCACAAGCCACAGCCACCAGCTAATCAGGAGTGAGTACGCAAATTAACTCAACCAAGGTGGCTGTGGCTATGGAACGAACAGACTTGGCTTTCTGCACACCTGGCCAGCCCAGGTCTCCACTCAAGGCTACAAAGTTTCAATTATAGAAGATAAATAAATCCAGATACCAGGGCCTCTGCTTAGGTTGCCAGGGATCATGGCTGGTCTGCAAATCACCACAGGCCCCTCTCCCAGGTCACCCAACACCCCAAGGGAACACCCAGTCTGCTCCGGGAAACCCTTCAGGAAAAACCGGCTGGCCTCCATCCATGCACCAGGCCTCTATCCTATCTAATAAAAAGAGTAATATGCAAGTTGACAATCATTCCAACACACAAGATGGCTGCCCCCATGTGGTCAAAGATGTCTACCTACATGTGGACACAAGATGGCCTGGTTGTGTCCACAACCAGGAAGGCAATTGGGAGGGACCAGACCTGCAAGGGAGGGCAGTTGTGGGCAATCAAGCCAATAGGGGAGGGCAATTAGAGGTGACCAGACCTGCAGGGGAAGGCAGTTAGGGGCAAACAGGCTGGCAGAGGAGCAGTTAGGCATCAATCAGGCTGGCAGGGGAGTAGTTAGGAGTGATCAGGCTGGCAGGCAGAAGTGGTTAGGGACAATCAGGAAGGAAAGCAGGAAAACAGTTGGGAGCCAGCAGTCCTGGATTGTGAAAAGGATGTCCAACTGCCCATTTAGGGCCAATCAGACATCCCTTGAAGAGTTCCAGATTGGAGAGGGTGCAGGCTGGGCTGAGGGACACACACCCCCATGCACGAATTTTGTGCACTGTGCCTCTAGTGCATATATAAATATTTAAGTTGCTCATTTTTAGTATGTGAAGTTTATCATATTTCAATTATATTTAATAAAACTTTTAAGAAGTGTTTAAGTACAATATATATATTTGTCAGGATTATTCTCAGGCTTCAGGAAATCCTAATAACCAAATAATGAAATCCTTTGTCTTTTTGTCTCTTATAATTTTGATACTCATAACTAAGTAGAAATTTATCTTATAGAAGGATTTTTTTTCTCTTGCTTTTAATCCTTAAACTCATCCCTCTGAGCTACACAGTGCAGCATGATTTCCTATCTCCCAGATGGCTCAGTAGACTGTTCTGGGTAGTGGGCAGGAGAGTTTCAGAGGGCATAGATGTGAAGTTCAGCTCCACCACTTTCTCTGTTACCTGGTCTTGCCTTCTTCAATTATAGAATGTAGATAATACCTACATTTTAGAGTCAATAAGAAGATGTTTAAAAAGATGGTCTATATGACAATTCTAATAAAAATTTCTAGAAATGTATTAAAATGTTGTACTTAATAGTGTTATGACAATATATTGTGCTTTAGAAAATATTTTATTTTGTTACTATGAAAAAAGATGCACCGTGTTGTATTAGTGAATATTTTTTCAATAATCTCTGAGATAGGAATGATTATCAATGGTATATTATCCTAATATATAAAAATCCAAGGGCCATCATGATTGAAACAACCGGACAGATGACAGAACACCAGGCTGCATGTGGTGACACAGCTGGCAGGGGGGTTAGTGAGGGACAACCAAACAACTGAACAGCAGACTGTGTGGGGTGACCAGGCCAGTGGTAGGGAGGGGCAGTTGGGAGCCACCAGACCAGCAGGGGGTACAGTGAGGAGAGAACAGGCTGGCAGGGGGGGAAGTTAGGGGCAATCAGGCAGGCAGGCAGAAGAAATTAGAGGTGATCAGGCAGGCAGGCAGATGAGCAGTTAGGAGCCAGTGGTAGTGGATTGTGAGAGGATATGTCCGACTGCCTGTTTTTGCCTGATCCTCAGACGTCCCCCAAGGAAGGATTGGAGATGGTTCAGGCTAGGCTGAGAGTATCCCCACCAGCACAAATTTTGTGCACCAGGCCTCTAGTCTATATATATAAAAACCTAATATGCTAAATGTCTGATCTTTCAACCATTCGACCAGTCACTCTGACACTCACTGATCACCATGGGTGCATACACTCCAGTCAATAGGTTAGCTTGTTGTCAAGGTCCAGCCAATCGGGACTGGGTAAAAGGGCCAGTCATGCCCTGGATTCCTCCCACAGTCCCTTTCCAGCTAGCCAACCTCCTGCAGTCATTCCCTGCTGGCCAGCCAGCCTCATCAGCCCAAACAGGACGAGGCAAAATGGCCCCAACCCTTTGATTAGGACTGGGAGAGATGGGCTGGACATGCCCTGGAACCCTCCAGCAGTCCTTCCCTAGGTGGGGTGGCGTCTGGGATTGTGAAAGGGTTCAGGCTAGGCCTTTTATGCACCAAGCTTCTAGTTAGAATGTAACCTTTAAAAAGTGTATGTTTCCTCTGAGTCTCTTGACTTTAGTCTAATGAATGTGGGTATTTAAGTCTAATATGCCCTCTTTATAACAAGTGCCATTCCCTGAGCCAATATATATAGGTAATTATGATCGTAATTTTATGGCTGGACATTCTATGCTATATATGGGTTTACCCACATCACCATGGCAACTGTGTAGGATCCTTGTTGCCACAGTTCTCATGGATGGCCTTGTTATTCTAATTTCAGTAATTGTCAGTGTCATAACCTTTAAAAATTATAGAGAACTGACACTAAGGCCAGATGGCTACTAAATAAAGAAGCTACTGGTCCCCACAGCTGTCATTTTGAATTGAGTTGTGAAGAGAGCCATCTGTCAAAGATGTGAAATAGCTTGACTGAATTATTGTTAAATTCTTATACTCTTGGCTAATGTGAGATGGAATCTAGAGAAGAGCATGATCCTTTAATTGACTTCAAGGTATCAACATAAAAGAATAAAGTATTTCAGCTTTGACCTATGAACCAGGAGGTCATGGTTGAGTTCCCAGTCAGGGCACATATCCAGGTTGTGGGCTCAATCCTCAGTAGAAGGAATGCAGGAAGCAGCCAATCAATGATTCTCTCTCATCAAAGATGTTTCTATCTTCCTCTCCCTCTCACTTCCTCTATCTGCAATCAATAAAAATATACATATATTTAAAAACCTAGATAACTTATTTATCTCTTCAATAAATATTCACTGAATGCCTACTATGTGTCACTCATATATATTTTTTTTTAATTTGGTGTCCGAGCTATAGAAGTAAATAAAACATACAAAAATGCCTGCCTTCATGGAACTTACATTGTTGCTAGGGGGAGATAGATTAAGACAAAATAGATAAATTATGCATCATATTAGATGGTGATAAATGCTAAAAAACTAAAGCAGGGAAGCAGGATTTAGAATGTTAGGGAGGATGCATTTTAAATAGGGTGGTCAGGCATGACCTTACTGAGAAAAGGACCTTGTGTAAACCCCAGGAGGAAATGAGGATACCCAGGGGGGACTGGGGAAGACAATTCTGGGAATAGGAAATCACAGGTACAAAATCCAGCGAGGGGCCTGAGCTGTCATATTTGAGGAAACAGTTGGAAGGCCAGTGTGGCTGGAGCAGAGGAAGTTGGAGGAACTCCTAGGAGATGTTGGCAAAGAGGTCACAGAGTGTGAGATAGTGTAGATTCTTGTTGGCATTGCATTGGCTTTGGATTTTACTTAAGTGACACATGAATCCATTAGAGGATTTGGGCAAAGGCAGAAGTTGAACTGGCTTTTTTAAAAGACCACTTGGCTGTCATGTTAAGAATAAATGGTAAGTGTGGGCCCAAAAGAAATAAAGAAAGCAGGGAAATAATTAGAAGGCTATTACAGTAATAAGATGAGAGGTGATGGCTTGGATCCAGGCAATAGCAGTGAAAGAAGTGGGTATTTTTAATTATCTCCATGTATTGCGCACTTCTACATGTCAGGCATCGTGGAAGAGAAATTCAAGTACAGTTTTATCATTTATCCCCCAATTCTATTGGATAGTAGTATTGGAACTTTTTAGATCAGTGGGACACTAGTTTTCCAGGACAAGTTGCACTGCAAGTACTTGGACTCCTTTGGAACCTATAGTCAATGCACTGATCACTCTGCTTTAAGGTATCAGGTTTAAAGTATTGCTGGAATGTGTGACTCAACCAGAAAGAGTCATGCAAGTCTATGGATAAGAGAAATCAGTGCAGGTCTGGGTATCCAAGGATAATTGGAAGGGAGAGTTTGGATGCTTTGTGGATAAGTGGAGAGGAGGGGCCAGGGAGAGAGAATGGCCTGAGCAAATGGGATGGGAAGGCGGGCATACAATCCATTATGGAGAGGGCTCCTATTTGTTTATAAACAATAATGACAGCAGTCCAATTCACAAGTCATGTGATAGAAAGAGCATGGTTCCCTGAGTCACTTGGAAAATAGGACAACTTAACAATCTATATTATTCTATGATGTGAGCAAGAAATAAACTTTTATTGTATTAGAATACTAGCAATTTGAAGGACCTTATAGAAGGAATGTTAGTTACCCTGACTTGATATACTTTCCTATTGCTGCTGGTAGGCCGCAGCTACCAAATATTTGTTGTGCTATGTAAACACTACTATAAGAATTAGAGGATACATCTGTTACCATGATGATTCTTAATAACCCACTCAACCAATTTTTGGAATATGTCCAGAATATGTGAGCTGTTGCTTTCAAAATATTTTACTGATTAGCCCAAGGTTTCATGAAAATCAGAGGAGTAGATATTAAATACGACCTAAATGGCACATGATTCCTTTTTAAAAAATAAACTGTTGCTATGAATTCAGGGCATTTATTAAATTTCCATTTATTTCCATTACATATTATCATTCTATCTGGATATCCATTAAGCAGGATTCTGAGCTAGTTTAAGAGTTATAAAAGAGGATGCAAAGTTACTCTAATGGTTACCTCTTCCTTTGGGTATCTTATAATTTATCTGGGAAAACCTTTAATATGAGGTTACATATGTTAATTAGAATAATAAATGAAATAAGCCTTAAGAGATCTAGGTATTAGTGAAGATAGAGAATGCTGGTATCTAGGGAGATTACGTCTTAATGATATAGTTAGCATTTCAGTTGCGTACTACAGTTTGGTTGGACTGTGAGAGGGATAGTTTGTGGTAGAGTATTCCAAACTTAGAAGACTAGAGAAACTGAAGAATATAATTTAAAAAATGCAAGGCCTATTCAGATGATAGAGCGTAAATTTGCTCAACCAGAGTAAACGTGTCATATATAGAAACAGATACGGCTAGAATGAAAATGAGCAAAGATTTCTTAAGGATTGTACATGCAAGGTCATGAATTGAGGAATTTTCTTCTCCATATTAAGTAATTGTTGAAGATTTCTGAGAAAGAAAATTATATCAAAAATCACATTTAAAAAGGTTTAATCTGACAGTATTCTTCAGAGTTTACTGGCTAAAGGAGAGACTAGTATTTTATTTTATGAAGCCCATATAATTTTAGGGTGTCACATCAGCTCTTGTTGGATAAACTTGGAAGAGTGGCATAAACTTGGTGATTCCTGAGATGGAGGGGATGGGAGGAGTCATGGGTGACTTCAAGGTTTCAATTATAGGTTACTGAGAAAAACTTTGTGAATAGAAAAATAGAGAAAATGGAAAGGGGGGATAAATTATGTAGAGAAGATGAGTTTCACTTAAAATATTTCAAGTATTAAATTATGCAGGTAGAAATCTAAAGAGATGATTAGAAGTAGGACTGGTACTTTAATAATATGCAGCAGTAATGAAGACACCCCCCCAACCCCTGTGCAAAATTATTACCAATAAATACACTACTAGAAGCCTAGATGGAAGCATGAAGAACTCAAAGCAAGGCTAATGAAGTGTTCTTGTGTCTGTCTTTGAGACAGTAACTTCAGGAAGAGCAAGGACCATTAGACCAAATAAAGTACCATAAAGAAATATGAGATAAACTCATATGTTAGTAAATGTCACAAATCTGATTATATTGGCTTATGAGTGGTAGTTTTAAACAAATAACAAGTTATATACACCAGAGACATGATAATATAGTGCAGTGGTCGGCAAACTTATTAGTCAATAGAGCCAAATATCAATAGTAGAACGACTGAAATTTCTCTTAAGAGCCAAATTTTTTAAACTTAAACTTCTTCTAACGCCACTTCTTCAAAATAGACCCGCCTAGGCCATGGTATTTTGTGGAAGAACCATACTCAATGGGGCCAAAGAGATGCATGTGGCTCGCAAGCCACAGTTTGCCGACTACTAGTATAGAGGTTAAGTGCAAGCTGTGTCATTTGACAGGCTAGATTTATATCCTGCATCTGCCACTTAATAGCTCTGTGACACTGAACAATTTACTTAAACTCAGATGTAAATTTGGGGTGTTCTTAAATGCTTATCTGCTAGAGATCTTATGAAAAGAACATGAACTAGTTAATGCAGTCTCTTAGTTACTATAACAAAATACCATAGACTGGGATGTTTAAGTAACAGAAATATATTTTCTCACTGCTCTGGAGGCTAGACTGTTCTGGAATGCCAGTATGGTTGGGTTCTGTGGAGAACCCCTTCCTACCTTGCAGACAGCTGCCTCCTCACATGGCAGAGAGTAAAAGAACAAGCTCATTGGTATCTCTTCTTATAAGGACCCTAATCTATCATGAGTGCCTCACCCTCATGATCTCAAAGGTCCCATCCCAAATATCCCCAAAAGCCCTATCTCCCAAAGACCCCCATCCCAAATGTCATCACATTTGTACTTTAGGCTTTAACATAATTTTGAGGGGACACAATTCAATCCAGAGCATATAGTTTCTCAATTTAGCACAAGTTAATAAATTGTATTATTAGTAGTATTTTTCTTCTGTACAATATTTTTTCTAGCAATTTCACAGAGCTAAGAATCTCAACATTTCAGAACGAATAAAATAATGTGATTCTAAAAAAAAAAAATTCATCCAAAAATTACTGAAAATGTAGCTCAAATAAATCTCTCCAGGTCACAGAAAAGAAAAACACAAGAGGTTAATGCATTGGTAAAATATGTGTAAACTCTTGCTTCCTTGAATGTTCCAGGTTAATATGTTTCCCATATCCTGCTTGAATTGGCATTTGTTGCATCTTGGAAATTCTAGAAAAATGTTAAAACAGTATTTAAGGGTGTTGTGTGGTTCTAGAACACTGCAATTGATATATTTTAAATTGCTTCAAATGGGGATATATTTTAAATTCTAGATAACTAGCTGTTATTGGATATCATGCAAAAGGTTCAGAAAATAAAACTGGTGTTTCAACTCAACCTCAGAAGCAAATGGCAAATTGTCTTTAGTATGAGTTCTCTTGATGCCTGAAAGTGTCAGTTTCCCTGTTATTATTTTTCTTCCCTTCCTTTTTCTCCATTTCGTTGGAGGAAGTGAAAAAGCAGGCATGGGCAGGGATTCCTTTTATGCTCTAAGGTAATATTTAATTGAGTTTCAATCAGTGACCAGAGAGAAGAAAATTTTTTGTGGTGATTCTTTTTCTAAACTGAATTAGCTGGTTCAAATAGTCACAGGTAATTGGCGAGAGCTATCCCTTGTGAAATAAGCATCCAGGGTGCAAGGCATCTGCTATCCCAGTGGTTGGCAAACTCATTAGTCGACAGAGCCAAATATCAATAGTACAACGATTGAAATTTCTTTTGAAAGCTGAAAACTGACTTCTGACCATGGGCCACAAAGTTTCAATCGCACTGTATGTGCATACCTGCACGTGGTATTTTGTGGAAGAGCCACACTCAAGGGGCCAAAGAGCCTCATGCGGCTTGCGAGCCATAATTTGCCCATCACTGTGCTATCCCAAGCATGAGAAAGCAGCAGAGAGAATTGAATTGGATGTCTGTGTCCTTTTCATTGAATAATTCAGCTCAGGAAATCTTTTGGTCTGAAAGATAAAGTGGTTCTACTTTAATATGAAATTAACTCATTTCCATTTGTCATATTGAAGGTACCCATATAACTCATGGAATACTGGATAGAACCAAATCAATAATTATTATAAAAATTAACAGTTGAATTGAAATTTAAATAATTAGTAAGTAGTTGTCTAGCTGATAATAGGCTTCTTTTCCAAAAATCAATTTGACTCATATTAAGGGTTTTGGTTGTAAGCACTGGAAACCAATTTTATCTTGGCTCTCTTAAGTAAAATAAATCATAAACATAAATAAGTACTGTTATTTGGAAGAATATTGAGGCCTCCCAGGACCTATTGGTACCTGGGAGATCAAGTCTGAATCTTGGACCAGATCTCTAGGCCATGAAACAAGAAGCTCAGCTTTCAGGAGTTTGGCCGGAATAGAACTGCAGACAATAGAACTACACTCGCTGCCTTGTAAATACTAGTAAATACAGGCCATCCTTTTGCTTTAAGTCATTTGCTCAAGATTTTTGGGAAGGTGCTTCCAAAGGTTGCATTCCCATTACCTGGCAACCAAGGCATTGAGAACGCAGGACAAGACTACTTCATCTTCCCTAGAATCTAGGTGCAATGAGCTCATCAAAACCAGGAAGGTGATATGGATTCTATGCAGCCAAATAATGAAGATTACTACACCTTAATTCAGTAATTGGGAGTGATATAAGTAGTCTCATTACCACCATCATTATCATAATTAACATTAACAAGCAGTTACTTGCTTGCTAGGCTCTATTCTTACCCCCACTTTTCCAGCACTAGTTCATTATATGCTACCATCAATCTTTGAAACTGCTAGGGGCCTTTTTATTAAAAAAATATATATGAAGGAAAAAATGCTTAGTGAGGTTAAATAACTTGCTCAAGATTACACAGTTAGTAAGTGACCAAGTAATCTTAAACCTCAGGCTGTACACATGAGTTCAAATAAGCTAAGCTAACCATGTGTACACACATGGGACTGACTTCTGTGCTGCCATTAGACAGTTTTATAGATTATTAAATACACTGTGTGCTTAACAAATATTGGCTCAAAACTCTGCCTAGAATAGCTCTGGCTTATAGTTGGTGCTCAATAAAAATTTGTTTCCTGAATAAAGGAATGTATTGTATATTATATTCACTAAAAAGACTAGGTGTCCAGTGACAGGTGTCCCAACCCCTTTGGAGTCCCCCCTGACCCCCACTACCCCAAATGCAACTCTGAGCCTGTGCTGAATTGGTGATCCCAGGAATCAAAGGGATCCAATTTCAGGATATAATAAAATCAATGCATATTCACAATGGTAAAGTGAACTGAATATTCAAGTAGTTTCTTCTCTTTTTTTACTTCTTTTTAAACTTGATAATATGTTAGAAATGGTTTTTAAATAAGAGATTGTACACAGATCTCTCTGTTTTTGTGAATTATTTCATTTTTTAACTCCAAGTCTTTCCTCTGTGATTAAAAAAATATAACCAAGGGCAAGTCCCACCTTGACTTAGAGCAACAATTAGACCTAAGGAGTGGAAATTCTTTTCAGAGGACAGGAATGTCACAGTTCTGAGTTGTTTTAGTCAGAATGAAAATGAACTGGCTCACAGATTTCTTTGGAGAACTGGTATAACCTTTTCTAAAATCTATAGATTATAAAATAACAGTATTAATTTGTTATAATTATCAATGGTTCACAGTTTCCTCTTGCTCTTTCATTCATGTGCTCTCTCTTGATCCTCAGCTATATTATAGCTGTTATTTTACAGATAAACAAACTAAGGCTAGGTTTCCCAGCCAAAAACATGTAACTGACAAATAAAGATAAAAAATTTGAATCTAAGACTCTAAAATTGTTTGTTTGTTTGTTTGTTTGTTTTTATATTTTTTGTTTTTATATTGTGCTGCCTTCTCTAAATGCAAAACAAATACATGGAACAGTAGATAGAACCAAACCAGTTGTTGTTGTTGTTTTTTAATAAAAATTAATAGTTGAATTGGAACTCAAATAATTAGTAAGTTGTCCAGCTGATAACATTGAGCTGCCATTAAACCCAATATGGACCTTTGCAGGAAAACTCAGTCCCTCACTGAGTAGTCTCAAGGAGATTTAGTTTAGTTTCCATGTTATTGGGTTTTGACTTTAACACAGGTATTATATACCAGAGCACAAGAAAAGAACTTGGTTGTGTTGTATCTTGTTGTGTTGCCCGGTGCTCAGGTGATTGAAGTTAAACTGAGACTGAGCCTAGGAGATAAAAAAGTTAATGTTTCAAAGAATGGTTTCTTCTGTTATACCCCTAAGATTCTCTGTGTTAATACAGTACCAGAATGTTTGAGAAGTGTTCCTCCCAGATACTGCCGATGCTTTACAATTTGATGTGTTTTCAATCTGTTTGTCCTTAGAAAAGTTACCTAATACCTCAGTTTCCTTGTATAACAAATGAGGTTGTCCTACCGGTATGGCTCAGTGGTTGAGCATAGACTTATGAACCAGGAAATCATGGTTCTATTCCCAGACAGTGCACATGCCCAAGATGCTGCTCCATCCCCAGTAGAGGGCGTGCAGGAGGCAGCTGATCAATGATTCTCTCTCATCATTGATGTTTCTCTCTATCCCTCTCCTTTCCTTTCTAAAATCAATAAAAACATAAACATATTTTAAAATGAAGTTAATGGTATGTCTTTTATAATGACTAAATTAGAATAATAATAATTTCTCAATAAGTAGTACCCAGTACTACTAATTAAAATATTTTATATATACACTGAGTGGCCAGATTATTATGATCTCTGAACGCATAAAAACCTGGCCACTCATTGTATATCCTATATAATAAAAAACTAATATGCAAATTGTCCCCTTGACCAGGAGTTCAACCAACAGGCAGGCTGGCCAACCGCCCATGTCCCCTCCCCTTGGCCAGGCTGTCCAGACCCCACCCATGCATGAATTCATGCAGCAGGCCTCTAATATACATATACAGTGGTACCTCAAGATACAAGTGCCCTAACATACGAGATTTTTGAGATATGAGCCATCGAGCGAGCGATTTTTGCTTTGAAATATGAGCAACAGTTGAGATAAGAGTAATCACACGGATCGGCCAGCTGGACACAATCCACCAGTTTACCACGACTCAAGCGTCTCATAGTTTCCCACGCCTCAAGGTTACGGAATGAATTAAACTCGTATTTTGAGGTACCACCGTATCTATATACACTGAGTGGTCAGATTATTATGCATTCAGAGATCATAATAATCTGGCCACTCAGTGTATATTTCATTTTTTCCTCAGGTGCTACCCTCAGAAGGTAATAAAGATGATTAATCTTAATTTCAAGTGACAGAAAATGACATTTGCAAAAGTGACCTTATGTTTATAAAAAGTTAGGGTAGATACCGGCACAGAATGGTCAGTCTATAGGTCTTTAAATTGAGTTTAAAATTCCACATTTTAACTTTATGTCATTGGTATTTAAATTTTAACTCTCTAAGCCCAAATTTTCTTATCTCAACAAAGGCAGAATATAATGCTTAGTTTATATGTTTGCCCTGAGGATTAAATGAGACAAGGAATATAAAGCAATCAGTATCTAGCATCTGTGGGATACTTTCTTCTCCCATCTCTTATCCTTTAGTGACTACTTTAAAAATATTTTAGAATAAAATAGTTTATAGAAAATAACCATTGTCATGGCTGCAATTGGTATTATTGTGATTTTAAAGTAATATCCATAATAAAGAAACCAGTCCTAATGGTGCAATAACTAGCATCCTCATAAGGACTTTTTTAATAAAAATGATCCAGTGGATAACATTTTGCACAAATATCTCCACACTAATCAAATCTCTTATATAACACGTGATAATTAATCTTCCATGTGTACAATTTGTGAACTCTACATTTTGTGCTTTAATTCTTCGCAGAAAATTTATAGGCCACAATGTAATTCATTTTTTCAATTTTCTACTTCATTTCAGTTATGGTGCTTATTATATGAGATGGGGTTTTCATTTATCATGCTTGTAATTTTTAATTAGAAGTTAAGTTTTTAGCATTCCTTATTTTCAGAAGCATAAACTCTGGAACATTACATGAGTAAAAAAAGCAAAGTAGTAGTTCTCAAATATCTACAAGTGTGGAAAGAACTTTTATACATATCTAGTGATGTCTTGTACATAAATTGTACTAGGTGTACATCCACAGCAGCACAAGTCTCTAGTTACTTAATACCTGTTTCAGGGTCTTAACTTCTGTATGTATTGTCTCTAAGTCTCACAACTCTACAAGCAGGTATTAATTTCCCTATTTTTCAAATAAGGAAGCCCTGAAAAAAAGAATTACTCAATCCTACCTGGGAAACTGTAGCATGACTTTACAGTAATGTGACCATTAAACTGTGAGGAAATTCACCCAACAAAAATGGGAAAGCTACATCTTCAGGAAACACTATGAAACACAGTTAAAATGAAAGAATAATGGCTATAAAGATGGACAGACAGAACCATGTAGGAAAGTTCTGGTTTAGGAATCTAGTCTGAGTTTAAAAATGAGAATGGAATGCTATGGCTTTTTGCCATTTACTCTATTGAATAATAGCATAACCACCAGCCTTCATATCCCCGTGGAATTCTTCCTTCATTTACACACCATATGGAAGTTCCTCAAAATACTGTAATGTGAATGAAAGAGATATGCTAGCTGAAATAACATCCATCAGAGGGCTGCCAACCGGCAGTTAATGGTGAATCATTTAAATTTAAAATTTGGCGAACTGCAGATAGAAGTGTAGGATCCCTGTTGAGTTTCTGTAGCTCCCTGAAGATGTCTCCTTTCAGTAGCTACTGCAATTATTTGCATTTTAATATCAGCATTTAGAGATCAACTGCCTATATTTCAGGCACAGTTATAAATTAGAGTCACTGCAGAAAATCTAAACTGGTGTATCTGTAGGGGACTGGGTACATCTCTGGGTTCCCAGGGTTTCACGTAAAGTGTCAGGAAAGGGGATGGATGATTTATGTAACGTCATTAGTAACTTCAACCCTCGCATACACTAACCTTTTCTTTATGACATCACTAGTCTCTGCCCAAGCTCTAGAACACATAAATAACGAGTCCTCCTTTTTTAAAAAAAATTAATCTTAACATAAGCTCCCAAGAAGCTACCTGCATCTTCATTATATTATTAATTTCTAACTCTGGCCCACTACATTACCCATCATTCATTATGAACCGCCAATGTATTCTTGACAATGTTAACCACTGTTCTGGGTGCTAAAAATGTAATAAGCAAGATCAATGTGGGCTTAGTCTACACAGAGCTGGCTGTCTATTCTGAACTAATCTCTGAATCTCATGGTATGTATAGCAGGTTTTATTTAATAAATGTTAAATGAAAGAATTAATCACACATTCTATACCACAGTATTGGAACTGTGGGGGATACAATAAAAAAGACAGTTTTAGCCTTCAGGATGCTCATACTCTGTGGTGGACACAGACAAGCACATAGATAATGCTAATGCATGGGAGAAAGCATTTCATGTTGTAATGGAAGTATAAACACATTTCTGTGGGAGCAGGTAATGGCAAAAGATTAATTCTGGCTTGGGGGATGCTCTGCCCTTCTGTCATGGCAGGAAACAAATTATGGTGTCATTCACTGAACATAACTAGAATCCATTTGCCAGAGGCATGAGGAATGAGTATATCCAGAAAATAAATGAGAGTTGGAAGAATTTGTTTCACTGCAATTCTTTTTCATTACAATGTTACAGTATGTTATCCAATGGCATCTTCCATATTTATTTGAATCATTTTCCATAGAGCCTGCTTTTCTTTACTATTCTTCCCCAAATGGTAGGTGGAAAGGAAATAATGAGGGCCATCTGAATGCAATTTAGTATTTAGCATAAAACTAATACAAAGAACTAATAAGATTTTTATAAAAGAAAACAGTTGCCAATTTCATTACTCTGTAGTCATGAGTTAGCTTGCTGAAAACAATTTTCAGTCATGCTTGTGGTTTTTGGGTGTTTTTGTTTTGTTTTGTTTTGTTTTGTTTTGCCTCCCATATGAAAATAGCATTAACCCAAGAGTTTTGGACACAAGGGGTATCAGGCCAGCTACCATCAGAAGTATAACTTTAGGGAAATCCTTTTTCTTCTATTGGCCTTATTTCCATCATCTATGAAATGAATTTACTGGACCAGATTAGGCAGTCCCAATCTCAGATGACTATAGGAGCAAAAGAGGTAAAAAATAGAAGCAGGTCAGCATTTGCCAGGTGAAGCCAGTATTGTGACATCTGAGTTTGTCAAGAGTCTACAAAGCTGAATTCGTATGTGAAATTTCCACAAAATAGCATTTAAGCAGAAGAAGAATAAAGAAGTTCAGCCCAAGGGCTTCCTTTTTGCAGCTTCTAACCTAGATGCTTCCCCAAGTCTCTCACATCTCAGATATCTTCTGATTCCACATTGTTAAGGTGGTCTAATTTCCCTTTGTCTAACAGCTACTAAGCTTCAAAGTTCTGGTTCCCCAGATGAATGAAAGAGCATGTTTTGAACACTATGAAATTAAATTGTCATCACAAATTGGAGGATTCAGTTTCTGCTCATCCTTGTGGGGCCTTCTGATTTGATGAAACAATAGGAAAATTAGGATTGAATGTTCAGTGTTCTAAATTAGAAATTCAGTTTTGAAGAAACAAAGAGAAAACAGCCATCCCTCTTTCTCCTGTTTCTCAATGCAGGCTGCTGTGCAGCAGATGCGGCCTGAGAGCAGTTGGCAAGTTTGAGTTGGCACACATCCTCCTGCCTCCAGTAGCCCTGCCCATAGCGGACCCTAAAAACTAACCTTTAACAGAGGAAATACTGCTGGATGAAGTCCAGTTCTTTTAGGCATTCACATGCCAAGTCAGTAACATGTCCTCTCTTTAATACTTATTGATAAGAAAAGAAATCTGGAGAAAATTAGCCCTTTTATGACAGACACTTGGGACTTTAAAATCTGCCTAATAAGATGAAATTCTTTATACCCTCACAAACTTCCATCACTGAGCCTCTGCCTGCCTTACATGCTAAGGTTTTTGAGGAAAGAGATACTACACTGAGTGGCCAGATTATTATGCATTCAGAGAGCACAAAGGCCCAGTGCATGAATTTGTGCATGGGTGAGGTCCAGCCAGCCTGGCCAGGGGGAGGGGACATGCATGGTTAGTCGGCCTGCCTGCTGGTCGAGGGGACAATTTGCATACTAGCCTTTTATTATATAGGACTAGAGGCCTACTGCAGGAAGATTACTGCAAGAATAGGGCTTCCTTGGGCCTGTTCCCACAAGAATAGGGCTTCCTGTGGCCAGAAAAAAGCAGAAAAGGGAAATGCCTTGCTCCCTCCCTTCTCTGCTATTTCACTCCCTTCTGCAGCACTTGACTTCCTTCTATGCTGTCTTAAGTCTTCATTCCCCACCTGTGTATGCAAATTAACTGCCATCTTTGATGGGCTAATTTGCATACTCACTCCTGATTGGCTGGTGGGTGTAGCAAAGGGATGGTCAATTTGTATGTTTCTCTTTTATTAGTGTAGATATACACTGAGTGTCCAGATTATTATGTGTTCAGAGATCATAATAATCTGGCCACTCAGTGTATATTAATCTCAAGTTTCTATTATCAGCATCCAGCACAGTGTCTGACATACAATAAAGACTCATTAAATTTCTATTTAATCAATAACTTAATCTCTGAATGTATCAGCAAATATATTAACTAATGAGCCAGAATTTCTTTCTAGGGTCTGACTAGAAAGAACAAAAGACGTGACTGTAACTGAGATTATTAAGACATCTATAGATCAACCAAAGGAGAGTAGGATTCTTGGGAATGGAGACAGAAGATCAATAAAAGGTGGTGGGACCCTTACAGCACTGCCAGTCACTGTAGACAGTCCCCTTCCTCCAGGTAGCATCTCATGCTTCTGGACATTTCAGACATAATATTATCTATGTCAAATATTTATTTTAAAAATACAGGAAGTCGATTTGATTATCTTCAGGTTATAAGTTTGCACCAACCATCTGTGACCTGAGAGCCCATTATTAGGGCAGCTGTCCAGGCCTTTGCAGTGCTGTCAGTATTTGCTGTTCATGTGTTTCCTTGAGGAGGCAGTCTTGGACCAGCAGTGTTGAATCCCATAGTTCACTTCTCACAACTTTGGTATGCTGACTGGGGTCAAACCCATGCCTGCACAACTCAGAGGGGAGTCTAAGAGTTGATTTTCAATTTTGTGGGGTAACTTTCTTGATTTCTGCCCTGCTCTATAGTCTCCCTGACACTCCAGGTCTCAGTCTCTCCTTCTGTGTAGAAACTGAAGTTTTAGTTCCTAACTATGTCTCATACTTTCTGTTCCTTCAGCTAGATTATTATGGGAGCCAAGTGAGGAGAGGGCTAAAGAAAGAAACCAAGTAATTGAGGAGGGGTCTCCATACTAGTGGGACACAGTTCCTTTGGTTACACAGAAGGGTCCCCACCTTAAGTTATAGGTGTTTGCCCAGCCACATTTGCCTTTGCCACTCCCCCTCTGCAGAGATGCTGTAAATTTACATAGAAAAATAAACAAATAAGAACAAAAAATGGCTTTTCTCCCACTCTCTCTGAGTTGTAGGGTGCCTTTTCCACTCTTAAGACCAGTAAGAGAGAGTTCTTGGTGCTCTTCGTGCCTGCACTGGGGCCTGATGCACCGGCCATGTTTGGGGCTGCCTTTGAGACCAGGCCAGGAGATATTGGAGGAAAGAGATCCAAGAATCTCATGCATGGTTCAGTGGCATTATGAATCCTGGTTTTCTTCCCTAGTTCTCTGTTACCTTTACTTTTCAGGGCAGAAAGTCATTCTACCAAGAGTTCTTGGCTGCATTCATCGGGAAAAACAGGGCTAAGAGTACTTTCTCTATATTGACTGGACCTGGATTTTTGCCATGTAGTTTTATTAGATTGTAAAATCACACTGGTTGCTTAATATTATTGTCCAGTCTATCTGGCAGATCCTGTTGTAAGCTGGCATTGTTTAATTTTATTTAGTGTCTTCCTACAATGGAAAAAATTGCTTCAGTAAACTGATTTGACAATCTGAGTACCTATGAGACACCAGTCCTCATTCATTTATTTTATATATGTTAGTAGTGCCAATGATGTGTCAAGTATAGGACTAGCACAAGGGCTATCTTTGGAACTGACACAAAATCTTTGTCCCTAGGGACTGACACATAATCTTTATATGATAGATCAAAATAGAGAAGTAAATTGAGGATAAAATCAGAAAGCTTTTAAAGGTCAAGAAAAGGTATTTACTAAATAATTTGATTATCAACTGAATGGTTTTGATTTGGGGGCTAACAAAATCAGTATTGTGCTTTAGAAAGATGACTCTCTATATATCTACATTGGAAATACAGAGGCTCAGGTAGGGCAAGTTTGGAGGTAGAAAGATCTGTTAGGAGGTGGTTGTAGTAACCCAAGCAAGAAATTATGACAATCTGGACTTAGTCAAAATAAATCATGTATATCTATACAAGGGAACAAGATACAGCCAGTAAAAAGAGTCTAGCATCTCTATGTTAAATAAATGATCAGAAAGTCAGAACAGTGTCTACTCTCTGAGATGAGTCCAATAGATTATGATATGTATCCAAGAAAAACACTCCAAAGCCTTATATTATATAGACCCTCAAAGAACACAGTTGGCACATTTGCCCTAGCTAATGACCCTGCTTGGCAATATACTTCTTTCAGATCTTTATAATTTGTTTATGGAGAAATAAACCAGATCATTAATAACAGAATATGGATCAGGAACCACATAACATAAATCAATTTATTTCATCAAATGCTTTATAAGTATAAACTTATTTCATACTTATATAAAACTATTTTAGTTAAAATAAAGTATTTTCAAATAAAAAA
>JAAGEH010000005.1:13743498-13831291 GCA_011751065.1 Lasiurus cinereus | reverse complement strand
ATCTACAAGTATCTGTTGTATTGATTGCTTTTAAGTGTGGGTAGCACTTCCCCCTCTATACAAAAAGCTAAACTTGCCAGTTATTTACAGTCAGTTGTCTTGATTCCCTTAACTTTTTCATCTATAGTGGAAAGAGCTCCAAGTTCACTGAGTTTCCTGAAATTAAAGCATTTTGTAAAGTATTTATTTTTTTAGTACATATTTCATCAGAGCTCTACTGGCTCCCTGAAGGTGAGAGCTCAGCCATGAATTGCTTCTTCTAATGAAAGAACGAGTCTGGAAAGTAGGTGGAATGGTGTAGGCAGAATTCAAACATGAATGTCTCTAAATTGAACCCCCACTGCAGACTGAATGCTGAAACAGTTTAGAAGATCTTCCTTTAAAGATATGTATATAAAAATGAACTGAGAAATTAAAAAGGCTAAAGTTCCATTAGTTTCTTCTAGCAAGTTTGTTGTTGTTGTTGTTTTTAATTTGCAATCATATGAAATCTTTAGTCTCCAGGAACTTCTACAAGACCCTAATGTTCCCCAAATAGGACAATTGGTCCTGGATATTCAATAGTAACAACAATTCAACACATTGTGCACAAACACATGTGTGCTCCTTGGTTTTCAAGCTCTTGCTGATGGTCAGCTCTTTCTATACATTCCTGGGTCCAGGTCTTTGGCAGCACCAGTGGGCACTACTCAAGGGGATAAACACAAAGCACTTTCCAGGAAAGATCCAATGTTATTGCTAGTTTATTTTCCCTAATTTTAGCACTTAATTAAAATATTTTAGTATTTCAGAGAGTGTATCTTTCCAGTGAAAAGCAATGTTATATAGCAAAAAAAAAAAAGCAAACAAACAAACAAAAAAAACTACTAATCTTAGCGCTAGAATTTCTTGTCCACTTCTGATTTTTTACAATCTGTGTGACCTCAGAAAATCTAATTACCTATCTCCACATCAGTTTATCTCTATAATTTGGACACAGTATCGATGCACATCACTGGTACACACAAAAATTATTTTGACAACTGCCAAACAAATACAAATTTTCATTCTTGTACCCATTCAACAAAGAATACAGGATGCTCTAAGCACTGATTTGATTTGCAAATGAATAAGGCTCAAGTTTTGCCTTTGTGCCAGTTGCTATCTTCTATAGACAAGGCATTAAAAAAAAAATCAGAAGGAGAACCTGAAAGATGAGCACTATTGGGCTCACACCAGAGGAGACCTTTGACTTGCTTTTATTCTCCAAAGTCTTAACCATAAACATAGTGATTAAAAGTTATTACGATTTACATTTTGATATAGTTACTATTTATAAAGGACCTACCTTGTGCCAGGCCCTGTGTGAGGTACTTAGGACTTTCCTATAACGTTTAATTTTCATATCACTCTTGCAAGGTGAAGGTCTTCATTTAACAAATGATTAAATTTAATCTTAGAGAAGTTGAGTAAGTTATCCAAGTCACAGAGCTAGGAAGACATAAAATAGGAATATAAACCTAGATCTCTCAATTCTACTCATAAAATATAAAAGAATGAAAATCAACTATCATGTTTAATAGACATAAAAACACTAATTGCTGAATTCTGATAGTGGGTTTGGAGATGACCACAAAAATGCCCTATTTTTAGTCAGTTTTCTGGAAGTAGTATCAATCAGGTGAGTAAATCTACCTCTATTTAAAGACTTAAATAGAGGAAGATAGTCAGTGGACTAACTTGGAGACTAGATAGTTCAAATTCTCTAAGTATGCCTACATTGCTATAGTGAGGTATACAGGGTACCTGTGAGAGGTGTAGAGAAAAAGAGTTTGGAAAGGCAAGCTTAATTTTAGGATCTGCAATTATGGTGGTCTTCATGAAGGAAGTTCTCTTGGAGCCTTTGAAAGTAGGTAGGATTAGTATTAGTACATTCAGGGAGGAAAATAAAATAGTAGTGATAGTCTAGTTAGAAGGGACAGTTTGTTGAGGACCCACTATGTGCCAGGCATTGTTCTAGGCACTGAGTAGTGAACAGAACAGGAAAAAATCCCAAACCTCATGAGTTTTCATTTCAGTGGGTAGATGAGACAGACCATAAATAAGACAGATATATACAATTTGTAGCATTTTAGGTGGTGGTAAGAAGAAAAATAATATTGGGGAAGGAAATAGGGAAAGTGTGGAAAGGGTGAGGTGGAAATCATTTTAGGCAGGATATCCAGAGACAATCTCACAGAGAAGACAATATTTAAGTCAAGCCCTGAATCGAGGAGGGAATGCTCTGCATATCTCTGAGGCAGCAGTGCATTCCAGGTAGAAGGAACAGTAAGTACAAGGGCCTGGAGGCAGAACCACACCTGGGCATGTTTGAGGATCAGGGAGGAGATTAGAGTTCCTAGAGAGAAATAATTTAAGTGCAGAGGACCAAGAAGGAGTCAGAAGGGTAAAGATGGAGCACCATGAGCCAAACTTCTATATGACTTGTTGGGTCAGTGTAAGGATTTGACTTTTACTTTCAGTAATAAGGGAGCCACTGGTAAGGGCCCCCTCATTACTGAAAGAAATGTCATGATCTGACAAATTTTAATAGAATTTTTTCTGGCTATTTTGTTGAAAATTGGCTTGAATAGAAGGAGAATGAGCAAAGGTAGAAAAGAGACCTGTTAAAAGACAATTGCTGTAATGCAGGCAGGAAATGATATATCGTGAACCTGGCAGAGGAAGATCTGTATGAAATAGTTTAATTCTGGATGTATTTAGAAAATAGATCAAATAAGATTTGAGAAGTTAGGAAGGAAAGAAAGGAATCAAAAGTGTCCCCTATATATTTGACCTCGCACCTAGAGGAATTTCTAGTAGCAGAGGGGAAATATGGAAGTATGAATATACTCAGTGTAGAGAAGGAAATTATAAGATTTAACCGGCAGCCTGAGGCCAGTGTCAAGTCTTGAAAAGGAAGCAGACTTCCTCTTTTTATACTTGTCAGGATTAATTATGCTAGTTTTCCTAGTGATCCTCTGTATTAGTGCTCAGGGAAACTTAAGAGTGTTAGCATTTGAGCCAGCAATCAAGAACAGGATAATATATCTCTGCAGTTTGAAAACTCTTCAAGAAACATGCTATCTTGAGAAAGTTCCTTTTTATTCCACTTAAAGAAAACTTTTCACCAAATGGCAAATCTCTGATGTTCCTTTTACCTTACTTATTACCATGCTCTTCCTATATGTCTCATTCCTCTGCATTCTTTAGTCATTGGGCCTGATAGTAAATTCTGCCTCCTATACACTCCTGCCCAGAACCGTGTCCTCTGCCCTAGACTAGATCATTTCCAGCTATCACTGGGATTGTTGCATTGCCTCCTAATGGGTCTTCCTAATGCCACTCCAACAGGCCTTTAAGTCTTTCTCCACACTGTAGCAAGATTGGTCTTTCTAAAATAGAAAGATGATCAGGTTCCTTACTAGTTTAAATACTAAAAAGGATCTTCATGTTCTTATAATAAAATACAGCAAACTTAAACTGGCTTAATAAGTCTTGTCTTCCTCCAATACTTCAGTTTTCCCCATTCTCTTACCATACCATGTTCTGGCCATTTCAATCTTTGTCAAGTTTCCCAAATGCAGTATTTTCTTTCTCATCTGTGTACCTTCAGGCATGTTTGGAACACTCTTCTCTTCTACTCTTCATCCAGCTGATATTCAACCATAATGCTCAGCTTCAGTGAGCTTCTAGGTCTGGTGCCCTTCCTGACTCAATCCTATCTCAGCACTTGTCAAACCAGATGCCCATCTGCCCTCAAGACTCTAAGTAAACAAGAGCAAGAATTATGTCTCTCTTGTTCAGCATTATGTCCCCCAGTTCAGCAAGTTTTAAGCAGTCACTCTATATCTGTTGAATTAATAACTCATATTGAATGTTAATTCTTTTTTTTATGATTGATTATCTACAGAGAGGAAGGGAGAGGGATAGAGAGTTAGAAACATCAATGAGAGGGAAACATCGATCAGCTGCCTCCTGCCCACACCCCACTTGGACCCTTGAGTCCGCAGGTCAACAGTCTATCCACTGAGGCCCTCTTTTGGCCTCTATGGATTTTAACTCCACTTATTTATATAACAAATTTACCACCTTTCACTTTAGTTATGCAATATTTCTCTATTATTGAACAAGTGCAGAATCCATGTTCAATTCATCTTTGTAGTTTCTCTAGCTCATCTGCCACATAGCTTTATATATATATATATATATGTACAGACTCCAATAAAATTTTACTGAATTAATTAATGAATTAATAGAACTTAAATGTTATCTTAATAGAGAAACATGTAAATTGACCATACCTCTACTACGCCCACAGCCAATCAGTGTGAGTATGCAAATTAATCCAACAAAGATGGGAATTGATTTGCATATATACCTGAGTCCCGGGAACCTCCTCAGCACCCAGGTCACTCCCAGCCAGCCATCGGAGGGATAGGGGGATCCCTCTTCCCAAGCCTAAAGCCTGGGGTGTAGGCTTTAGGCTTGGGAAGGGGCCAAGCCTATGACCAGAGGTGAGGGAGCAGGGAGGGGAACCCCTCCCCAAGCCTAAAGCCTCAGGCAGAAGCTTTAGGCTTGGGTAGGGTCCTAGCCTGGGATTGGAGGTTTTGGGGGTCCCCCTTCCCAAACCTAAAGCTTGAAGTGGAGTCATTAGGCTTGGGCAGGGTCCTAGCCTGAGATTGGAGAGAAAAGACAAAAAATTATGAACAACAAATACATATCTATCAACAAGTGAATCTAAAAATTAAGTGAATTAAAAATTTGATCAACAGAATAAACTGGTGAATATAATAGAATCAGGAGCACAGAAAGGGAGTAGACTGATAATTCTAAGGAGGACAAAAATCATAAAGCATCAAACAGACTGTGAAATTATAGCAGAAAGATTAAAGTTAGGTGAGGTAGATAAGTGATCAATCAAAGGACTTGTATGCATGCATATAAGCATAACCAATTATCACAGACACTGGGGGGTCGGGGCATGCCTGGGAGGGAGGGGGGGCAATGGGGATATATGTATATAAAATTAATAAAAATTAATAAATTTTAAAAAAAATACAAAAAAAAAGAAAGAAAGGGACTCAAAAAAAAAAAAGAGAAGGGAAAAAAATCAATGGAAACATCCTCAGGTGAGGATAAAAAGAAAAATAAAGAAAGAAATGCTATAGCCTATGAAAGAAACATCTTGAAAATGCTTAAAGAAAGTTGTCATTTTTTCATGGTGAAAGGACTGGAGTCCATGTTGATGAAAATACCTTGGTGGCTGTGATGACTGGCAGTGGCTGCAGCAGCAGGGTGATGGAGCTGGTGCTTTCCCCTGATTAGCCAGGTCACCTTCTGCAAAGGGAGGCCAGACTACGGCTAAGATCCACTCCCAACAGGGAGCAGGCCTAAGTCATCAGTAGGACATCCCTTGAGGGTTCCCAGTATGTGAGAGGGGGCAGGCTGGGCTGAGGACCCCTCCCCAGTATACAAATTTTGTGCACCGGGCCCCTGGTATTTAATAATTTCCAAATAGTCTAATTTATGGAGAAGATATGCTTTGAGGTTAGAAGTAGCAGATAATAAATCTAAGTAGGTAAATTGAGGCAAGGTAGTGGAGGATCTAGTTTGCTCAGTAAGAACTTAACAGTTTGGACACTGGAGAGGTATGTGATCACAGCTGAGTTCAGGGAGATTAATCCATCCTTGAGATAACTTTTATGGTAGATAAGTGTAGCATCCTGCATCCATTCCCAGAGTTGGATGAAGGGGTAAGTGAACCTTGGTATTGTAAGGGATTCAAGTCCTTTGAGATTGTGAGGGAGGGAAAAAACACATACAGGAAATAGAAGACAATTACTAGGCATAGTATGTTGGCTCTTGTGTCATAGTTTTACCTCTGGCTCTAGCTATAGTATTACTCTGCATTCTTTAATTATTCAAAATTATTCAGAGACTTAGATGTAGTTATAGTAGAATTAAATCTCAAAGTTAATTTCTAATTTGTTTTCAAACAGGTTCTCTGACTCTGAGAACACATCACGTTCAAGATTCCAAAATGGGATTTGTGATCAATGCAATCTACTCTATGGCCTATGGCCTTCACAATATGCAGATGTCCCTCTGCCCAGGCTACGCAGGCCTCTGTGATGCAATGAAGCCCATCGACGGACAGAAACTTTTGGACTCCCTGATGAAAACCAATTTTACTGGGGTTTCCGGAGATATGATCTTATTCGATGAGAATGGAGACTCTCCAGGAAGGTATTATTACAATTCCCCTCTAGACAATAGATCTGAACAAGAGTCATCTCTTGATCCTGAGGTGCCTCTTATCTCCTTGGTGGTTATCCAGGCATCCTGGTCATGTTTGACTAGCTCTGACATCAGAAAGTGAGAAGAGTCAGAAAGGGAAAGCTCTATTTTCTGTGGCCAGGGAAACATATTGATGCTGATGTACAAAACATGGTCTTGGAATCATCCCCATATTTCAGAGATGTAAACATAGAAGCAGGAGCCTCACATTACCATTGATAAGTGGTCGGCAAACTCAGTCAACTGAGCCAAATATCAACAGTACAATGATTGAAATTTCTTTTGAGAGCCAAATTTTTTCAACTTAAACTTCTTGTAATACCACTTCTTCAAAATAGATTCACGCAGGCCATGGTATTTGTGGAAGAGCCATACTCAAGGGGCCAAAGAGCCGCATGTGGCTAGCGAGCCACAATTTGCAACCACTGCCATAGATAATCAAAAGCAAGTTCTTCCCTGCATGTTATTCCCATTTTATTCCCTGTATTCCATGTTATTTCCTGTATTCTAACCTCCTCTTAGGTCATGAAACTATTCTGAAACAGGAACAATTCAATCTCTGGTATTCCAGAAATAGGCATGAGGCACTGTTATATTGTTTGCTGTACCTACAGAGAGTTACAAGTCATATTTTGTTTTTTTATTCTCCAACTGGAGCACTTTCTATCTTCTCAAGGACTAAATTGTCTTTTCCTCTGAAATTTCACCTTCCATTACTTATTATTAAGAGGAGCCTGAAAATATGAACTTACACATAATTATAGGTCAGCCTCTAGGGAAAGTCCTGAAGTACCTAGAACTTATCAGACTTTACATCTGTTTCATACTCCAAATTCTTAAGTGACTCTTCACATGGAACTTTTAATCCATGAGAGATGGTGTCATTGAAATGGTATTCTGGGTTGTAGCAAAGCTGGATCTTCACTCTGCCTTGCTGCAGAACAGTTGGGGTCCTTTGCTCTCCCCCTGTTAAATTCCAAGTACTCTTCCAGTAGCAGATTATGTTTGACAGCTGTGATTGCATGGGGATAACCTTACAGAGTCTGAAGTTGATTGTTCCAAAAGGTTTCAAGAGTCTCTCCAGGACTCATAATCTAGGTGCCTTTACCTTGGTTTAGCTTGGTCCATTTTCCTGAGGTAAGCTGGAGCTTGTCTCTGATGCAGCCCTTACCATTTCATAAACTGGACTTCTCAGTTACAGCTGCTATCAAGTCATGCCAACAAGATGAAAGCTGGATATTTTCTCTCTTATAGAGATGTGAAGATGATTGCTCCAGGCAGACTGTTAGCTAAGATTAGCTGACTTTTCATATGTGTTTTTCTAATTTTTTGGCTATTTAGTTTATCCATTACAGAGTGTGAAGGGTACAGAGTGGGAGGGAGAGATACAAGCATTTACCCCAGGTCAAAATTGGCTCTGTTGCAATGCTTCTTGGGGCAGGTGGACCAATAAGCTTAATCTTTGGACTTAGGTCAAGGCCTGTGCTCTGGTATCTACACATGGATTTATCAATCCTATATACATCCTCATAGTACTGATATCAGCTTGGGACTTGTTCACAGATGTTGTGATTACAGCATCACCATTCAATTTCCATTTCATATATCCAAGCCAGATAGTGAATAAATGGTTCAGTTCTATTCCAATGGGAAATCTTAATGAGTCACTATCTCATTTATAATCCTCCAAATATGCTGTAATGAGATACATTTCCAATACTGGTTCTTAACCTTTTTTTTTTTTTTGAGCATGAATTTTTTTAAGACTCAGATAAAATTTGTAAATATTCTCTTAATAACAATGTACATAACATTTTACAATTTCTGGGAATTCACAGTTGTTTAGAGATTTCCCATGCATTACTAAGGTTGGGTATTATATTAGCTCATTAATAAATAATCAGAATTAGCTTCTGAAGGCATGGGCCAGACTTAGGAAAAGGTGGTTTACAACTTTGTTTTTCCAACGAATCCAGTTATATTTACAAAATAACTAACACTAACATTTATTGTGTATTCTGGGTCAAACCGTAAGCTAAATCCTCTACCTTTGAATTCTATGGGATAAGTAATATTATTATTCTCTTTCCAGATTAAAGTTTACAAACTGAGGCTCACAAAGGTTAAATGACTCGCCCAAAGACACATTCTAATAAATGGTAGTCAATATTCTTACTCAGCCTGTTGGGCTTCAACTCCTAACCATATACAACATCCTGTCAATTAACTAGGATCACAATAAAAAAGCCATTATTTTCTGAGAAATGTATTTGAAGGCATTATGTTGTTAGTTCTGTGGATTAAAAATTACAGCTTTGCTAGATCAAAGGCATTCCAAACCAGAGGAGCCTGGGGTGGTCAATTGTTCCCTTAAAATGCCAGAATCCCAAAGCCAGAGCCTAAACAGAGGAAGTTGAGAGAGGTGGCAGCTCACTCAGGCACACTCACTTGTGGATTATTGAAGAGTAAACTAGAGTCATTGCTTTTAAACTTCATATTTAATTAGTGTCCTATCTGTTCACAATTTTTTTAATAAAAATCTTGGTGCCAAGTGTGTTACAGAATTCAAAATGTTTGAATGTACAAAAGATTATACACTCCTCTAATGCCCCTGGCATGCTGTGGAGTAGCACTTCTTTATCAACATGTTAATGTTTCTGCAGCAAAATATAAATATTCATATGAAGACTGACTATAAGTAGCCTCATGACAGTGTGGGCCAGGTTCTGTCACTAGGTAAGTTCAGGCTTCTGTGAGTTATAAAAGTTTTAAAAAAGTAAGCTATAAAAATTTTTAAAAAAAAGCTGTGGTTTTCAGAGCTCTAAGGAATTCAGAATTATAGATAAGAAATGTGGACCTTTACTACTTACTTACTTACTATCAATGATATAGATTACAGGTCAGCAAATTAGAGTCTGCTATCTTTATAAATAAGATTTTATCGAAACACATTTGCACTCATTTGTTTACTAGTAGATATGTTTTGTGGCTGCTTTCATATGACACTAGCAACATAGAGAAGTTCCACAAACCAGAAACAATTTCACATAGCCTAAAGTATTTACTGTTTGCCCCTTTACAACAAAAGTTTTCTGACCTCATATAAAGAGTTAATTGAAAACTAAGATTTCAGAGGCATTGTCATGGTCTGGAACTGACCATAATTGAACAGAGGAAACATGGGAATCAATATCAGACAAATGACCACTTAAAGCAAAAATTGTAGCATTATATTGTGAGATTTATAATTGAATATAAAATATGTGAATATAAAATATTTGACAACATGAAGGAAAGGGATATAGAATTATAAATGAGCAAGATCCTTATATTTTACATTAAGTGGCACATTAACTTTAAGAATACATATTGTAATCCCATAAATATCCACCAAAATTATAATACAAGAGAAATAGGTAAAAAGCCAATAGAGGATTCTAAAACCCAAATTATCCCAAAAGAAGATAGGAAATAAGGAACAGATGAACGAAACCAGAGTGACAAGTAATAAACAAGGGTAGGACCCTAGAAATATGCAGATCTGTTCAAATCAATAGCAACAAAGAGAAAAGCCTTCTGACACCTACATTTCTTTCCTCCTTCCAGCCTAGAATGTTAAAATGTTACTTGCTCACAGTCACCTTTTGAAGAGCTAGAAGCCAAATATATTTGAAGTAGCCAATGACATTATATATATGAGTCCTTTTTACCTGTGTTCTGTGTTCTAATATCTCAACTTAGTAGCCATGGGGTAACAGAGTGGAAAGATGTAGGATTCAGTTTTGTATCCTATAGATTGGTGCTTTTTGTTTTAGAAATAGAATTTAGACAGCTACTCAAAATTGTTACCAGCTGCGAATAAAACACTGCCCTTTAGCCACTGACTACACAACAAAACTTAAGAATGAGTTAACATTCTGAAAAAGATACTACAGTAAAAAATGTGATAGGAAATGAAAACAGAATAGTATCATTTTGCAATGTAATGTTCAAAAAGATTGATATCAGATTTTTTTCTTAACATTTGTGCTGAGCATTGGTCTGAATATGACAATCTGGCAACTTGAACCCCAGAGCGAGAAAGTTTTCTATCCATGTCAATTTCCAGATAACTAAATATGCTGAGCATGGAAGGTTGCAGAAGGCATTCATAAGATCCCATCTGCCAATCCTGTAAATTCTGGGAGGGAATATCAGAGGGAGGGTACTATGTGAAAGCACTGTGCATCTAAGGCATACCTACAGATATGTCTACAGGAACTGACACAGTGATTGTACTACTCATCCAAGGCACCCAGATTGGAAAATCATTTCAGAAATGATTCTCTGGTAATGTTCTGAATATTAAAAAAAAATCACCTGAACACATCAATCTTCCCTCTTTACATTGCTATCCCCATGCTCAAAATAAGAATAACAGTTAATAGAGGCTAAGAACTCACAGAGTGCTAGTATATCCAGGGATTTTTACATTACATGAGGCGCTTTAGAAGCTATTTTCACTTATTTTAAATATCACTGCAGGTGTCTTTAGAGAATGACTTTTGCCATTGATGAAAGGATGAAATAAGAAAGGAAAACCAGGCCTTCTCCAAATTATCCCCACATTCCCTATAGCTGCAGATTAAAGATTTACCAAATTTTTCATTTGGTTGAAAAAGGGAAATTTTATTTTACTTGAGTAGAGATGAAAATCTTTCTATCTTGATGTCAATTCCACACATAGAGCAATCAGGCTGCTCTAGATGTGCCACTCATGGAAAAAGGAGATATATGTACTACTACATGTAATACTTGAACCATTAAAAATAAAATAAAATAAAATAACCTTTCTATCTTTTTTTAGAAGCCTAAGAGCATTGCTTGTTTAAACTTCTTGAAGTTATTTCAAAACTTTTCTTTCATCCTGCTAAGGTCAGGTCACCTTTTCACATGGGATTACTTTCTATTTCAGGTTTATACTTGAATTAAAAAAATAATAATCTCTGAAGACAGTGAAACAGAGGTTTTTTTGTTGTTGTTGTTGTTAGTCTTAGTGTACTGTCATGGAAAATTCCAGTACCACTAATTTTTTACATTGTTTGGGAATGAAATCTTTCGATTTTTTATGGCTTAGATTTTATATTGTTAAATGAATAATTATTATATTCTCATTCCTAAGGTATGAAATAATGAATTTCAAGGAAATGGGAAAAGATTATTTTGATTATATCAATGTTGGAAGCTGGGACAATGGAGAATTAAAAATGGATGATGATGAGGTATGGTCCAAGAAAAACACCATCATCAGATCCGTGTGCAGTGAACCATGTGAGAAAGGCCAGATAAAGGTAAAATGGAGTCCATGTTTCTTTAATTGTTGTTGTAAATTTAAAAGTATTCATTATCTCTGGCTGTTGTTTAAAATTTTAGATACTTGTTTTTTATATTATAAGCTTTTAATGTCAGAAATTGTATTTTTTACTTTTTGCTCATTGATTCCTCATGGTATCTAATATGACCCACAATAGGTTTAGTACTTGAACTCATTGAACCAGCTGATGACTTATGCTTGCCCACACCCTTTCTACTCATGTAAGCCTTTAAAAACATACTTCCTAGAAATAAATAGTTCACAGTTGGAAATTATATTAATTGGTAATTACCTTAACAAACATTTATAAACTCCTACTAATGTAATAGTTTATATCAATGGTAAAAAAGTAAGTTAGACACCTTTACTGTCAGAAGAGTTATAATTTAGATGAGGAAAAACATTATGGGCACAGATAACTAATATTATGTAAAATGGGATGACTTTATTAAGAAAGAAAAAAAGGGGAGTTATATAAGTTCATACAAAGTACAGGGAGAAATTTCTTCTGGATAAAATGTCAATCATTGCACCATGTACAATCAATATGATTTGAGAGAGAAAAGAGGGGAAATAATCACTTCCTGTTTCAGTAAAGCGATACTAACAAGAAAAGTGATCAACTATTCTGAAATAACATTGAATAATCTAGGATTTATTGCTTTAAATATTTATTATAAAACAGAAAGTTGAAATGCTAGATTGAATCCATATATATGGAGAGTTTTAAGTGTCATACTAAATAGGTTGAACTTACTAAGAGTCTGAGATTAATTATTACCAAGATGTTGTCATATGCTGGGCTACAGTAGGTGAAAATTCAAGAGTAGAGTTCTGAAACATAAATAATGAAGGAAGAGACAAGTTAGAACTACACTGTGGTGATGAAGGTCCTAAATTATAGAACAATGAGAATAGAAAGGGAGCAAGAGAGGTGCTTGATATGAAGATTACAGGGGTAGATTCAATCAACCTTGGTGACCAAGTGGATAGGAGAAGAGAAAGAAATTTGAGCCAATTGTGATTTCGACCCTTAGTAATTAGGAAGTACCCTTGTCAGGAATAGAAAAAATGAAAATAGTTTTAGAGAAAAGACAATGGGCTAATTTGGGGCTTGTTGGTTTTAAGATATCTAACCAGTGGTAGAAAATATTGGTCTATAACAATGAGAAATAAGGCTGAATATACAGACTTGGGAACTGAACAGTAGATAAGATTGCTGCACCTGAAAGTACAAAGAGAAGGTAAATGTGCACCAAAAATAGAGAACTTAAAGAAGCTGCAGAAAGAAAAGGTATTCCTGGCTGGTATGGTTCAGTTAGAGTGTCAACCCAAATGTCAAAAGATCAAGGGCTTGATTACTGCCCTAACTGGTTTGGCTCAGTGAATAGAGCATCTGCCTGCGGACTGAAGGGTCCTAGGTTCAATTGCCATCAAGGGCATGTACCTTGGTTGCAGGCACATCCCCAGTAGGGGTGTGCAGGAGGCAGCTGATCAATGTTTCTCTCTCGTCAGTGTTTCTAACTATACCTCGCCCTTCCTCTCTGTAAAAAATCAATAAAAATACATATTTTTAAAAAATATATTTGATTACTGGTCAGGGCACATGCCCAGGTTGTGGGTTCAATCCCTAGTTTGGGTGCTTGAGGGAGTCAACCAATCAACATTTCTGTCTCACATCAATGTTTCTCTCTCTCCCTCCTCCTTTTTCTATCTCTCAAAGAAATTATATATATATATATATACATCCTCAGGTGAGGCATGTGAGGATTAAAAAAAAGAAGAAGAAAAGGTGGAGGGTGAGCAGCAGCAGGATCAGGGACAGATAGAGAGAACCAGAGAGCATAGTGGCATGTAAGACAGTGGTCAATCTAAGCAAGATGTTGAGGAAGACAAGGACTGAAGGAAAGACATGAGAATTAGGGTTAGCCCTTTCACTTGAATCCTTCTTGAAACAGAAGACTACCAGATAATAATAGAATAGAATAGAATAGAATAGAATAGAATAGAATAGAATAGAATAGAATAGAATAGAAAACTGAGCAACACGAAATTTATGGTGAAAAGCAGGTAAGGGAATAGTCTGGCAATTTGAGGACAATAAAAAGCTACTTTTATATTAAACTAGAGGCCTGGTGCATGAAATTCATGCACTCAGTGAGGGGTTGGGGGGTGTTCCCTAACCCAGCCTGTGCCTTCTCACAGTCCAGGAGCCCTCAAGGGATGTATGACTGCCATGGAGGTGAGAGAGGCTCCGCCACCACCACTGTGCCTGCCAGCTGTGAGTCCGGCTCAGTGCTTCTGGGTGAGCAGTGCTCCCCCTGTGGGAGTGCACTAATCACCAGGGGGCAGTACCTGCATTGAGAGTCTGCCCCCTGGTAGTCAGTGTGCATCATAGCAACTGGTCATTCTGCCATTCAGTCGATTTGCATATTAGCTTTTTATTATATAGGATAAGGTCTGGCTACACAGGAAATAATCCAGTGAAAGAGGAGTATAAAGGAATAATAAAAATTAAATGGGGCTTTTTTGTTGGAATACATAGTCCTATTGGAAGAAAAAATAAATTATCAAAATAATGTATTAATTAAATAGTTATTTAAGTACTATAGGATGCTCCAGGCATTGTATATACCTAAAGCAGCTGGCTTGCTCTTTTCAATCAATCACATCTTCACTCTGTTTAGAAGACATTTGAGGTATTCATTCATTGAATATTTCAGTATCAATTATAAGGTCTTCAAAGGGTCATCATGAATATTTAATAAGCATGAGATCAAAAGGAAGAATGACAAGAAAAGTGAAGATAAATACAAATTTATTAATATCTGCTAAATAGCTCAATGACTTATACAGTATCTGAAAATTTCCTCGTGTTTTATTATGGTATAAAAGAATTGGTCAGCTATGACCCATAGGCCAAATTTGACTTCCTGCCTGTTTTTGTAAATAAAGTTTCATATAAATACAGCAATGTTCACTTCTTTATGTATTGTTTATGACTGTTTTCACATTTGCTATTGTAAATAGAGTTGCATAGTTGGCTTTCAATAGGGAGTGTATGACCTACAAAGCCTAAACCATTTACTCTCTGGTCCTTTGCAGAAAGTTTGCTAAAATGTAACATAAAATGATAGTCTGCATCTTGGCCAATCATCTTTCAGTTAAACACTTCATGTGAAATTCTTTATGGACTTATTCAGAATATTAATTATTCACAATTTCCAGTTCTTCTTGTAGAAATATTATACAGTGTAAGTTACTTCTTGGACATTGTTTTAACCCTTCATAGCAATACATTTTGAACATTTAACTGCAAAATACTGGATGGCTGATTTGAGAGATTTCTATATTGTATGCATTGATCTACACCCTTTTATATAGAAGACTGGAGAGCGTCCACAGATTTTGGTATCTTCCAGGAGTCCTGGAAACATTGCCCTGCAGAGACCAAGAGATAACTTAAGTTTCTGTGGAGTCAAAAATTTAAGTGGTTTTCAGATTGTGCAGGGTGAGAGGAGATGAGATTTGGTGCCCCTAGCCTTTGCATTGTTCAAGGATTAACTGCATATACTTTTCTACCCCATTCTACTAGGATTAACTTACATAATAGTGGAAGAATTTGATTCCTTATTATAATACTTTAAATACTAGTTAATTTGTAATAATTTTTATGTAGTCTTTTTAATTCCAAATTCTATTTTCCTAACTAGATCTCATTTTCACTCTATTCAATATAAAATTCACAACATTTTCTTAATATGTTTTAAGGTGTCACTTAGCAACTTCATTAAAGATATCAACATCTTATGGCATTGTTCAAATTTACTAACTTAGTTGAGTCCATGAAAGGACATTAGTTTAGCAAAGGTTTAAATATGTTACATATTGTTATTCATAAAGAAAGCAGCACCACTTCCACGATGTTCAAAAAGAATGGGAATTACTATAAAAGAGAATTTTCACCATCTCCTATATTCAAAATGAATGTGAACAGAACATATATATCAAGTGAAATAAAGTAAAACAAATCAGTTTTTAATGATCAGAAAACATATTACTTGTTACCCCTTATTCAAAATAAGATTGTAATATTTAAATTAACCTTGGAGAAGGGCATAAACTTACTCTGGTTAAAAAAAAATGAAATTCACAAACCAGTATAAATTGAATCACAGGAAGTCAGCATATTTCTAGAAGGAAAATTAACTGCTTTAGTTTCCTGGGCCCTACATAAAAGAGAATTCTTCAATATTTGAAATGTGTTTGATTGCATTACTAGTACTTGTCCAATGATAGTTTTACCATTTTTACCAGTGTGGTTGAAATTACCCCAAAAATGAAATTAATTTATCTGTATGAATATTTATATGCATATTACTAGTAAAACACTTAACATTTTTAGCATTCTGCAGTTTACATATCACTGTGGTATTTTTTAATCCTTAAATTCCTTTATTGGAACAAGATTCTTGAGTGTATTTTAGTACTTGAGAGACAAGTGCACAAATTACATACTATCCATCTAGGCAGGTTTTCATTACACTTTGCCTGATGGTGAAATAGTTCGTTTATAAAGCTCTGCATATCAAAAGGTTTTGAATTTGACCAGGCTGTCTATGAATTGGTCTCTGGAAAAGTTAAGTGGCATTTCATTTTAGCTACTGTATTTTACAACATTAAAAATAAATCCTCAGGAAATCCTATAAAGGTACATGCATTTTAAAAGCAATGGTATTCGTTTGAAGAAATAGGATCAGCTGGAGGATGCAATACTACTTAGTGGATATAAATAAGACTAGAGCAATGGAACCTCTTGATTCCCAGGCCAGTGCTCTTGCCTCTACATCTTCCAAAATATCATGAACTCAATCTTTATATAGACCAAAAAGGTTCAGTTTTTAAGAGCACGAGTCTTGAAGTCTAACAGCTACTGTTTGATTCTTCATTTACCCATGCTGTGTGAGCTCACTATGTCTCCATTTTCTCCCTGGAGGGAAAAATGAATAAAATAAAACCAGCTTTGTGATATAGAGATAACAACCTATGGCATTCACTAAACAGCCAGAAAATAGTCAATATCATTAGAGAGAATACTTTAGCTTGATTAAACAGGTCTAGTTAGCATTTTTGTCTCATTTCTCTGGTTATTTTAAGGAAAGGACATTTTAACCATTTTGTCACTGTTCTCTACTTCAAGCATGTCGAACTCATGGCCCATGGGGTGCATGCCTCATTTATTTAGCCCTTGTTAGCCTTTGAGTTTGACATGCTTGCCCTACTACTTTTATCATTACAGTGTAAAGAGCCAGCACAAGGATGCTACAAAATAAGAAAGAGGTGCCACCTTACAACTGTATTTGGCTATAAATATCTAGACATTGTTATTAGCAAAGGTCCTTAATAGAGACAAGAAATAGAGTGTAATCATTGCTGTGTCTGGTTATTGCTGGTTATTAATCACAGTTTTAATTATTTATAGGAATGTTTAATGAATGCTATCTCTATTCCACAGAGGCTATTCATGAACCAGGAGTAGGTTGGGAAAAGGCATCCATTTCTAAAAATAATATCTGAGATGCTTTCAACTGTCAAATTATTTCAATTCTTTTCTCTTGCCTTAAAAAGAATTAAATAGGTGAAGAGGTATATAATAGTCTCAATGACCTCATCCATATCTATCTTCATCCTAAGCAAATGGAAGTCACTAGAATAAGCAGGAATGGCTGAATTATTGAACCAGATTTTTAGTAGAAACAGATACCAAGTTATGAGCTCCCCCAAAAGATCCAAATTATCCCTCTTCATTCAATACAGATTCCTAATTATTTTTTAACAACATAGATAGATCTTTTTAACTTTAGCAGATGTACAATGTTTTTTGCTAAAATGTTCAGCTATTGGAAGGAAGTCAAGATAACTATAGAGAGCAAAAGTTCTTAATTGGAGGGAAAGAGAGACAAAGCCTCAAGAAAATTCAGTTAGATATACATATATAGAGATGCATGTATATTTATATGTGAGCAAAACACAGGCACTTAATTAAATACAGGTATCTAAAGCTAATTATCCAAAGATGTGCATTCAATTTAATTCTTGACCCTATCACTAACAATTTTATGATACTGAACTGGTTACTTAGCCTAATTCTTTAAGTATTTAATGAGAACATTAATACTTATACTGCCCATCTGGTAACATTTGAAAGAATTTATGTAAAAGCCCTCTCTGCTTTGCAAAGCAATGCATTTGAATAAAAAATTGCTGGATTTTTATCTATGCAAAGAAATAATCAGAATTTTAAATATTTGCCTTAGGTGATCCGGAAGGGAGAAGTCAGCTGTTGTTGGACCTGTACACCATGTAAAGAGAACGAGTATGTCTCTGATGAATATACATGCAAGGCTTGCCAACTGGGGTCCTGGCCCACGGATGACCTTACAGGTACATGTATCACAATGTCAGCATAGGTACAGCTCTCACTTATTAAAAAAAAAATGACCTGAAGAAGACACAAACATTGGAGGAGGGAGTCACATCAACAAGCATTTGTCATCTTGGTGGCTTTGGATTATGTCACAAAGAATTTCCTTTAGAACAGAAGCTTCCTCAACACCTGGCTAATTGTGAAAATCTATAGATCTCACAGAGAGGTTGGTTTATATTCCCACCCTTCCCACCAAACTAGATCAGAATCCCCAAATTTTTTCACCATCCTGAGGATATTCCCAGAAATTTCTTTGCAGGGACCCAGGAAATTGTCATTTGAGGTAGAAAGAGCTATTGGCCAGGAAGAAACCAAGATATGTCATGACATATCCAAGAGTAAAAAGGTTACACAGAATTGAATAGATATTGATCTAAAAATTTAAAACTCTTTGTTTCTCTTAGTGCTTTTCCTTAATCTAAACCAGGTACTTCCAACTAATGAGTTTTTAAATACTGTCAATACAGGTTATGACTGATGTCTGATTGTTTCTTGTTTAGTTCTTTAGGGGGTGGAGTAGGTAGTGTTTGTTTTGTGTTCTTTTGGCTTGGGTTTATTTTCTGCAAAGATGTTAAGGAATATGTCATTGTATTCTAAAAATTATATTTTACGGATATTTCTAAGTTTTATAATATAAAAACAGCATAAGATAGCTTTCATCTTTCCTTATAATTTATTCAATGTATATGATATGCTTGTTTGCCTCACAGAAATAAAGATACAACCTCTATCTTCACTTAATGAGGAAGGAAAAAAGATAAAAATATGATTCCAGTTAAGTAAGATAGATTTGTGCAAATAGGAGTATGAGGAGTGGTCCTATGAGACTAAGTTTTCAAAGAAAACAGAGGAGGGAAAAAAACATCTTGATGCTTCATTTATGCTGGGAAAATAATTTTTAAAATCCAAATTATAAGATGTGACTGTTAAAGTGGTCATAGATCTAGCTTAATTTTATAATTTTCATCGACAACCCTTATTAAAAGCTATATAGATTGTGGTACAGACAAAATAAATTAATATCTACTTAGATATTTAAAAAACATCTGGAGAAGAGAGCCCACCAGTGCTATGTCAAGTCATCAAATGGTTTTAAAATTAAAATGGATTTAGCACAGCTTTAGGCTAGAAGATTATAGCATCCTCAGTGTTAATCCCCTCCCTCACAGGACAAGAAACTATTCCTAGTAGTTGTATTAGCTTATTCCAGAAGCCTGCTTCTAAAAGTCCCATAATTCTGGGCCTTTTGAGACCAACTCACATTAAAACTTTGTTTTCAGTGATTGGTATTTATACAAAAAACTTTCCTTTCCTTAAAAAAATAAAAAAATTAATAAATTCTGATTTAATGCAATATCCAAGTGCCCTGTGTTAGCATTTGAATCCTATTTTTACTATTAGACAATGATCTTTTTGATACTCTTTTTATAAAATATATTTTATTGATTTTTTACAGAGAGGAAGGGAGTGGGATAGAGCTAGAAACATCGATCTACTGCCTCCTGAACACCCCACACTGGGGATGTGCCCGTCACCAAGGTACATGCCCTTGACTGGGTTCGAACCTGAGACCCTTCAGTCCACAGGCCAATGTTCTATCCACTGAGCCAAACCAGTCAGGGCCTGAAACTCTTATACATCCTGGTATCTCCAAAGCCACCTCAGTACTGAGCACATAGCCTTCAATAAATTTAGTTGAATAGATGAACTATAGCCCACTTGCATGCATACACAGTAACATGTCAAAAAGAAAAACGAACATGTTTGGTTTTTGTGGGAGGGAAGTGAGGAGCAGTATTGTGGTCTTTACTTTTCTACTATTTCTTTACTTTATTCAAATTTCTAATTTCAACATGTATTTTCATTAAATTGAACAACTATCTTGGAGATTCAACTATCTGCATGGTTAAGCAGCTTGAAAATGAATATAATATTTCTTCTATGTTTTGTAAAACTTTTCTGCTGACAACGGACATGGTCTGCTTCCATATTCATTCAGCAGAAAAATATTTAATCTTCTTATTTGCATTATAAAATACATGGTAGAAAAAATGAGGTTGAAAACCAGATGTGGTTCTTATATATATTACCATCTTATTAGAAGAGAAATAATTTCCCCCTCTTGCTTTCTCTGTCACACAGAGAGACACACATAAACATAAACATATAGAAAATTGTGATAAGTAATATAAAGTAAAAGAACAAAAATTTTTAAATGAAAATATTAGAAAAGACATAATTTAAATGTGTGGCTATAAAAGATCTCTCTGAAAGAGTGAAAATTAACTGAGACTTAATGTTAAATAGAAATAGTTAGCAAAAATAATCATGAGAGGAGCCTTTCTGGCTAAGGAAGAAGCAAATGTAAAGGTCTGTATATGGGGAAACAAATGGGAAAATGGTGTCAGAAGAGATCAGAAAGACCCTAGGGGCTAGGCCAGATAAAGCCTTGTAGAGCATGCCCAGGATATAAGTATTTATTATTAAATACAAGTAGAAGCACATGATTGTCTATATACCTTTAAAATATCATTCTAATTTCTATGAGGGAGAATAATTTGGAGAGGATAGAAAGTGGAATCAGGGAGACCAGTTGGATGATTACCACAGGTTAGCACTGTAGGCAAGATTTCTTAGTGTCTTTGCCTGAATTGTGCATTGGAAAATTTGAAATAGACTTCGGAGTAGAATCAAGAGGATATACAGATGAATTGACTGGAGTAAATATTAAAGGCTACCAAATAATCTGCCTTGAAGGCTGGATAAATAAATGCATTCTTTCATAAAAATAAATAATTTGATTTTAAGCAAGATCACTTTGAGATATCTTTGAGATTTTCAAGTATAAATTAATTAATATAACAAATTAAGGCCTTACAGTTTGTTCCAGAAAATGTAATAGGAACATAGGAACTGAAAATATAAAACATAAATACAGTCTATGTTTCAAAAAAACTTATAATCTAGTGGGAGAAAAGCCTGTATGTATACTTGTTTTATATATATATATATATATATATATATATATCCCTAATATGCAAATAGACCGGATGGTGCAACAACCCAACAACTAGTCAATCTCACATGCACTGACCACCAGGGGGCACATGTGGAACATGGCAGCAATGGCAGCTGGTGGCAGAGCATGGAACATGGCAGGCATCAACTACAGGGGGACGTTGGAGCAGGTGCACCAGACCAAGGTGGGGTGCTGGTCATTGTCATCGGGACAAGCCTCTGGTGGTTACTGAAAATTCATTCTGCAGTCCTGCCCGGTGCTCACACCTGCTGCTGGTGCTGGCCCTACTCACAGCCGCCATTGGTGCTGGTCCCAAACGCTCCACACTCTCAGTGGGTGAGAGCAGTGATGCTGCCATCATCACTTGGAAGTAGTGGCAGTGGGAGTGGGGCTGCTGGCAGACAGGGGATCAGGGCTTCAGTAGGAGAGTCCAGGCAGGGGCATGGAGGATGGACCAAGATCCACCCCTGTGCCCACGGCAGCCTTGTGGCCCACAGTTCCTTTCAAGGTACATGAATTTGTGCACTGGGCCCTAGTATAGTATATTAAAGGCTATAGGTAAAAATGAACAAAGTGGTATGGAAAAATAGAGGAGGGCCTACCTAGCCCTGAAAAATTTGAGAAAATTTACTCTTGAAGCATAATTTTGGAGCTCTCTTAGTACAAAAGTGCAGAAATCTTAGAAAGTGAGTGATCATCAAGGCTGTTAATGGCACCATTCTTCTCCTAGTTGCCCCAATCAAAAGGCAATGATTCTTCCCTATTCCTGAGCACCTTATCTAGTCACAATCACACTTGGCTATTTGAATTGCTAAATATTTTTACTCACTTCACTCTCTCCATCTGTACAACTCTTCCCTTGACTATGTTCTCATCTTCTCACATTTGGCTTTTAGAGTAATTTCCCAGTTTATTTCCCTACTCCCAAATTTATAGCACATGCCTCTAAGTCTACTATCCATCTTGCTACTCAATAATGTATCCAAAATAAAGAATTATCCCTTTTATTTCATTGCTCAGTACTTACCAACATTTTCATATCTTTATACATATACTAGAGACCTGGTGCACAAAATTTATGCACATTAAAAGGGGATTAGAGGAAATAATTTAATATTGCTATTTACCCTTTCTCTATAATAGAAGTGTCAAAGATGAAAGGAAATTAGTAAAATCTATATGAAAATCTTCCTCCTGTCAGAGTCTGGGCCTCACCATGGGACCTAGAGTCAAGTCCTTGCCCACCCACATGCACCTCAAAATCACGTGAGACTCAGACCTGGCCAGGACCCACCCATTTGGCTAGATCCAGACCCAGCCAGTCCCACCCTTGTCAAGCATAGCCTCAGGTCCCCTGGCCCTGTGCCAGGATGGGGAGCATGGTCTGAGGTACAGAACGAGGCGGGGGATGTGATTAAGGTCCTCTGTCAAGCTCTGCCATTCTGAGGTCCCCTGTCAAGACCCACTGGGTATGGGGCATGGCCTGAGGTCCCCCATCAAGCACCGCCTGACAGGGGGGCAGGGAGGTGGGCAGGGTGGAGGGGTGCAGCCTCAGGTCCCCCAGCACAGCACCAATAGCGGGTCACAGGCTCAAATCCCTTGTCAAGCTCCACTGGCAGGAGTGCGCAGCCACAGGTCCTCTGTCAAGCCCTGCTGGGCAGGGGCGTGGCCTGAGTTCCCCTGGTTCAGCACTGAGGGTGCACCTTGAGGTGCCCCGTCAAGCCCCACTGGGTGGGGGGACGGCCTGAGATCCCCTGTCAAATCCAGCTAGGCAGGGGGTCACAGCCTCCGGTCCCCTGGCCTGGTGCTGGGGTAGGGGGCGTAGCCTGCGGTCTCCTGCCCTGGTACTGAGGTGGGAGAAGTGCCTGAGATCCCCTAGCCCAGCACTAGGATGGGAAGTACACCTTGAGGTTCCCTGTCAAGCCCAGCCAGGCATGGGGGTACAGCCTCAGGTCCCCTGAGGTCTCCCAGCCTGCTGCTGGGGTGGGGTAAGCAGTCTGAGGTACCCTAGCCCAGAAACCAGGATGGGAAGCATACCTTGAGGCCCCCAGTCAAGCCCTGCTGGGCAGGGGATGTAGCCTCAGGTCCCCTGGCCTGGCACTGGGGCGGGGGTGTGGTCTGAGATCCCCCAGCCTGATGCCAGGGTTGGGGTGTGTCCTGAGGTCCCCTGTCAAGCTCTGCCAGGTTGGGGGCACAGCCTGAGGTCCCCTGTCAAGCTCCATGGGGTGGCAGAGGGCATAGTCTCAGATCCCTGCTGATTGCTTGTTAAGGCTCCTTATGGGAACTTAACCTTAGCTGTGGGTACAGTCATCTTTGTGACAGAGTAATGGTCAATTAGCATATTCCCTCTTTATTAGATAGGATTGCAAGTATTTCAACATAGCACACAAAATTCCCTCTCTTATTTCTCCTATGACTTTTCCAGTCTCAATCACCACCATTTTGTAATTCTCATTGTATATCCTATCTAATAAAGAAGGAATGTGCTAATTGTCCATCACAATCTGACAAGATGGTGGCACCCACAGGCAATAAAGAGGGAATATAGTAATTGACTGCCACACCCCCACAAGATGGTGGCATCTACAGCCACAAGATGGTGACATTCAGTCCCCTCAGCCCTGCCTCATCCAGCCTCAGTCCCCCAAACCCCTCAGCCTAGCCGAGGGGCAGCAGGTGCTGCATACCTCATCCGGCCAGAGAACCCCAGTCCCTTCAGCCCTGCAAGGGAGGCAGTTAAGGGCAGTCAGACTGGCAGGAGAGCAATTAGGGGGCTATCAGGCTGGCAGGCAGAGTAGGTAGGGGCAATCAGGCAGGCAGGCAAGCGAGTGGTTAGGAGCCAGTAATCCCAGATTGTGAGAGGGATGTCCGACTACAATCTGAGGGGTTCCAGATTGGAAAGGGTACAGCCTGGACTGAGGGACACGCCCTACCATGCACAAATGTTGTGCACCAGGCCTCTTGTTCTAGTATAATGAGCTGCATTTAATTGTCATCTACACACAGTGCTGTGATTCTTCCACATGCATACATGTATTTTCTTTTCTGTCCACAATTTACTTACTCCCCGACATAGAGGTAGCATTTAGTCAATGTGTGTCAACCTGCAGTAAAATGATGGAGTTAAAAATGAAGACAAAAGTAGGAATTAAGACCATCCAATGATTCTGGCCTTTAACCAAAAAAGTTTGGACTTTATCCTATAGGCAATGTTGGGCCAGTGAGGTTTTCCAGTAGAAGAAGGAAATGATTCCTCTAGCTACATGTGTATTTATGAGTGTGCGTATTTATGTGGGGAGTGAGAATAAGTGCAAATATGAGAAGATCTTCCCATTGATATTATGTGAACTTTGACATTTAAGTGAGATCTACGGTACTTTTCCAAAGAGCCTGTAGCTGTTTGCAATCCTATCTCAATGACTCTGATGCAACCTACAGGTCACTTGGAGCTGCTAGCCAGAGACTTCTCTGATGGCCGCAGCTATCCTAAAACCCACCATAGAGATGCCTGGGCTAGCTAGCTTTGGGAAGACTGTAAGCCTTTCTTCTACCAATTTGGCTTAGTTATCTCACTTCAGCCTACAACATGAGAATTCAGGTCATCTTTGGGTCAGTACTCTCATTTAGTAATAGTAACTAACTCATAAATTAGCTTCCTGGGTGCCAGGAACTGCTTAAGCATCTTACAAATGTTAATTAAATTAACCCAAACAAAACTCTATAAGATTGTTAGCACAGTTAAGAAATCTGAAACCACTTAGAATGGAATAATTATTTAGAAAAACAACAAGAAGTGGCAATCAACTGACTTTACTATTTTTATATTTATGTATAGACTTATATAGATTCATAGAAAGATGTCTGAAGTGCCCTAACCAGTTTGGCTCCGTGGATATAGGGTCGGCCTACAGACTGAAGGGTCCCAGGTTTGATTCTGACCAACGGCATATATCTTGGTTTCAGGCTTGATCCCCAAGGGGCATGCAAGAGGCAGCTGATATATGTTTCTAACTCTATCCCTCTCCATTCTTCTCTGTAAAAATCAATAAAATATTTTTTTAAAAAGAAAGATGTCAGAAATGAAAATTACCTACTGATAAGAAAAGATGTTTATGAGTGGTGGGATTGTGGGTTACTTTTTCATATACATACATATATATGTGTGTGTGTGTGTAAACATGTATGTATATAATTTTGAATTATATTTTAAGGATGTGTTTTTATCAATAAAGCCATTAATGTAAATTTTAAGCTACCCATATTCTTAAAATCCATAATAAAATAGCAGGAAGCAGGAATTCAGAGTTGGGAAGAGAAAGGAAGAGAATCTGGCATGAAAACTAGAAAAAAAAAGATTATAAAAGGAAGATAAGGGCAAAACATAGACAATGTCACTAATTCAACTTATTTTCAATGAGGACATCAAGTAGTTATTACTTATCTGACAGTCATCAGATATTTATGTTAACAGTGAATAGAGACCAGAATCTGTGCTCTCAAATAAATCATCCTCCTAAATACAATATTGATAAATGATAAGATATTGAGTGTTAATAGCAGAGAAGGACAGAATGGTGCCAGAGCACCATTATATCAGTGGAAGCTACTTAAATAAGGTTTAAAGTTATCTCTTCAATTAATTGCATACATGCAAGCATTAAAGTAAAAATGAGAGCTGATCAAACTAAAATGATAGAGAAGAATGTTTTGGACATAGAGTAAATAACTGAATATGTGGAGGGTGGTGATGGGAAGATGATACAGGCAAGCTAGGAAAAGGCCAACTCTAATTAGAGGGCTTTGTCAACTATGATAAATATTTTAAAGTTTATCCTAAGGGAAATTGAAAACATTTGTTTATTCATTCATTAGTCATTCACTCAACAAATACAGATCTAACTGTTGAAAATATTTCTATGACCAAGGCATAAAATTCTCTGCTCCCCCCTCCCCATGTTTACATTCTAGTGGAGAGAATAATTTTAAATGAGGCAATTATTATCTTCAGGAATATCCAAAAATTGAATAAGAAAGGAAGTAGTATTACTGTATAAATATATTTACATAATCACAATGTAAAGAGAGAGTATTATTAAAAAAATGAACAGGGAGGATACTGACTTCAGAATAGTTGTTTCATCTTGAAACAGAGAATGGATCAGATGTGAGTTACAAAAGTGATTTCAATTATTTCTGTAAGCTGTGTGTGTGTGTGTGTGTGTGTGTGTAATTTGAAACAAATGACAAAATATCAACATTTTTGAAAACTGAAATTTTGTTTGTTCTATTCATCCTTGCATGTATAAAATAGTTTTATTTAAAATTATTTCATACTATTTGAGCTACGTAAGTATTAAATACTAAATGATAAAATTTAAAAATAAAGGCTAAATTGGGGTTTATTTTCTTTTGTTTTTAATATATTTTTATTGATTTCAGAGAGGAAGGAAGGGGAAGGGAGAGATACAAACATCAATGATGAGAATCATTGATCTGCTGCCTCCAGGGTTACAACCAGGGCATGTACCCTGAACAGGAATCAAACTGTAACCTCCTGGTTCATAGGTAAATGTCCAACCATTGAGTCACTCTGGCTGGGCTAACTTGGGAAATTTTAAAGGAGGAGAGTAGCTTGGCTGGTTTGGCTCAATGGATTGAGCATTGTCCCAAGCATAAAAAGGTCGCCAGATCCGCACTGGGAGCAGGGGCGGTGGGAAGTGCAGGATATGGCCTAACAATGTTCCTATCTCTCTCTTTTTCCATTCCTCTCTCTCTAAAAATCAATAAAAACATATTTGTTTAAAGGAGGATAGAAGAAAACAACAGTAAATAAATTTTTCAAATCACAATGTGAATCTCTTTGTGGTTTGGAGTATGATGACACAGTGGGAATAGAGAAAAATGAAAATATCTTATTAGGAAATCAATAGGGAAGCATAATTGTTTCTCTGAGAGAAAAGGGAGGATAAAGTAGTGGATGGCAACAATTTAGGCTAGGCATTCAGAAATTCCCTAAAAACTTTTGCCAAGTTAAGTTTTTCCATTATACACCATTTCTCACCAGATACTGACAAAAGTTGTCTTAGAAAGAATCATTTTTTTTTTCTCTCAAAGAATTTAGTATAGGATATAAGTAGTAGATCTCTAGCTCCCTAGACCAATGCCAAAGGAATGGAAACACTTCCAGGTGGGTTTGCCAACTCTGGCCACCTTCCAACAAAACAAGCAAAAAGGAAAAAGCAAAAGCAAGGTGGCTTTCAAATAATAACTTCATGGTGGAAAGCTTCTTGAAAGTAAGTTAGAATGATTTCTGATTTCATTCATAAAGAAATGTATCTTAATTATTGTCTTTGCAAAGCTATAAAATGGAAGGAAAGCATTGCATATCAACATTTTAATGTCAATAGGAATATTCTCTAAGAAGTTCCTTTGGTTCCCTAAGTTACCCAATTGTTTTGGAGGTTGGAACCTTTGTATCTTCCCTTTTGGGAGTGGGAGGGAGAGAACAGAACCAAAGTAAAGGGAGTTGGTGGGAACCTGGGAGGGAGTAGACACTAACCATTGACAGTTTTATTGTTCTAGCTTTTGCATTACTCTCTTCTAAAAAAATGTTTGCTTCATTTGTGATCCTCACAGTTGTCCCACTAATCTTGGAATTCTTTCTTTTTACCTTTTAACAAATAAGTACAGTAAATAAAAATATAGAAGGATTATTTTTCATTATCAATAATTGTAACTATCTTAAGTATTATTCTTTTGAATCTTATGCAGTAAATATTACAATTTTCTAGTTAAACTAAGACACAGAAAAAGTCTGTATGTTGTTCAAGATTATAAAACTAGTGGAAAAATCAAGACTGGGAGCTGTGATTTCACTATTTTATGCTTACCTGCCTATCTTCACAATAACATTTGGAAGCCCTGTAGTTTCAGGAAATTATAGGAAGAGAAAAAAATTCAGCTTTCAGGTGGTCATGTGTTACTTATCACCAGGTTGCTCTGATATTTTTTATTTCAAATGTGCTTAAAATGAACTCCCTATTTGGTTATTATAATTCAATTTGAACAAGAAGAGGGGTTAAAAATATTCTTACCATTTATTTAGTATTATGTATTTCTGATTCTTTAGGGGAGTTTGAATAAGAGATATGTATATTTCTATTAAAATAATTGTAATAAATAGTTCCTGTTAATATTACAAATGGAACACGCTTTCAAAAGGTTGACATGTTATTTCTTGGCTTCTAGGATAGGTAATAATCTAAACAGAAACATCCTCCATAGTTGTTCATTCAGCAAATGTTGCTTTATCAAGTCTCTTCACTGTTTTCAGCACTGTGCTAGTTTCTAGTGATAGAAATACAAAGGGAGGGATGTGACCTTCAATTTATATGGAATCAAATGTCCTTAGTAGAGTAAGGTTGATTTAAATAAGTTAGTATAATGAATGAATAAAAGAGAAGGGGAAGTAAGGGAAGGAATGAAGGAACAAACTAACAAACAGAAAGGAAGGAATGAGGAAGGAGATAAAGTGTTAGGATAAGAATAAACATTGATCACTATGGGAACATCAAGGAAAGAATATTAACCTGGTCTTGAAAGTTTAGTGATGCCTTCTGGGAGGAAATTGAATCAATGCATGTGAAAATTAGTTAATCAGGTAAAAGAAAGAGAAATGTTCAAGCAGGAAGGAAAGACCCTGAAGATCCATGTCCCATTTAAGAAATGTGTATTTTTTTGCAATATCAAAAAGCAAGTGAGTCACTATTTCACAGCCATCTTTATATCAAAGTCTATTATATGGGAGTTACCCTTTTCTACAGAGCAAACATCATAATTATGACCAGTTGTAAAAAAATAAAAAGTGATCACTTTGTCTAACTATAAATTTCCCAGGTCCCTAAGTACTTCCTAGATTTTCCTTGTTAATGTTGCTACATAAACATTCAGTAATACAATCTAAGGAGATGATTTATGGCAAATAAGTTGTCTCTACTAGCACAGTGGTTTAAATCAAAAGGCTTTGGAGTCAGACATATCCATGTTGAAGTCCACATTCTATCACTGACTCATTGTTATGAGTTTAAGCAAATAAATTTCCTTCTCTGAGCTTCAACTTCTCTTCCATAAAATAGAGATAATAGTACAGTGGTACCTCGAGATACGAGTTTAATTCGTTCTGTAACCTTGAGGCATGGGAAACCATGAGACGCTGGTGGGTCCTGTGCAGCCGGCCGATTTGCGAGATTACTCCTATCTCAAATGTTGCTCGTATTTCAAAGCAAACATCACTCGCTTAATGGCTCGTATCTCAAAAATCTTGTATGTTAGGGCACTCGTATCTCGAAGTACCACTGTAGTAATGAATTCATAGATTTATTGGGTAGATATAATAGCATACACAAGTTTAGTATCTTTCAACAGCTCAATTATATTAATTGCAATCTCTCCAGTGCTAAAAGTTTTCAAAATTATGAAGAAATGAACATAGAGATAGATGGATTAATTTAAGAATAAATAAATGAGAGGTAAATGCAGTAATTGCACCCTCCCACAACCACACAAAAAATACAGCTAACTTACAGATCAATCATCATTCAGAACCACTTGGAATCTAGTTGAATAAAAGTCCTACAATTAAGGATAAAAAGAAGAATCAACATCAAGACCGATAGGAATAGCAAAATTGGAAATCAGCTGATCCCACATGGTAGATAAAAATTAGTAAGAATATATTGGCTGCAGAGGTCTCCCCTAAGGAGTGAGGGTTCCAGCCCACACCAGTCCCCTCAGTTGGGAAGAGAAATCTTTATAACTTCTGGCTGTAAAAATCAGCAGGGATTTTGGCTGAGTAAAATGTAGAGCTGCCGGAGTCTCAGGAAGTTCCTTATAAAGGGCCCAAGCACAGACTTACTTGTATTCACTTCTTCTGAACTCCAGCAATGGAGCAGCAGCTCAAAAGCCACCAGGGATATATCGGGAGGCATCAGAGGCAGAGCTGGAGAGGCAGCTTTCTTCTAGACAAGTGCTGGCAGAGGCCATATCTGAGTCTCCATCAACCTGATAACACAGTTAGCATGGTCCTGGTGATTCCCTGAGAAACCACTCCACCAACTTGTAAGCCCATACAAGCTGTGTCCAGTGGCTTTTCCATACAAATTGCCTGTCTTGGCTCATGCTTCAGACTTACCTAAAATCTCTCAAATAAGCAGTACCTGGCCTTGATTTGTGCCATACCTCTTGCTAAGTGGCCCCAGTCCCAGCACTAGTGTCAGCCAGTCTTGGTTTACAGTGTGGCCTCTCCAGATACCTTCAAGTTTAGTACAAGAATCAGTCATCTGCAGATTGCTTTGAAACTCATGTCAGGTGGTGCTAGACAGAACACAGGTATTGACTGATCCTGACCTGCACCTCCTGAAAGGCCCCAGAGCCAGTGCACACAATGGATAGCTTCAGACCACATCAAAGCACCACCACCCAAACACATCTACAGGTGAAACACTCAAGGAGTGGATTCACAGGCACCAGAGCCCCACTGAAATACATTCTGGTCTGTGGGGTAGGCCCTTGTACAACTAACTGTTTCTCCATGGTGGTTGCAATCAGTCCTTGCAGCCAATGGCCTTGGAGTAAATCCCTCCCGTTGATGTGCCAACAGCAATGAATGCTCAGCTACAACAGGAGCCTATGAGCCTATATAAAGCCCACACAGGACAGGGGACACATCTAGAGTGCCTAACTTTGAGTGAAAATGGAAGTTGTGCCACTGGACCCTACAGGACACCTACTACATTGAGCCACTCTACCAAGTCCAAGGACATAGTAGCTCTCACTAATATCTGAAAACAAACACAGGGAGACTGCAAAAATGAGGAGACAAAGAAACATTTTCCAGTCTCATATTATTAAATATTATACATACACTAAAAATTTCTGAGTCTTAACATACAGCCTAGACTCCTCACTTAATCTCCAGATTTGATTCAACTGCCTACTTGACATACTTATTAAAATGTTTAATAGATATTGCAAACCTTCTAACTAGTCTTCTTGATTCTTCCCTTGTCCTCACCTAGAGCTACTTCACAGGACCCCAGGCAGAGATGTCTTTTTTAAAAAGCAAGCCAAGCCATGTTACTCCATTGCCTAAGAACCTACAATGATTTCCTATTTTATTCTGGCCCCTTGTTATAGCTCTGGGCTACTTTCCCTTTCACTTCATCTCCCTTTTATGCCAACACATAGGTCCTTTTGTTCTTTAAAATATCTGCAAGTTTCTTATCCTGGGATCATTGCCCCAGCTGTTCTTAGCTTGGAAGGCTCTAACCCAGATACCATAAGGCTCCTATCCTTCCCTCCTACAAGTCTACCCTGACCAATGTTTCATATTACAAATTGCCCTCTTCTCTTTCTCATTTTCTCCATTTAATATAAAACTTTTAATCTATTATATTGCTTATGTATTAATTTATTTTGTTAATCATATATTTTCAGTCTCCCCAGTGGGAATATAAGCTAAAAAGGAGGGTTTGTTTTATTGTTTTGGGGTTTTGTGTGTGTGTGTTTTGTGGGAGATTTTTTTGGTATGTTTGATTCAGTTGGGAATATTAAGGTCCTCAATTACAGTAGACACTTAATAAATATTTGCTGAAGAAATAAATTACAGAATGGAAGAAAGGAAACAAAGTGAGTGTCTATCATTCTACATTAGAAACTTTGTTTTCTGACAGCTAATCCTTATCGGAAGTATCTGAATTTTACAAAAAAACTAAGGTTGAAAATGTAAAATATCTGGGCTGTGTTTACACAGTAAGTAGCAAAAATAAGGTTCAAGCCTCACTGTAAAAGTAAATGGAAAGACTGTGAGTCATTGAATTATTTCTGAACAGACCTCTAAAGTCCTATAAAAAAATTTTGTGCAGCGATCCATTAAAACAATGAGCTTGAGAAAGTTGTTTCAGTTAATCTGAAAACACAATGATTTTTTTTTAAAGGAAATGCCAGGGCTCATATATTATTGGAAATTTGTGAAATGCCTTCTTATTCTTCCGATTTCTCAGTTCTCATTAACTTATACATTTGTTGATCGCACCAGATGAGCCCAAAGGTGGCATATTAATAAATGTAACACCATCTGCTCCAGGAAAAAAAAAATGGCTAATAGGCCCTCTCTTGATGGAATTTTTCAAAATAGGTCCTCAAAGAGAACATAAACCAGTTTTCTTCTTGCCAGAAACTAAGCAATGAAAAATGTACCCTGTGCTCTTCTTCACAATGATAAATTTGTGGTAATGCTAAAAACAATGTCATAGTGGTCAGAAACCATTCTGATAGAGAAAACAATGTGGTTATATTGATTTCAGTTTTTGATAAATATAGCTTACCCAAAATAAATAATCACATTCTCCCCCAAGAACATAAAATATTATAGCACAGTGCTTACTATTGGTCTTTAATCCGCTTGGAAAGTGCTTTCATAAAGTGCTGGTATGTTATATGAGTAATATGAAACAGATAAATGTCTCCTATTTTACCACCTCTTAAAAGTCACATTAAGTTGAGTGAAAATTCAGAGACCATATGTGCTGCCTTGTACTTACAAACAATTTAAGATAATGTAATACCATTTACTTGGGGCTGTGTATATATAAACAGGCTAGAAAGATAAAATAGGCCTGGCTTTTTCCCAGAAGGACATAGGACATTCTAATAAAACACTTTAGCAGATGTTGAGTCACTACTGTTTTATGTGCATACTTCTCTTTTTATCACTTCATAATTATTAAGCCTCTGTTCCAGTTACATGTTATTTTATGTGGCCCTTACACTAATCCTTGAGATATAGGCTGGAAGGTATTATTATCTCCCCTCCTACAGCTTTAGCTGATTTCGCATCTGAACTCTCAGCAGTACATCTCGGAGATGTTAATTTTCAGATGACACTATATTACTATGCTGTAGAGGTATTATTCCTCCACACTTCTGATTCCTGCAGTCTGGCTATTTCCTTTACATTTCTTCTCCCCTCATCTATGTCTATACTTCTCATATTTCCTTTCACTTGAAATGTTCCTCAGCCTCAACCCTACCTCAGTTCTCTTAACTAAAAAGTAATGAGTCTGGCCAATGTAATTCAGACTTGAGCATCGATCAAGAACCCTATCAGGACACATATCTGGGTTGCTGGCTCAATCCCCAGTAACAATTTTAAGAGTCTGACTAAACCAGAGGAAAGGGACTCTGAAAAAAGCCTGGCAAGCCAGTTAATTAATAGAAATAAATATAAATTAAATGTAAAATGCTCAATATAGCTCATAGCATATATGTAAAATTCATTGATAATCTATTGGTTTTAAAGCGATAACGTTAATGTTTTGTTCTAACAAAATACAAAAATAGTTTTAAGCATTTTATAGACCCGGTCCTAAAAAATTACTTCACTGCCAGCATGTGCATTTTTCTACAAGGATATCTTCAGATTAAAGGCCTCATTATAGGGATGGAATTCTGCATTAATTCCATTTAGCATATAGAAAAATCGAGTTGCAAATAAATAAAGCAAAAGTCTTATACTTGTGAGAAATACTTGTGTGCAAGCTGAAAATGAAGTACATGTACCCTTATATTAAATATCCTCTTCATTAATGAAATCAATTATTCATCCAATTCATTTAACAGCCTGTGTGCGAAGTTCTGTGCTTGGGACAGAAAACAGCGAAAGCAAAGAAACAGTCTCCTACTCTCAGATTGTTCACAGTCCACCACACGAACCAGACAAGCAAACTCAGTGTGAGCGGAACAACTGTGCTATTATGCACAACAACAACAAACCAATGGTGTGCAAGACTGTGATAAGCACAGGTCCAGGGCACTGTGTGACCACAGAGGAAGAATGTGTCATTCAGCCGCAGGGAATCAGGAAAGCCATTCTGGAAGATGAAAAGCAAAAGAGGAGTTAACTAGTGTAAAGGATAGGGACAAAGTAAAAATGGAGCACATTGTATTATTTAGATTCATATGCTGTATTTTTCCTCTTCTGTGATTTGACCAGAAGTCATATTTTTCAAAATTGTTCCCTACAAATGTGCATCTGTGATAAACCTTGGCACTCTGCAGTACTAGTAAATCATTCTTTATGCCTTAGTTATTAAATGAATCTTTGAATACAGTTTCAAACTCTCCTATAAAATGTAACCAATAACAAAGAACAAAAATAAAAACTAAATTAAAAATACTTCTCTCAGTTGGCTCAACTCTCTGAGGGAATTTTATTTAGGGAATCTAAGCCAACAATCTATAATAATAAGAATGGAATATGCTAATTAGACTGGACATCCTGTCCTTCCTTCTGGACAAAGCCACAGTGGATGGGGGCCTTGGCAGAGGCAGCCACCACAGCCACAGGAGCCAAGGCCCTTGCACGAATTTTGTGCATCGGGCTTCTGGTCTGTAATAAACCTGGAAGGGTGAGTCCAATGATAAATGGATGATTGTGGGTCCCCCCTGGAGTAGTGTTAAGAATGTCCCATAGTCAATCCTTGCTTTCTTTTAGTGTGGGTATTTGCCCATTTTAAAAAAAAATTGACATTAGAAAATTTCAGGGACACAAACCAAACACTTGACCAATCAGTCTCTGCCCAGAAACCCTCAGGACATATAGTCCAGGATGATAAGCTTGCTGAAGGGTTTGAACCAATGTGATTTTTCAGAAGGGAGCATGAATTTAGGTCAGGGTAACAAATAGCAAATACTTATACTACCATTAACCCTGTCTTGCCCCTACCAGACACCGTTAATTACTCATGATTCTCTTTCCTAAGTAGTCTCAGGACCCCTGTCAGAGGGACACTAGATCAGTTGGCCTCCCTGATAGTAGCATCAAGCAAGCAAGCAAAAATCCCACAGGATTTTAATCTCAGCCACAACATGTTAGCTCCTATTGCCCCTCTGTAAAATAGAGTTGGTGATTCCTACTTCACTTGTTTATTATAAAGATTACGTGAGATATCTAGGAGATCATCTGACACGCTCCTTTTTTAAAATGTTGGTATAAGTGCGCATCAGCAATGAGTGGATTAAAAACTGTAGTACATCTACACAATGGAATACTATGCTGCTATAAAAAAAGACCTCTTACCATTTGCAATAGCATGGATGGATATGGAGAGCATTATGCTAAGCAAAATAAGCCAGTCAGAGAAAGATAAATACCACATGATCTCACTCATTTGTGGAATATAATGAATAACATAAATTAATGAACAAAAATAGATCCAGAGACAGAGAAGCATTGAACAGACCATCAAAATTCAGAGGGAAGGCAGGGGAGGAGGGTAAGAGATCAACCAAAAGATTTGTATGTTTGCACGTAGGCATAACCAATGGACACAGACACCCCCCAGCACATAGGGATGAGGACATGTGCTGGGGGTTGGGAGTGGCTGGGGAGAGCCAATGGGGGAAAAAGGTGACATATATAATACTATATGTAATTCTTTAAACAATAAATAATTTAAAATTAAAAGAAAGAAAGTAAAGTAAAATGCTGGCATCAACAAGAATAAGGCACCTTCCAGTTGAAACAATTTCCAATAACATTTGGATAGAAAATAAAATTTTTATTTGAGGCAGTGATCAAGGTATGTTTTCACACTAAAGTACGTAATGGTAAAGATCAATCAACTCTACCATATGCCTTCTCTGCAGAGGACTTGGGGTACTTTTGTTTTTTTCTGGCCTAAACTAAAAAATGTTGCAATTAACAACTTGGTTAGAAACCTCGCTCCTGATTCTGTCTGCCTGCCTTATAATTTCTTTCAAGCCTGGTCTAAAATGTCTTTATTAGCTAAATGTTTTCTTTAGTACAATGACTTTTCATTTTTTTCCCCTATCATCTCTTGACTTTCCTCTTGTGATAGCCTTTCTGACTAGTTTATTTGCCTCTAGTCTCCACCTGCCCTCCTGACCTGCTTTTCTAATCCATCTTCTCCCACCACTAGTCCTGGCCGTGAGATAATGGAAAGTTGTAGGTAGGGTTAGGGTAATCACATCGTGGAATTATTATATAAGACATTTGCACACTGGATGAGAAGTCAACCTCATCATCTCTAAGGCTGGGTTGCCAACCAAGGACCAATTATGTAGTCATTGAGCTTGCTTATTCATACTAAGATTTCTTTATCTCATCCCAAACATATTGATTCAAAATCTCCTGAGTCTAGACCCTGGAATTGTACTTTTACAATAAGTGTGATGAACATCCATTTTTGGAAACTCTAATATCTTATCCAATTATAAGATTCAGTGATTATAACACTCTAATCAGAATCCAGTTTGCTATTCCACGAAAATAGTTGCCAAAGTCTTTTGTGCAATGGCAGCATCATTAAACAAAACATAAAGCCTTCAGAGTACACATTTAATGAAAAAAAGCATTCATTTGAATGTATACATTCTGGCACATTTGTGAAAATTATCATATCACATGAGAAGCATGCTTTATGCACATTTCTTCCTATACATATATCTAATGGTCTTTTCTTCAGTTTTACAAGTAATGTTAATTAGTTGCAAAAGAAGACTTAAAGTAAAAATAGTGGTGAATGTTACCATATGCAAAACATTTAGTAATTAGGGTGTTAATTACATTTACATAAAAGCAATTAAAATTTAACAAAACAGCAGGAAAAATAAAGTAAAATGAAAACCTTTAAAGTAAATATTTATATTTTTTTAGTTGATTCTCTCTAGCTAATAAAAGGAATTCTGCTTCAGATATCATATAACGTCTTCTATATCAGTAAATTGCTGGGACATTAGTAGCTCATAACCAACAAGGGAAACTGGTCCCTATAGAATTAACTACAGTAGATAGTAAATTTCATTTTCATATGGGTGTTATAAATAAATTATTAGGAAAGAATAAAAATAAGAATGACAATTCCTATTTTATTGTTGTAATTAGTTCCTACAATGAACAAATTTATAAATACGAAGCATAATACCGTGTTATACTAAGGCCTCAGAGGTTGAATTACTACATATAAACACATATGTGAACACAGGTGCCTAAAAATATGGATACAGGTATATTCATTAGCAACCATGTATACATTTACTTATAATTAACAACATTATGTAAAATAACTCTCTTATATTAATTTGGGCTAAACAATATTATTTAGGTTAAAAGCACTTTGTTTCAATATTAAATGTAACTTTTTAAAATAAAGATACATTTTCCTATGGAAACTATCTTGTGAAGTGAGCTGAGGATCTTCAGCTAACTCACAAATCCTATTAAATCCATAGTGATGGGGGGGAAAGGGTGGGTCAATTGGGGGAAAAGAAGACTTATGTAAAACTTTACACACACACACACACACAAAAAAAAAAAAAAAAAACAGTGAATTTAACTATAACACTAATGGGACTCTGAAACCTGAGATCTTAAAGAAAGAGACTGGCAAGACAAAAATAATGAAAAGAAAAATGTTCCCTTTCCTTTTTACAACAGAGGTGCCTTAAAAATATGTTGAAAAACCCATTGCTGTTTTGCTACCATTACTTATTACTACCTCCTTTAACTCCCAGTAACCGTTGATTTTTGTAGCCATGCACTACAACACCCTTGATCATGAAATATGGGTAGTTAATAGGAAAACCTTACACTTATATCAATTAGGATTTGGTTTGGCTGCATATATCAGGGGGAAAAATGCAAAAAACAAACAGTCGTTTAAGCAAGTCAAATGTAATATATAGAATCCAGAGTTCATCAGTGGTTCTGTGGTTAATAGGAACTCGGGCATTCTCTATTTTCTTTTCCATAATCCAGGCATGTTTTCTGTCCTAAAAGTTACCTTACATTCCAAGATAACTGCTGGAGCTCTAGCCAACATGTTTGTATTCCAGACAGCAAAAGGAAAAAGCAAGGAAGGACAAAAAGGGTCTCACCAAGATGAGTCATTTCCTTTAAAAGAGTTCTCTGCCTTACATCTTATTGGCTAAAACCTAGTCACATGGAAAACCTGACTGTAAAGGCTGTTGGAAAATATAGCTTTAGCTGCATCTTTTATCACACCCCATGACATTGGTCTGTTGCTGAGGATAAAGGGAAGAAAATATATTGGCAAGCAATTAGTAATCTCTGCCACATTCCTCAAATATCCAATGCTCCAGAGTACTAAACTTCTTTCCTACTCACAAACAAGCTACAATTTTATTTATTTTTTAATTTTATTAAATTTTATTTTTAAAATCTAATTCACAGGAATGATCTTTCTAGATCACTGGTTCTCAAGTTCAGCTGCAAATTTAGAAGCAAAATTCTGGTGCCCTGGCCAACAAAATCAGAAACAATGTCAGTGAGACTCAGGCCATAGTGTTTCAAAACAATATCTCCTGGTGATCCTATTGTGCAGCCAAGTTCAAGAGCTACTGTCCCAAACAAATTTTAAAAGAAGGCATGTAACCCAAATTTTGTCACTTTTTCTGTTGTGTAAATAGTGACATCAACAACAAACAAGCAAACCTTGCAAGCCAAGAGTAGAGAATAATTTGGGGAGTGTTGGCACATACCATAGAAACCAACTGTTTGCCTTTGCAATCAGTTTTCCTCTACTACATGCTACTTTTTTTAAACACTGTCTTCTCTTCTATAACATTGGAATCATATGATTCTCTGAAAATCCTGATTGTTCTATACAACAAATTCAAGGACAGCATACACTGATCCAATGTTGGCCATCCTTGATGACTTTTCTCTCATATATCCCCACATCAATTTAAATACTCTGTATTGCTTCAAATAACTTTTAAATCTGCCCACACCTTTATCTTATCCAAAATCCATACAGAAACCAAAGGGATGTTTAAAACACACACAGATCTGTGTCATTTCCTCTACTCTACATAGATCCCTCCAATGACTTCCCATTGACAATGGTTGGCAAATTCATTAATCAACAGAGCAGCTTGCGAGCTACAGTTTGCCAACCACTGATCTAGGACTCTGCCTAGCAAGATTCTTTTTCACCCACCTCCCAGCCTTATCTTAGGCCACTCATCACACTTTTGCTTCCAATGCCTCCTGGCTCTTTCTTTACAATCAATCTGTTTGCCTAACCTACAGAATTCCCAAACTCAGCCAAACCAATACCTTCTTTTGCTAATTCCTCCTGAGGAAAGACATCATTGTTCCCACAGACTGTGGGTCATGTCTTCGTGGCCCTTATTACAGTTGTAATTCTTTGGAAGCACCTACCCACCCCCTGATTATTTTTTTATGAAGGCAGGAAACATGTTCATGTTGTTCATTATTTTGTTTTCAGATCCAAGAATAGTTCATAGCACAGAATATTCTATCTAACAGATGAGTAATATGCAAATTGACTGCACCTCCACTATACCCACAAGCCATGCCCACCAGCCATGCCCACCAGCCAATCAGAGCGAGTATGCAAATTAACTCAACCAAGATGGCTATGGCCACAGAGAGAACAGAAGGGAGGCTTGGGTTGCCCCTGGCGATGGAGGAAGTCAAGCTTTCTGCACACCTTAGCTGGACCAGGCCTCTGTTTAAGGCAACAAAGTTTCTATGGCTGTGTGACCAGAAGGCTTGGCTCCACTCCAGGCTACAAAGTTTCAATTGTAGAAGATAATAAATCCCATATACCAGCGCCTCTGCTTGGGTCGCTGGGGGATGTGGCCAGCCTGCAAACCACCACAGGCCCCTTTCCCCAAGGGAACACCCACCCTGATCCAGGACACCCTTCAGGGCAAACCAGCTGGCCCCTCCCCCATGCACTAGGCCTCTATCCTATCTAATAAAAGAGTAATATGCACATTGACCATCACTCCAACACACAAGATGACTTCCCCCATGTGGTCAAAAGATCCTGCCCCCATGTGGACATAAGACAGCCACCACAAGATGGCCAGCAGGGGAGGGCAGTTGGGAGGGACCAGGCCTGCAAAGGAGGAAAGTTGGGGGTGATCAAGCCTGCAGGGAAGGGCCGTTAGGGGTGATCAGGCCCACAGGAGAGGGCATTTAGGGGCAAACAGGCTGGCAGGGGAGCAGTTAGGCATTAGGCTGGCAGGGAAGTGGTTAGGGGGTGATCAGGCTGGCAGGCAGAAGCAGTTAGGGGCAATCAGAAAAGCAGGCAGGTGAGCAGTTGGGAGCCAGCAGTCCTCGATTATGAGAGGGATATCCAACTGCCCGTTTAGGCTTGATCCTACCTGGGCATTTGCGGGTGGTCAAGCCTGGATCAGGCCCAAACAGGCAGTCGACATCCCTCAAGGGGTCCCAGATTGGAGAGGGAGCAGGCTGAGCTGAAGGACATCTCCCCTGTCATGCATGAATTTCATACACTGGGCCTCTAGTATATTAATAATATGAAGATACATATTTTAGAAGTAAATATATGAAGAAATGAGTAGCATGAGATTCTGAGATTAGAATGGTAGATTAGAGAGAAAATGAAAGGTTCATAAGCAGTGGCTTGTAATTTAGTCACAACTAGCCCAAGCAAGCGTTTCTTCCTTCTGTTTTAATATGTGTCTGTGTCTCTGCAGGTTGTGAGTTGATACCAGTACAGTATCTTCGCTGGGGTGACCCTGAGCCCATTGCAGCTGTGGTGTTTGCCTGCCTCGGCCTGCTGGCCACCCTATTTGTCACTGCAGTCTTCATCATTTACCGTGACACCCCAGTAGTCAAGTCCTCCAGCAGGGAACTCTGCTACATTATCCTTGCTGGCATCTGCCTGGGCTACTTATGTACCTTCTGCCTCATTGCAAAGCCCAAACAGATTTACTGCTACCTTCAGAGAATCGGCATTGGTCTCTCCCCAGCCATGAGCTACTCAGCCCTGGTAACCAAGACCAATCGTATTGCAAGGATCCTGGCTGGCAGCAAGAAGAAGATCTGTACCAAAAAGCCCCGATTCATGAGTGCCTGTGCCCAGCTGGTGATTGCTTTCATTCTCATATGCATCCAGCTGGGCATCATCGTCGCCCTCTTTATAATGGAGCCTCCTGATATAATGCACGACTACCCAAGCATCCGGGAAGTCTACCTGATTTGTAATACCACTAACCTAGGAGTCGTCACTCCTCTCGGATACAATGGGTTGCTGATTTTGAGCTGCACCTTCTATGCTTTCAAGACCAGAAATGTCCCGGCTAACTTCAACGAGGCCAAGTATATCGCCTTCACCATGTACACCACCTGCATCATATGGCTGGCCTTCGTGCCAATCTACTTTGGCAGCAACTACAAAATCATCACCATGTGCTTCTCCGTCAGCCTCAGTGCCACCGTGGCACTAGGCTGCATGTTTGTACCGAAGGTGTACATCATCTTGGCCAAACCCGAGAGAAACGTGCGCAGCGCCTTCACCACATCCACTGTGGTGCGCATGCACGTGGGGGATGGCAAGTCATCCTCCGCCGCCAGCAGGTCCAGCAGCCTCGTCAATCTGTGGAAGAGGAGAGGCTCCTCGGGGGAGACACTAAGGTAAAAGCTGTGGGGACCTCATGGGCATGGGCTACTATTGCTGAAGCAGTGCTGTTTGCCTCCTGGGTCTTTTAAATGGAAAACACTTGAGGAGTGAATGAAGGTATAGGGAGCAGGGTGTTGGGAAAAGGGCTGTGGGGATGTTCGCTGAGTAGTTTTGGTGGGGTTAATGTGGACACAGAGACTCAGGCCAAGGAGTTGAGGCCCATGATAAAGCAGAGTTACCACAAAAGGGGGTGAGGTCAACAGAGCAGAGAGAGCACAGTTAATTCATTGAGCCATGGCAAGGTCCTCCAGGCCCTGAGAAGACAGAGATAAATGGTGCACTAAATTCTAGTTCACCAGAAAGGATTACAGAAAATTATTAACAAATAAGATGGTGCTGAAAACAGAATACCAAGAACCTTCCATATCCAACTGCACTTGTACATGCCCAACACATAGAGGCATGAGAATATAAGAATTTATATTCTAGTTCTTAATGGGAAACTTGAACTCTTTGAGAAATGTCTAAGTAAATAAAAGAGACAAGAGAATAAAGTAGCTTTGAATGTAATCTTTCTAAATAACCAGCCAGTCTCCCACTTTCTCTCTTACCCATAGTTCCATCCCATCTACCCCACCAAGTTTAGTACCACAAGTTTTGTTACTGGGTAGTTGCCATCTGAAAAGAATCTGAAGTCAACAGTCAATTGTTTTCCCCCATGTGAGGGACTACATTATATGATAAATGCCCCCTAAGGTACTTCAAAAGGCAATGAGAACACCTTATCAGTGGCTTGGGAACAAATTTGAAGGTATTAAAAAAAAAAAAGACTACATAACTTACTTGATAGGAAATAAGAATCTCCTCTCTTTAAGAAGTACATAATCTGATTGGGAAAATAAAATAAAAGGGGGAGGGGTGAAGGGAAAGGCAGATGAAAAACATGCCAGCAGTTTTGAGATATGGAAGGCCTTCTATGTATAGAACATGACATTTCCAGGATTTATTGAAGAAATAGAAGACATAATTATCCCTGAGATTTACAATTTAGTTGACTATCTTGCACCAGGTACATGAAAATATATGAGAGGCATACAGGAATTAGAAAAGAAATGAAGAGGAACCAAGATGGCAGCATAAGGTATATACCTGTACATGCTTCCTCTCACAACCACAAAAAAACTACAACTAAAAGACAAAACGACTATCCCCCAGAACCATGGGAAAGTTGGAGTGGAAGTTCTACAACCAGAATGAAGAAAAAATTGCATTGAGACCTGGTAGGACGTGCAGAGCCTAGGAAAAATAGAGGTATGAAGATGTGTGTGAATTGGGCTGGTGTGTGCTGTTTTTTTTCATTTGGGAGAGAACTACAAGTTCCTGACTGCTCTGAACTCCAGTTTTCAGCAAGATTCTGGGGACACAGATTCATACAGGAAGAAACTGGACTGTCGGCCATCTGGTTGGAAAGAGAGGGTGGCTTTCTCGCAGAGGTGCGCACAGGAATCATTGTTTACTGCGCTGGGGCACAGGATGCGGGACATGAAACAGAATGCAGCAGGGAGGGCTGACTGGCAGCCATCACAGTTTGCCACGCCCAAGCCTAGAGACTCCCTGAGACCCTGCCTTGTCCAATTTACAAACCCACCGAGCTGCACAGAGCGGCTTTTGCATATGAATGGCCTGCCCTCTGGCAGCTTAACCTAACAAATTGCAACTGGCTTAGACAACTCCAAAACTTCCAAACTCCAAGCAAAGAGGAGAAATCTGCAGATCTCCCTGTAGCTCCTGCTAGGTGGCCTCAGACACTAGCTGACTAGTACCTTCTTGAAGATCAAGGAACCAGTGTACCTAGAAGTCAGTATGAGATGACACCAGATTTTAACTCCTCACATACATAAGTGACACACTCAAGAGGCAGACTCGGTGAGCACCAAAGCCCCACTGAAGCAAGTCCTGCCCCATAGGGGTCTCGCCAGCACAGCAGTTCTTCCATTACAGACAAAGCTACCAATAGCAATCAAGGCTTAACTACAACAAGACTGTGTACCCAGCCCACAAAGGGGCGCACCAAGAGTGTCTATCAAGTGATTAGGGAGGCAGAGCTACTGGGCCATAAAGAACAACTAACACACAAAGCCCCTCCATCAACACAGGGAAGCAGCCAAAATGTGGAGACAAAGAAACATGTTACAAATGAAAGAAATGGAGGAAAGCAAACTATTAGACTACAGTTCAAAACCACATTTATAAGGCTACCCAAGAATCTTCTACAAACTGGCGAGAAACTTAATGATACCTTCAAGGATCTTAATGAGAAGTCCAAAAAAAAAAAAATGGTAAAGGACCAGTCAGAAATTAAGCATGCCCTGTCTGAAATAAAGAAGAATATATAGAAACCCAACAGCAGACTAGAGGACCCCAGAAGCAAATCAAAGATTTGAAATATGAGGAAGCAAGAAACACCCAACCAGAAAAACAAAAAGAAAAAAGAGTCCAAAAATGTGAAGATAGTGTAAGGAGCCTCTGGGATAACTTCAAGCATACCAATATCAGAATTATGGGGGTGCCAGAAGATGAGAGAGAGCAAGATACTGAAACCCTATTTGAAGAAATAATGACTGAAAACTTCCCCCACCAGGTGAAAGAAATGGACTTACAAGTCCAGGAAGCACACAGAACCCCAAACAAAAGAAATCAAAAGAGGACCACACCAAGACATGCCAAGGGCAAAAGACAAAGAGAGTCTTGAAAGTAGCAAGAGAAAAACAGTTATCTACAACTGTCAGCTAATTTCTCAACAGAAACTATGCAGGCCAGATGGGAGAGGCAAGGAATATTCAAAGTGATGAATAGCAAGAACCTACAACCAAGATTACTCTATCCAGCAAATCTATCATTCTAATTGAAGGTCAGATAAAGAGTTTCATAGGCAAGAAAAAGCTAAAGGAGTTCATCACCACCAAACCAGGATTATATGAAATGCTAAAGGATATTCTTTAAGAAGAGGAAGAAGAAGAAAAAGATAGAGTTAAAAATTATGAACAACAAAGTGATAACAAATTAATACCTATCAACAAGTGAATCTAAAAATCAAGTGGCCAAAACCGGTTTGGCTCAGTGGATAGAGCTTCATCCTGTGGACTGAAAGGTTCCAGGTTTGATTGTGGTCAAGAGCATTTACCTTGGTTGTGGGCACATACCCAGTGGGAGGTGTGCAGGAGGCAGGTGATCGATATTTCTGACTCTCTATCCCTCCCCCTTCCTCTCTGTAAAAAAATTAATAAAATATATTAAAAAATCAAGTGATTAAAAAAGTCTGATAAACAGAATAAACTGGTGAATATAATAGATTCAGGGGCATAGAAAGGGATTGGACTGACAATACTCGGGTGGCAAGGGGTGTGAGGGGTGCGGGAAGAGATTGGACAAAAATCTTACACCTATGGATGAGGACAGTGGCAGGGGGTAAGTACAGAGGGTGGAGGGTGGGGAATCAAGTGGAGGGAAGCTATGGGGGGAAAAAAGAGGAACATCTATAATAAACTGAACAATAAAGATTTATTAAAAGAATAAAAAGGAAAATAATTGAAAGTGATAAGGATACATGTTAATAATGCATCCCTTTTGATGTACAAGAGCTACTCAGGGTATCATCTGCTAACTCTACAGAGATTTGACAAGTTTCCTGAAATCTAGATAAATAAATGCAAGATAAATGGTTATATAGTATTGCTTCAACAATTCTTTTAACTATCATTTAGCCTACATAAAAAGTTCTATTTTTTATAAGCTCTTATCCCTCAAAGCCTGAGTTATGGTAATGGTAAAGAGTCTGTGTCTGCTTAGGACAGAAAAGGACTCACAAGATATTTAGAGTTACCCACATAGTCCAATTCATTTGCATTATTAACATATATCCTTGCCACTTTAATTCTTTTCTAATCCTTGTATGCCTCTCATATATTTCCATGCAACTTGTGCAAGGTAGCCAACTAAATTGTAAACCTTGGGGAAAACTATGTCTTCTATTTCTTCAATAAATCCTGGAGACGTCATGTTCTATACACAGAAGGACTTCCATATCTCAAACCTGCTGGCATGTTTTCCATCTGCCTTCCTGACTTCTCTAAAACATTCGTTTTCAGAAATTTCTACAAGATCAACCTTTTATTTTATCTAAAAAGAACTTATTTTGTCAAACTTAATTTATCAGCCTTTCATTAAACTCTTTCTGTAAATAAGTCTTCCATGGCATCTGATAGAGAAAACAGTTTGCTAAAGGGAAAATATTGTGAGTCTGTGCCTAAGTACCCCCAAAATTCTCTAGGGCAGACTCCTTAGAGAGATAGCATGGAGCAGTGGTGAAGAACACTAGCTTTGCAGCCAGGTTCTCCTGGGTTTGAGCTGAGATTTAATCTCTTCATCTGCCAAATTCATATCATATCACCTACTTCATAAAATTGTAGAGAAAGGAATAATGTGGGTAAAGTCCAAGCACAAAGTAGATACTCTATTAAAGGTAGCAGTATGCAGAACCAGACAGCACTGGGATTGAATCCTAGCAGCATCATTTGCGAACCGTGTGACATAACTGTAGGCCAATCACTTAACTTCTCTTTGCCTCAGTTTCCTCCTCTGATAAATGGAGATGATGAAATACATACTTCATCCAGTGGTTATGAGACTAAGTGAGTTCATATGTGTAAAGTGGATGCCATACTTGCTCCCCCTTTTAAGCTACAATCGTAAGGATTAAATTAGATCCAAACTAAAAATTCCTTCATCTATGCCTCACATGAGCTCTCAAATTAAGTATTTCTTATTTGTAATCCAAATTCAGATGTTTATAACACCAGCAAAATAATTAATCACATTGTAGAATATGACTGGTTATGCATGGATTCACCTCCCTGTTTAGTTTATGGTTTTATAAAGGCCAGTGTGGATTGTATTGCCTATCTCATTGGAGTTTAAATGATGGCAAACTAGTAAACTTGGGTACTTCTAACACTTTCACATTTTATTCTAAATTACCCCCCATTACTTATGCTTCTCTGGCTTGAATTTTACAATATGTCAGTGAGACAATTTATTAGGACCCAGGGTACTATGTAAATGTGAACAAAGTACTTCATTTCTTCCATTGTAAAATGGTAGATAAGTAATCCTGTTGTGAGGAGTAAATGAAGTGATATGTGTTAAATTCTTAGTATCAGCACATAGAAAATACTCAATAAATGGCAGATAACCCTTTTAGAAATGTGTTCAGTGGCAGGGAAGATTAAACCAGATTTTCAGAGGCCTATGTGATTTCTTTGGTTTCATTTTTCTCATACCACAAGAAATATGCAGGTAAACTGTCCTGGAATTCCTCCGAGGCTCAGTGATTCCAGGGCTAACATCTCTGCTATTCTATTCACCTTCTGTTAAAGGTTATATGTTGGCTATTATGGCTCTATGCCTTGCATCCTTTTGTTAGGGAAAAAAGTCTTCTTAGAGTCCCATAAAAATCGCCTTTATGTTTCATGGACAAAATCATCTTATATAGCTATCCATAGCTGCATGAGTATAAGAAAGTATGTTTTTAGCTTTTATATCATCCATAATGGAAACTGAAAGGGAAAAGGGAATAGTGTTAAGTGCTATTGGATAAAACAGTAAATAGTGTGTACCATGGGAAGTGGCAGTACCTAATAGTACTAGTGGTGGTAGTAATAAAATTGTCTCATGGTTACAAAATATTGAAAGTAGAAGCAATAATCATTCCCATTTTTCAAATGAGGAGTTGGAGATCCAGCATGGTTAGAAGACTAGCCCATAGTCTAGTCAGTTATGCAGCTCTTCTTATATCAGGCCTCAACTTTTAGGCATTTTAGCTGACCATTTCCCAGAATGTATTCTTCGGAAAGCTATTCTCACAAAATGCTCCATAAAAAAAGAAAAAAAGACTTTATTTGGTTAAACAAATTAAAAAAATAAAAACTCTGACTACTCTACCCTTTTATTGGAAATAAACACTGAGAAGTCTTGAAGTGTGGAAACTAATCAGTCACCTATTAATTTTTTTTTCAATCTTTTCCCAAGTTTTGGAACACAGGACTTTTTTTTTCAAGTAACTCTATTAACATTCCAGAGAATTGATACTAAAAAGGAGACTCACTTGGAAAAAAAATCATCAGAGCCAAAAAAAAGTAGACATGTTCCTGAGACCTGACTTAGAAATCCAATCTGCAGTGACAAAGCTAGCAGAAAGAGCCAATTTCTACCTCCGGTCATGGAGATCACTTCTGTTTTCTGAACACCTAAGGGAAGAATAAAACTAATTCCAGCAGATCTAGCAGTTTACGGGGAAGTTAAATAGGTTCACCCTAGAACAGACAAAAGAAAAATATCTAGAGTCAGTCATTCAATTCACTGAAATAGCAAAGAGAGATTTTTATTTAAAAGACAGTGAGTCATGAGAGTTTTTTTTTAATATAGGAACATACCACTTATGCCATCAATGTATAGGGGTCCCTGTGATTAACAGTTTGGTTCTAGGCACTAATTTTTAGTACATATGGTGTGGCATCAAATCATTGTCAAGCAGTTAATGCCAAGTTTCTACTTAAGGCCTTCACTTCGGCTGCAGATTGACAAACACACACAAAACCAGTTCTGGCCTAAATAAAGCACTGAATTTGATGAGTCGGAAATTCTGCTCTACAAGATTCAGAATTTCCAGAGTTGTGGGGCTGTGGTCTTCAGTGGGCCTTTCATAGCTAAATAATAATATAGGCATATAACTCTGCATCAAATTTGCTCAGAAGGTAAAACCCTCCCCTAGAAATTCTGGTAGCAGAAACATTAGTGTTGCCTCCACCTTAATTTTAGAAACTGCCATTTGACACTTTTGTTTTAATTAACTAATTAACTTTGTTTTAACTAACATTGTCATGAGGGCCCACTTAGGCTGTCTGCTCAAGCAACTGCTACTCCTTTCATATCCATAGTCCAGATTATAATTTGCCTGAAAAATTGTTTCTCTTGTGTAAATTCCAATATAACCCAATTCTGATTAGAGCTTTGATGATTTCCACTTGCTTAGATCTCATTAAGGGGTTATTAGTCTGTGTAAAGTGATGTTCCTGCCACTTCTCCCTCCTTGGAACCTTCTACCTTTTCCTGCTGTCTCTTCAGATCCTTTCTGTTTCCAAGGCCCACATTCCTAAACCCTGTCAGATCAGGCCATCTAACAGACTTGCCTTCATCTGTACTCAACATGAATTATGTATGTTGTACATTTAGCACACATTCCTCACATGTTCTTCATCTATTATTTACTCATAAACACTCACTGAGAACTGAGCATTGCCAGGAACTGTGCTAAGCCTCAAGGATTTAGAGGTTATTTGGGGTATATGCGCAATATTTTCACCACTGTGATTCATATCTCCCTCGGTGCCTAGCACAGTGACTGACATACTGCAGTGCTCAGTGGTAGATTACAAATCTGATGGGCAACAGCTCTTAGGGATCACACCATCATCACAGTGAGAAGACCACTCACTTTGTTGACTTGAGTGTCCAGATTTCATATGACAATGCTTTGTTCTTAAAATATGAGAAGAAATGCATTTTTTCTAAAACCAAACTTTTTTTTTTCCCAATGCAGTTTCCATTGAATGCCTGCTCTGTGCCAAGCACTGTTATAGATTATGGGAATGCAGAGATAACTAAAAAATGGTCTTTGAGGAAACAGACAAGCAATAAAGTAATACATTTATTTGACAGGAGTCTATAGGGAAACAAAGGGGCCAGAGGAAGGAGCAGTACATTCTACATGTTGGGAATTAGACAAATAACACAAAGGAACCAATTTAAACAGGAGAATCTATTTAAACATTTTAATCCATGCTTAGATATCTTCAGGGTTCTCCACTGGCTAAGATAGAACTGAGCCAAGCTTTCTCTATCTGGCACAAAAGGCCCCTGGTGATATGACTCCTTATCCCCTGACCATCTTGGCATCTAGTCACTTCCTGTCTGACTTTCCATACTGACCCATCACAATTTTCTTGTGTTCAGGCCTCTGTTGAGGTACTGATAAAGGTATAATATACACCTGCTCCATCCACCCTCAAGTCTCAAATGGCCAACTCATAGTCACCTTCCATATCACTTCGTCTGGGAAGCCTGTCTTGACCTTCTCAGACTCTGTTAGGTCCCCCTCCTTATGAACCAAATGAGCCCTTACCATCCTGTGTTATAATTACCTGTTTTATTGTTAAGGCTCCCTAACACACAGATGCATGTACTATGAATTTAGGAAGCACAGGGGCCACATATTACTCACTTTTTGTACCACTGGCATCCAGCACAATGCCAGGCACTGTAAACACTCAAAATTGTAGCTAAGTGACTGAATGGATGGATAAATAATGACATTTAAGCTACACTGGCATTTACCAGCAAACAGTCAAGGGCTGAAGATTGTAAATAATTATATTTATGAGCACTTGCTACAGACCACACACTGCTCTAAGTCCCTTAATATATTAACTCTGTTAATACTCAAACATCCCTCATTTTACATATGAGGAAACTGGGGCAAGTGGAGGCTAATTTGTTTGTTCAAGCCCATACAGAGAATGAGTAGAAAAGGTAGCTGGCTTCAGAGCCCATGCATGTTTCCCATTCTAGGTCTTAATACACTGTGGCCTAAACTGAGAAAAAACTGGGATTAAATGGGTGTGAAATGCAACACACCCCCAAGGAGTTTCCCTGAAAACTGCCCTGAGATCAGTGTTGCATTGTACTTTCTGATGAGGCAATTCCATCCACTGAGCCTCCTTGCATTTCCTTTTTTTGCTGCATGAATAAAATACACAGATCCATCAGATATAAAATTTGAACTTTAAGGACTGCCTGAAATTTTTTCTGTTTAGTGAATATTTTTAAATGTCTATATAGATTATGTGAGGAGAATGTCTGACTCATTTTTATGTCTGATAATGTTTATTATAGTTAGTATTATTATATTGTAACTAGGGATTATGAAGATTTGTATTACTTTCTTGACTAATTCTTATTATTTGTTTATTTATTTATTTATTTATTTATTTATTTATTTATTTATTTATATGCCTGATGTCATATAAAAGCTCACAAACTAGGGCAAGGAATCCTGACATTTCACTTTGGTCCAATCTTTTTGGAGTAATAATGATATACCAGGTACAGTGCTGAGTTCTAGGAGTATAGAAAAAAGACACAAACCCTACCGTAAGGAGCAGCTCAGAGTAGAGACCAACCCATACAGAAATCATTGATAGAGGAGAAAATGCACTGGAAAGTCAGAGGTCACCAGTGAAGATCCTGGGGAGGTTTATCCGAAGGGTTGAATCCAATGGACAATGAAGTAAGCCAGGTGGAAACCAGGGGATATGTGTTCTGGGGAACAGCATGAACAAGAGCCCAGTGGCATGGTATGGTATGGGCAGGGAAGTATAGCATGTACAGTGTGTCTGCAGGTGACAGGAGACAGGCTAGAGAAGTTGATAGAGGAGAGGCTCAGTCTGAGGAGGTGTCAGTCAACCACCTTCCATTCCAGTTCCCTCGATCTCTTTTCAGCAGTCTCTTCTCTCTGTTTAACCCACCACCCTGGCAGACATCCAATTTCCTCATAGCCATGGCCATCTCCCAACAGCAACTTGATGCCTCCTACACACCCCAACCAAAACTCTGTGTCCTCTCCCTTTCTCTGTGCTAAAGAGAGAAACTGATTTGTGCTGTTACAATAATAGTTATTTGTGACTTGCTTCCTACATTATGCTGCAAACACTTATTGGGCAACATCTTTATTACGGAGACTGTATATATATATGTGTGTGTGTACACACACACACACTAGTGGCCCTATGCACAAATCCATGTGCAAGCTCGCTGCTGCATGCCTCAGCTGGCTGCCTGCCCACTGCCCACTGCTGCTGTAGCTCTCTGCTGCACATAGCTCACTGCCCTGTTCTCCTGGTGATCAGTCATTACATGTCATGGCATAACGAATATTTGTATATTACTTCTTTATTATATAGGACCTTCATACAATATTTTATTACAGAAAACAGAACCTCCATCCATAGATAAAAAAATAACTGAGATATATAATAAAGTCCTTTATTTGCTGCATATTTATTTGATAAATGCTAAAACTTAGGATTCAAACCCAAGTCCATATGTCTTCAAAGCTCTCCTTCATTCTAACATTGCCTTTCTGATTCATTGATTTTTCTCAACCATGGATCCTGCTTTGTTGTTATTTTTTCATAAACAAGTTCACTGTGAATGTATTTCTGTCTCATAAAATATTCATATTTTGATTCTGAGTTTTATTTTCAGAGAAATGAACCTAAAGGTGACTTTTTCTTTTTGCATAGAGGCATTTGATATTCAAGGTGACATCATGGAACAAGGTAGCCCATCAGCCCCTCTCATGTTATGACCTGGCAGAAGTAGTGTGTGCCTTATAGCAAAGGCATGGATTCCAATTTTGGCTCTGCCACTTACAAGCTGGAACCCTAAACAAAGCACTTAACTCTCAGAGCTTTTAGACGATGGGACGATACTATGCATTGCAGCCTGTGTTACGTTCTCAGGATCACTGTGAGCATAACACAGAGTGCATCCCATAGTCCAGATCCATGAACTGGGAGTTTCCAATTTTCTAGTCATGGAGTCATCTCAGTTCATGTCCACCCAAAACAGCTCTGGCGATATAATATGAAAGGTTCCATAACATCATTCTTCAGGAAAGTTACTGAGATTAAAATATCCTACTTTGGGAATCTGGCTTGAATTACTAGTCAATCATTGCCATATCTTAGGGACCCACTGTCTTCCAAATTCCCATTATAGTTTTAGGTGGGAGGTTGAGAAGTTTCAGTTAAATGCTTTTTTTAGAACTCAGGCTTTCCCAGAATTTAAGGATGACTTGGAGGTGGTGGCGACTTTTTCTCATTCCCCCTGTGGTTTTGTCAGAGATTTATATCCTTTCATGAAAGAAAAAAAATATATCTTTGACCTGATGCAAAACATATGGACCTATTTTATCCGATGCTCAGAAACTAAGTAACAAATCACTGTGGTCAGTTTTATTCATAACATAATATGAAGCTCTCTTTGGTGAGGCAAGTATATAGTACATTCACTTATGTTAAGCCAAAAAAAGGAAGCAATTGAAGGAAATCGTCACTGCAGCCTTCAAGCTTGCTATCTGGCCTGTTCTCAGCCATTGCACAGCACAAGTCATATGGTAGGAGCTGCCAGAGAACGTGACTCCTCCTCTGCCAAGTTAAAGTGGCACAGCCAAAAATCACACACCATTAAGGCTGCTTCCTCTATTTTGTTATCACATGGCTTTGCGATGAGAAGAGACTGTGACTTGGTAAACAAACATGAATCTATCTCTGACCTTGTTCTCCTAAAACAAACAATAACTGGAAAGAAATGCCTGGCGAACCTCACGAAGCTCCCAGTGAAGATAATGGTAATTGCAATCAGTATCTGTTAAGCAAGTCCCAGTCCTATGTGAGACACTATATTATATGTTTTGCATATTAGCATCTTATGAAATAACTAGGGGCTTGATGCATGAAATTTGTACAAAGGGCTCAGGTGGTGATAATGAAATTCATATCTGGGGCAGGGAGGAGGTGATTCCCTCAGCCCAGCCTACACCCTCTCACAATCTGAGACCACTGGCTCCTAACTGCTCATCTGCCTGCCTGATTGCCTCTAACTGCCCCCCTCTGCTGGCCTGGTCACCCAACAGCTCCCCCCAACACTGGCCTGGTCACCCCTCACTTCCCCCTCTGGTGGCCTGATTACCCCTCACTAACTCCCCTGAAGGCCTGGTCGCCCTACACAGCCTGTTTAGTCGTCCATTAGGTTGCGATGGTCACTTCGTCTTTTATATAGATAGATGCTCTTCAATCCATCTGGCCCTCAGATGCATAATCCTATCCTGACCACCACATGCCCTGAAAGATATAGGCCATTTACCTCAGGCTGAGGGAGAGGAGGTTTGGGTCTTCTCCTTACAAAATGCCTATGAAGTTCCATGACATTCTACAAGGTTGTGACTCTGGTCATCTGTGACACACACACCTCCCCCCCAACCAGAGATCACTGAGGGCAGAAATGGTTTTTTTTTATTCATCTCTAGGATGGCTTGGAGCAGGAGCTCTGTAATCACTCTTCAGTACTGCAGAAGGTAAAAGGGAGATGGACCCCGAATGTGTCCTCTGACTTCATTCTTCAAAAGATAACGAAGTCTCACTGTACTACACTGTCCACCTTAACTTTCTCCAAAGCTATATCCTGGACACTTCAGTCTGGATCCCCATGTCTTGATCAGGAGCTGAGGAAAGCAGGACCCCTTGGGGAGAGTCAGGCATACCAGGCGGTATGCCCTGACTCAGGCAGACACATTATGACATTGCAAAAATAAAATAAAAAATTTAAAGGCACAGCAAGAGCATCTGAGGGAAAAGAGGGAACTTGAGTTCAGAGTGAACTGTGGACAACTCTCTCAGGGACTTTCCAACCACTGGGTATAGCCAACTGTGCAGCCCATTGCTGAAGAATGGGTCAGGGCAAAATCAGGCCTCTCTCCTCCATGCACAGACCTGGTTTCTGCCAAGACCACAAAATGAGAACTAAATGTTCTAACCCAAATGGATAGCAAGCACATTCCCCTTTCATTGGTTCACTAATAAAAATACCAGAAAAAAATTGATTTTGATATTCACTCACCATAGCATTGTAACTTTAGGACTTGTTTTCATCCAAATGGTGTTTGAAATGTCTGAGAATATTGAGAAAACTAGCAAATTGACTGCAGTGAGAACTTATAGCGACACATTAGCAGGATGTTAATGTGCCGAATTGGAGCTGAGCAGCTGCACACTTCTGATGTTCTGCCTGGTTTTTTCACTTTCAAACTTCAAATACCTGCACCACAACACATGTTACCTTATTTCCCCTTGGACATTCCCAGAGGCTGTCCTTTCATTGTATCCACTGTGCAGACACTGCTCTCTGGCTGCATCTCCAGGGAGAAAAGTGCCAGACAAAGAGCAAGTTGCGGACTGAAAGGCACAGACAGCCTTTAAACTCCTGTGCATTTCTCATCAGCCTAGTGATGCTCCTGAGGAACCAGGCTGTGTATATCAACGGTTTACAAATTATTCCTTTCTCATTTCCTGATCCCCACAACCATCACCCCTGCCCCAATAGTCAGGGAGCTTGGTTCCTCTCCTGGCCACTAGGTGGCAGGCTATGTTCTCTGGGCAGCTCTGGTGGGAGAACATCTCTGCTCAAAATGCACTTGGCTTGGATAGCAATGATAGAGGACTGCCATTGTGGGCTTGTGTAGAGAGCTTGTTGCAAGCAGCCAGAGGCAAACTTTTGCAGAAGTAGTGTTAACAGTACACACACTGATTCCCAGATATACCAATTGGAGAAGATCCTAATACAAACTTGTTCATTTTCATGTCATGACTGATATCACATTTACCTATAAAAATAGTTCTATCTAATAAAGTGGAAATATACTAATTGACTATCACACCTTCACACAATGGGAGCACCTACAGCCAATAAACAGTATGCTAATTAATGCCATGCCCTCACAAGATGGCAGTGTCCACAGCCACAAGATGGCAATGCCAAGTTTCCTCAGCCCCGCCTCATTCAGCCCGAGTCCCCTCAGCCCCACCTGGGGGCGGCAGGTGCCACATGCCTCATCCAACCAGAGTCCCCCAGTCCCCTCAGCCCTGCAAAGGAAGGGAATTGGGGGTCATTGTGCTGGCAGGGAAGCGCAGTTGGGGACTATCATGCCAGCAGAGGAACAGTTTGGCATCAATCAGTCCAGCAGCAGAGTGTTTAGGAGGCCATTAGGCTGGCATGCAGAGTGGTTAGGGGCAATCAAGCAGGCAGGCAGGCGAGTGGTTAGGAGCCAGCAGTCCCAGATTGTGAGACGGTGCAGGCTAGGCTGATGTACATCCCCATTCTTGTGCACAAATTTTGTGCACTGGGCCTCTAGTGTGACATATAAAAGCTAGGAAGAAAATCAACATTATGTCCTAGAACATTGAGGTTAGATTTTTTTAAAGATACATTATTCTTACACACCACAGAGGAGTCTTGCTTAAATATTCTTCCACCACTCACTTTTGCCATCAGGAATGCTTTTCAATTTTTTTAAAATATATTTTATTGATTTTTTACAGAGAGGAAGAGAGAGGGATAGAGAGTTAGAAACATCAATGAGAGAGAGACATCCATCAGCTGCCTCTTGCACACTCCTACTGGGATGTGCCCGCAACCAAGGTACATGCCCTTAACTGGAATAAAACCTGGGACCTTTCAGTCCGCAGGCCGATGCTCTATCCACTGAGCCAAACTGGTTTCGGCAGCTTTTCAAATTTGACTGATCATGTTTCCAGCGTCTATTCTTCAAGAATCAAACCAATTACTGTTAAGATCTCTCATTTTTGGGGGAGCACCATGTATCATTGCATACTATTTATTTAATCTAATGCGTTTCTTACAATGACCCTTGGAAGGTTTGTTATGTCCATTATACTAATAAAAATGCTAAAGGTTAGAGAGATAGCCAAAACCGGTTTGGCTCAGTGGATAGTCGGCCAGGTTCAATTCTAGTCAAGGGCATGTGCCTTGGTTGTGGGCATATTCCCAGTGGGGAATGAGGGGGTGTGCAGGAGGCAGCTGATCAATGTTTCTCTCTTATCAATGTTTCTAACTCTCTATCCCTCTCCCTTCCTCTCTGTAAAAAAATCAATAAAAAAATATTTAAAAAAAATAGGTTAGAGAGATAAAGTGTCTGCCAAGACTACAAAATGAGAACCAAATGTTTAACCCAAATGGTGTAGCAACACATTCCCCTTTACTTGGTTAACTAATAAAAATGGTGGTGAGTGGCTGAAAGAGGGTTTGAACGCAACTGTTGAAGTGAAGAAATTTAGCCCTAAATGTTAAGACTTTCTCTAAAGCTTGACCTTCTAAATGAGAAGCCAGTCTGCCTGGTCACATGTTTAGTCATGCCCTTTCTGGAGAACAAAGCATGGTGAAGGGACTGGGAGCCTTTTACTTCAGTAAAAATGAATGAGTCAGAGTCTGCAGTATTTTGTACTTGAGTGAGTTCAGTGCAAATAAGACAAAATTGGGATCTGCATGTGGGAAGTGAGTGAGAAAGGACACTGAAGTGGGGGCATGCAGGCACTACTACATGATTAATATCAAGCTTTCAAGCACTCCAGCCAAAAGCTGAAACAGGAAGATCCTATAGAAGAGCAGTTAGAGTGTAGGATATGGAGAATATGATCAAAATGATGATGCTGATGATGACAGCTAACATAATGTGGCAGGCATTACTGTCCTTGCCTCATAAACATTCATTGAATCCTTAAGAACCCCCGTGGTAGAAATCCTCATTTTATAAATGAGAGAATTGAAGACAGTGAGATTAAGTGAATTGACAAAGGAAAGATGGCTGGAAATCATTGGACCTTGACTTCTAATCCAAAGTTTAGCTCTAGAGTCAATGGTTTCAGCTGCCAGAAATTATAAACACCAAGTCTGTATTTGAAAGGGTAATAAAAAGTAAGAAGGAATCACTGAAAGGTCAGGATTGAGAAAGACATTTGAGAAAGTGTCATCTTTCCTGTAATTTGATTTAGGTTGGATATCCTCCTGTTTAATCTCCTTTACAAAATAAATGTTTATCCATTGCCCATTTTCATATGTTAATCCCTTCCCTTACCACTTTCCCTGTCTATGAGACTTAAAACCACTATCTAGACCACTTTGCTGTCTTACAAGCTAGTTAAAGAACAAAGCCAAACTGGTTGGTCATCAAAGCATGTATGCACAAGAAAGACATTGGTTTCATGATGGAAATGTATGTGTGGCACAGACAAGCACTACTTGAACTAAATTGGTACAAACAATGGGCTATGTTTCCTAAAGGCAGATTCAAATTAAGTACATGGCTTCATTTTCTTCAGTTATCAATTTTATGATTTATTTTTATTTCTCTTTTTCAAAAGAAAACTTTCTAAAGTTGCTGATTTAAAACTTGTGAGATAGTGAAAGGTGTCTTTTAAAAGTGGTTAAGTATAGTTGAAATTCACCAGATATTTCTTAAGCACCTACTTCATGCACATATTTAAGTCAATGTTTAGAATGAATTGCATTTCACATCCTAGAAAATTTTAACATGTAGGACAAATCATTAGAGGAAAATATTATTTTAACGAACAAATTAAATAATTATTTCAGCATCACTTCTCTAGACAGTATCACCGATGGCTTTTCTTCCTCTTACATTTCCTTTCAGGATAAAAGGTACACCTTCAACTTAATTGCCCAATCTTCTGTCATTGCTAACTATTTACTTTCTTTGACATTTCATATACAATCAACCATTTTCTCTACATATCTTGTTATCTTTTGCATTCTCATTGATGTTACCATTGATCAGGACCCCATAACCTGCCATTTGAACTACTGACATAATGTCCTCAATCTATATTATTGATGCATCACCATGTCCCAACAGCTGATCTTCCTACAATGTAAATCTGATCCCATCACTCAACCTTCAAATTAGTAGGTATACATCCATTACCAAACAAATATATAAAACTCTTACACATCACAATGCCCTTAAAGACTTGTCCCCTGAAGACTTGACTTTCTCAACCTGAGGTCCAGCCATAAACATATTCCACCAGTGTCCCCACCACCAGTGCTCATTCAAACACATTATGTATCCCAACAGCACCAAACAGCATACATTTTCCTAAATAGGCCATGCCTCAGCCACTTTTTTGTTTGGTATGTTTCTAACCAGGTAAATTCTATTCTTTCTACCTCTACTAATACTCACTTTTATCTCCCTTCTGTTTTCCTAGAAAACACTTTCTTACCTTTCATTCCTAACACAACTATCATCCCTCTTTCTGGATCTCCTCATGTAGAAATCCTCAAGTTGTTTTGCATGGTTGGTTTATGTGTTTTTCTTCCTGATAAACTCTAAGTTTGTTGTAGACATTGCCTTCTATGTTTCCATCACCAGCAACTAACACAATGTCTGTTTTAACAACTGCTCTAAAAAATATGTTTTAAGTGAGTGACCAGCAAAGATTCACTTTTCTAGTCTCTGGTGAAGACCTAGCTACTACCTTAATGGTGTATCAGCACTCAAAAATAGTTCACTTCTAAAAAAATAAGTCAATTTCTAGTCTTGCTCTACCATTGCCTGGTAATATATATTTCTGTCTCTCACCGAACATGTAGAAAGTAAATACTAAGAAGATTTAGATCTGGTAGGTCACAGTGGTATGAATGTTATGTTTCAGGTATTTCATTTTGGGGAGAGAAATGCTTTGAAATGATTAATTAAATGGTTTGACTGCAATAATTGAAGTGTATGTGTGTGTGGGGGGGGGAAGACTATGACTGGATTATTTGATGAATTGTATCTAAAACACTTTCTTTGTATATAATTAATTTATAAATTAATTTTAAAACTTGTGATATAGTGAAAGGTGTCTTTTATTCACCAGAATGAATGCTGTGATTACAGGAAATTTTAATTTGCATGTGATGTTAGTGATCTCATTTGTTACTACTTGAATTTGATTAAGATGTTTTTGATTAATTAATATAAAGTGTTTGGGTAGTGGGATAAAGTAAGCTTTTTTTTTCAAAATTCTGTATTTCTAATAATGTTCCTTTAATTTATATTACCCCTTAGAACTGGTCTAGTTTGGGCATGCATGTCATGTCTTTCAGAACATAACATTTCATACCAGAAAAAAAGTTTGCCTTGACATAATTCTATGAGTTAACAATTCATTTTCTTCCTTCAAGCTCCAAACCCTTGGTAAAGATGGAATTCTTGATGAAGAAATAAACAATGGAAAGATAATATCCTTTTCTCTAGCTTCTTGGCTAAAATAAATTCTCTACCTTTCCTGTCATTTGGCCAACTATTTCTTTGGCATCCCTCCCAATTTCCCCCAATACATACACACACATAAGAAGACAAATATTTCTCAAGCTCCTTCAGTGTGTCCTGTGCTATTATATACAATCTGTTATTTAATTTGTACAACCTTGCAAAGTAAAGATAAACCATTTTTTATAGCTGTGAAAACCAAGACTCAGAGAGTTGAAATAATCCTTCCAAGACTGTCCACTTAGCTTGTGATTGAGTTGATTTGAACCCATACCTGCCAGGCTTCTCTTTAAGCTCTTTGCGCTATTATATCTTCCATTACTCCTGAGCTGCAGAAAATATTCCTGTTGGTATGAAAAGGGGCATCAGTTGTAGAATTTCAACCCTCAGAAATATACTAAAGAAACCCACAGAGGAGGTAGAATTGAAAGGAAAGCTAAGTAAGAGTGTTTGGTTTCCTGGGCAGGAAAAGATAGAGCAAGTTACCTAGCAAGAGATAATTGCAGGCACAAAGGGACTGATCCTGGGCTACTTGAAGTCACCTCCAGCCTCCCAGCTGTAGGTGCTTCTGAGGTCAATCCATGGCCCATGGCTTCTTTCTCCAGTATTTTCTTCTTTGGAGAATTCAAGCATCATTGCACTTCTAATTCTCAAGTATTCTTCCTTACTGTCTAAATGACAACTGGATAGTTTCATCTTAATACCTGGCATCAACTCAACCTCAACTCACTCATACCAAATAAATTCTCCTGTTATGGTTTCTTTATTTCTGTATTTTTGTCTCTGTAACAAATATTCCCCACCCTAAAAACATTAGTTGTGCTTAATTGGTCCTTGTCCTCAAACATATTAAATCAGATATTCAAGTTATTGAACTGTTAGATGCTACTTTAAATTGTATTTTTCTAACATTTGGAATTTTTATCCTCATTTTTATTTCCACAACTGTTATATAGATCCAATACTTCAACTCAGTCTCTGTACATCTGAATTACTGCAATAGTGATTAAACCCAATAAATGTGACCAACTCAAAAATAGGCAGTGCTGCTGAAACTGGTTTGGCTCAGTGGATAGAGCGTTGGCCTGCGGACTGAAAGATCCCAGGTTCAATTCCGGTAAAGGGTATGTATCTTGATTGCGGACGTGCAGGAGGCAGCTGATCAATGTTTCTCTCTCATCAATTTTTCCAACTCTATTCCTCTCTCTTCCTCTCTGTAAAAAATCAATAAAATATATTTCTTAAAAAAATAGGCAGTGCTTTTTCATGCCCTTCATGTTGAAAACACTCTGACAATTCAAGGCTCTTCATAATCTCTTCAGCTTCTCTTTCTTACCTTTCCAACCTTAATTCACACTGTTCTTGAGCTTTAATCTCCTATATAAGTCAAGCTGCCTCACCCATGGACCCCTAACGTTTCTGTACATTAATGCTTCTACAAAGCATTTAATGAGCACGAAATTCATTCCCACTTACCTTACTTGATCTCGCTTATGCCACTTATAAAGCAATTATTCACTCTAGTCTACAGAAGTTCTAGACATATATATCCCATATCAATGACTTTACCATTCACTGGGTACACACACACACACACACTCACACACACACTCACACATATGAAGGGGGCCTTTAAGTTATTATAATATGTGTGATATCTTACCACTGTAATAAATTTCTTTCATACCTTCAATTATTATGAATTTTCCATAATATATAAAAAAATGTTTTTTCTTTTAAAAAAAACTTGCTGTAGATTTTTTTACAGAACATCTTTCTAAAATGAGGAAAGTTTATTTAGTCAAATTATAACTGAACTTCATTATGTTAATATTCTATTGCAACAAAAGTAGTAATACATAATACATGTTCATCTAAACTATAATAATAAAAGCATAACATGCTAATTAGGCCAGACATTCTTCCAGATGACCTTCCAGACAAAGCCAGGGCTGGTAGGGAAGTTTGGGTCCCAAATATCTGCCAGCGGCCAGAGGGAAGCCCAGGTCTCAGGTCTTGGGTGCCAGAGGGAAGCCTATGCTGGCAGCTGGGGGAAGAAAGGCCTACTCTTGCATGAATTTCATGCATCAGGCCTCTAGTATATAAATATAGAGCTAAAGCTAGAATTAGAGCTAGAGCTAGAGAGAGATATATAGGGTGGCCCAAAATATATACATATACACATTTTGAATAATTATAAAGACTTATTTATTTAAAATATATTTCATTTTCAAAATTGAGCTATCAGCTATTAAAGTATATATACTTGCCGAGACTGGTTTGGCTCAGTGGATAGAGTGTTGGCTTGCGGACTGAAAGGTCCCGGGTTCAATTCCAGTGGGGGCATGTACCTTGCTTGTGGGCACATCTCCACAGTGGGGTATGCAGGAGGCGGCTGATCGATGTCTCTCATCGGTGTTTCTGACTTTCTATCTCTCTCCCTTCCTCTCTGTAAAAAAATCAATAAAAATATATTTAAAAAATAAAAAAATAAAGTATATATACTTTTTGGGCAGATACCCTGTAGATATAGATCAACTAATTAAAGATAAAGCCAAAGTCACATGACAGAGGACTTCTCCAGAAAGGGAGAGAATAGTAGATGGGCACTTGGGGATCAGGTGAGGTGAGGTGCAGATTTTGTCCTGAATTTGATGGAAAGTTTTGGAAAGTTTGAGAAGTTACATGATAATATCAATATATTAAAAAATCCCTGTCATTTCTATAGATAGAATAAAATGTAGAATGCAAAGAAGAGAAGGGAGAAATCAGATATCAATTATGACAGGCTAAGTAAGAGATGATAATGGTTTAAAGGAGAAAGTAAGATTTAATGATTATTGTGTTATATATAAAGAAAAGAAAAAATTAAAGATGAGCCCCAGGTTTTTTGGTCCATGTAAATGGAAAGATTGGGACCTGTGTAATTCATCCTTGGAAAGGAGAATTATAGAAGGTAAAACCAAGTGTTAATTTTGGACATGTTAATATTATACCCTCTGCACTCAGAGGAAAAGTCCTATCTAAAGATTAAAATAGGGGCTCGGGGAAGTCATGCACATTTGGTGATAGTAAGACTAAAGTTAGAAATTAACTTTTTGGAAGGGGGGATGGTAAAGTAAAGGAAAGGAAATAGGAAGAAAGATGAGTTTAGTTTTGGAATTTTTAGATTCATGGTGCCTAAGAGATATATAAGTAAACAAGTCCAAGGACCTGCTCAAAAACTGGCCTGAAGATCAGGACAGTTTAGTATTTAAAGTTTGGGAGAGCCAAAGACTGAGAGAGCCCAAGGACCAAATAAATTAAGGGAAGTCTGAGAATTGGACCAAACAGTCCTGAATGTTAGTATTAAATATACCTAAAACCCAAATACAATGATTCCAAAAAAGAAAAAAGGAATTATTAAACAATGGTTTAATGTTACAGGGAAGTAAAATTAGGTGGAGTTAAGAGTCTTCATCACTGGATATGGTAACTAGATGTTGGTTTGGACATTTTTTAAAAAGCAATTTCAGTCCCCATGTCTCTGAAGTTTTTTTATCTCCCAAAATGCCCAAGCAAAGATGGAAGTCAGTGTTCATTCAAGTATAACTCTGATTAGTAGCTACTGGATTCCATAGAATTAACTTTGATATAATGTGCAAATCACCAAGAATCAATGGGATGCCTGTGACCAAAGATCTTGTTGGTACAAGAGCACTGAGACCCCATGGCTGTCTCTTTAAAGCCTCTACCTGTGATGGGTTTCAGTTCTTGAGGTCCTCCTCACTTCCTGTGGCCAAGTTTCATATTCCTAAACCCATTACATATACAACCACAGTTTATAAACTGGATACTCCAGGAGCAGACAAAGCAGCACTCAGGTTTGCCAGCCCTGCCCTGAGCATGACAATCCCACCCAAGGACTGTTCTGCCAAGTACAGGGCAAACTGGTCTTGAGAAATGTGATGAGCAAGGCCCCCTAGAGGGCAGCAGAGCCTCACAGGACCAGGAAGATATACTGCACCAAACAAGGGGTTGGTGGGCAGTTTCACTAAAGGAGACTCAAGGGGGCAATATACACTTTTATGGAGAATGGAATTGAGATTAATTTTAGTGAATTAAAGGAAACCAGTTATACAAGAGGTAGAAAGACCTAAGTTGTATACTATGCAACAAAAGCAAATAGGCTAAAAGGAGAAGAGTTGGGCAGCTATCAGTCATAAGCCAGCAAGATTCTCTGCTTGGTGAATATTTAGTACCTAACCAATAATAATATGTAGGTACTATTTGCTGAAAATCAACTAGTCATGCTGTCTGCTATGAACTAGATGGTATTTTAGGCACCAGAGAAGTGTAAATGAATATTCCATAACTCTTCTCCTCACAGTTGAGCCAGAGATGTGAGCATATGTCAAAAGAGAATTGTAGATGTTTTAAGTCTCTATAGGAGGCTCTGCGGATACAAAGAGAAAGTAGTTATATGCAATGGCAACAGAGAGGATAACATGATTGTATTTATTCTGGTTGTGATGAGTTTCTTTTCTCTCTCCTGATTTCTCTAGATCTTTCTGGAAAGAATCCATCTTTTTTCTTCATTTTTTTCCCCTACATTTCTTTATTGAGCCCTACCCGGTTTCAGTCATTGTTGTGGGCATTGGGTTACAGATGTGGTGTATGACATGGCAATTATGGACAAAGCAGTGAGCTTGCCCCTGTTGGTTTTCTTACCCCTTCCCTCTCTGCACCCGGTTCTCTTTCTAGCAATGAAGGAGAAAACTAAGCCCTTCAGTTCTAATATGTCTATGTGAGGCAGAAAGGTAATAGGAAATGAACACCATGCCTTTTCACTTGACTAACTATTCTTACCACTTATACATTCAACAAATAGTGACTGTGCACACCAAGCTTAGCTTCTGCCTGTTGTGCCATGTTAAGTTCAAGTTCCACCATGACATTTTCTAGTTTAGTCCCAGGATCTTTCCATCTTTCAAATACCATCACTAACCTTCTCCAGGTTTGTAAGGATTTTTGAGACAATGTGTAAAAACTTCTAACACAGTGCCTGGCTATGTTGGCTTTTCCTCCTTTTCTTTATAGTCTTTGGCTTCTCTTGGAGTTTTGTGTTGATTTTTTTTCTGAATTGGCTTTCTTTTCCCTTTAGTAACTTTGGTTCTTTTCTTTCACCTCATGTTCTAGAGCAGTGGTTCTCAACTTGTGGGTCACGACCCCTTTGGGGGTCGAACAACCCTTTCATAGGGGTCGCCTAAGACCATCGGAAAATACAGATATTTACATCACGATGCATAACAGTAGCAAAATTTCATGGTTGGGGGTCACCACCACATGAGGAACTATATGCAAGGGTCGCGGCCTTAGGAAGGTTGAGAACCACTGTTCTAGAGTATGAGCTTTAGCATTCAACAGCCCATATATGTACCCTGGATTTGCCCTAACTGTGACTTTAAGCAGATTACTTCATGTCTCTTGCTTCATTTCTTTAAAATAGGAATAATTATAGTACCTATCTTATAGTAAGTATGTTTGTAACATTTCATTATGTTAAAATCCATTTAAAACATCAGTGCTATGTTAGGTAGCATTGCTTCCATTATGCAAAGGGAAAATTTAAGAAAAGTTATATAAGTTACCCAAAATCATACAGCTAGAAGTAGTTGTGTTAGGAAGTTAAAACCATATTAATTAACTCCAAAGCCAGTTCACTTAATTAACATGATTTGTTGCCTATCTCAAATCAACTAAAATGCAATCAATTTAGAAAAAATTGGAAGAACTTTCATGTATCTATATGGGTGTGTTTGTATGCTTATATAGAGATATGTGTGTAAATTTGCATATGAATATGTGTATACATATAGTATAGCTGATGCTATATGGCTGCCTATATTAATTTACTATATTCTGCTGATAAATTCCAGTATTTTCAGACCACCATCCAACTCCTAGTTCAGTATCTGATAATAATCAGTACATCAGATACACTAGTGAATCTACCAAAGAAAAGGCCTTACAGAATAATTTGTAATGTTTTCTATATCTTCCATTATGGAATTAAAACAATATCACTTTCAATGTTGTGATGACACTGAGCAATGTGGAATCTGCTTAGAAATGGTAAACTTAGTAAATCCCTCCATTAAAAGTATATTTAATTACAAGAAAGCACAATACATTATCTGAAACCAGGAGAAATATAATTCTCTTTATTAAATGATATTAATAAAACAATGTGTTGAATAGAAGAGAAGTAGGCAGGCAGTTTCCAGTCATAGATTTGTGATTTTATTATTTTGTCCAGTGTAGAGGAATGAGATGATTCTTTTGAAAGCTCAAGTAAAAGTACAATTCAACAGACCCAAGGCTTCCCTCTCTGTGGGCATCATTTCACTCTCAGGCAGCTCTACCTCTCATAGGGAACATGCCTCCCTTCACCTCATCCTCACCTACATACAGAGACCAAGAATACTGCAACTCTCGTCTGTACCCATACTTCATCTTGGTTTTATCAAAATTCCTTTGCCAAATTTGAAAACACTTGATTTGTTCTTCAGTCATCAAGGGACAGAGAAATGGGAAAAAGAAGGAAGAGTCTTATGCACGAAGGTGGGACAGGAGCAACAAAGGTTGCTGGGGTTCTTGTTTCAGCATTTCAAAGGGTTCAGCAATCTGGAGAAAGGCTGGACATAGATTAAATAAGAGTCCAAAGATGAAAGATCATTTTGAAAGGCATTGGGGGTCTAAGGAGCTTCAGCTAAAGGAGCTAAAGTTCTCCTTGTCTCAGGACCCTGGCTTTTTATTAACATAATTTGTCCTAAAGTGAAGTGGAGATAATACATTTCAAAGGTTAGGGCACAAAAGCATTTCAGATTAGAGAATAGCCTAGAGCTGTTTAGGTGTTTGGCCAACAGGAGGCAATAACATGTAGATTAAGATGCCCTGAGCTGTCTGTCCGGCAGCGAACAATCATCCTATTCAGTTTTGGGGGAAATGCATTATAGCCATTCCAACAGGTGATTACATATGTGACTCAGTCCTTGTTGAGTCCCCAAGTGTCATCAACCTTTTGATGAAACTTTTGCAATTATGATATACTAGAATTGGCTTCTGTCAGTGAAGGAAGAAGGCTAGAGAAAGAAAGGAGGCCAACAAACAGAACAACTTTGTTGAGGTAAGAATTCTGAATGAACATCTGTGTACAACAGAAGGAAAAAACTAGCCAGATGGAATGAGGCTTGAATAAACATTACCACCTCACTTTTGATACATATTGTTGCCTTTACCTTTTTCACATCTGCATACATGCAAAAAGCAACTACTACTGGGCCCTATGCTAAGTGCTTATGAAAAAAGCAGACATACCCTTGCTCCCATAGGCTTACATGGAGATGTGAAAAAAATAATAAACCAGTGAGCAGATAACTATGATTTGTAATGAGTGTTACAAACAAAGAGACTATGTCTGTGCTAGAGATCAACAGGGGAGAAAGGCTGAGATGAAGTAAAGAGCTTCATCTATATCCATCTTATTTTCAAATCCAGCCTAAACCACAGCAGCATAATTTAGGTTGTGAGAGCAGACAGATCATAAGAGCTAAGTCTAAATGGAAATAAAAATTAAAGATTCATTAACCCACAAATTTACTAAAGATGATACAGGTCATGTCCCATGAGAGAATTCATGGTTTCATAAGTATTAAGGGACATGTAAAGAAAAAAACAGGACAACATATTTTGTATTAGAACAGTCTGAGAAAAAAAAAAACCTGCCTGGTTATAGAAATTATTAATAATAAAAAGTGACAGGCATGAAAGTAACATTATTATGCACCCTATTAAGATCAAGAATTTTACATAAATTGTCTGACCTGATCCTCAACATTTTCATTTTGCCAATGGGGAAATTGTAGAAAACATTAGCAAGTCTGGTAATATAACACAGCTAATTTATGATTTTCTTAGGGGATAGGAGGGAAGCCGAGATGTAGGAATAGAGACAAGTTTTGTGATACTTGCAATTCATACAATTTGATTGATAGTTTCAAAAACAGTCATAGGGATGTGAAGTACAGATAGGAAATATAGTCAATAAAATTGTAATAATAAGGTATGGTATCAGGTATTGGGGCACTTCATAAGGTATCTAAATGTCTAATCACTATGCTATACCCCTGAAATTGACATAATATCAAATGTCAACTGTAATTAATTTTTTAAATTTAAAATATAGGAAAAATGAAGTTAAAACAATTGGGAAGACTCTACTTAAAAAGAAAAGATTACAAAATATGAATACAAAGATAGGAACAGAGACTTGCAAGGGACTGCTTTCAAGGAGGGGCTTTGACTTTCCATCATTTGCAAAATAAATCTGCTTCCCCAGGAAGCAAGGAGGTTTGGGCTCCAACAGACCCCAGACTGAGAAAATCAAGTTGCTGAGAGTAAACTGTAATGAAGGTCAATACCAAAGAGGGATTGGGCTTCCTCTCTACTAGGGCAGAAAGGGTAAAAAAATAATAATAATAATAATAAAAGGCCAGTAATGAGAAAAGACAAGGAGGGTTGAAAAACTGCACAGTTGCTGGTGTACCTGAGGCCATTTAAAGAAGAATCAGGCCCAACAAATAACCCAGCTAGTGTTTGTAAATAGCATCTTTAGTGAGAAACAACATGCAGCATATAATTCACCAATCAGGTGACCTTGAATAAGTTACTTAATCTCCCTGTGTCCTAGCTTTTCCTCATTTATTAAATAAGGATAAAACAGTACATAATTCATAGGGATGTGGTAATGATTTATACCAATAAATTTGGATACTCAGAATCTGTCTGGTGTAGTCCAAGTGCCCAGAAAACATTGCCTCTTTTGGTCATCATTACCCAGCTTGATCCAACTCTAAAGCTCTTGCATTTGTTCATGCACAACATGCTATGAGAAAATCCTGTTGGAAAACTACTAATTGGACTTTAGGAAGAATAATTATTTTGTCTGGAAATCCCTCAGTCCTAAATAAAAGCCAGCAACTTTTAGTTAATGGTTTATTACGATGTTTCTTTATGCTGATCCTGCTCTTGTATGGAGACCCTCCCCTCTGGTCAACATTTTGTTCCTCCCTGAAAAGTTTTCACTCTTGAGGATGTTGTGTAAGGCTGTGAAACACCTTAGAATTAGTTTAAACCTGTCTCTTCCTGGGTTTCTATTGATTGTGAAACAAACAGCAAAGCTGAAGGAAAGTACACAATAAAAAGGCAATGACTTAAGATGATTCATTTCTGAAAACAAGTTCTCATCATAAGTGGGATTAAAATACATGCTTTGGGAATTCTCTAGGAGCTAAATGAAAGACTTTATTCAATACGAAATTTAACACATTTCCATAATAATGCCGTGCTGTAATTTATTAAACAATTCTCCAGTGGTTTGTTTGTTCTTGTTTTGTTTAAGTTTGTGTGTGTGTGTGTGTGTGTGTGTGTGTGTGTGTGTTTGCTACTTTCTATAACAGTAAAGGGAAAAACTTTTGTACAGAAGGGTTTGAGCTGTTGTTGAATTATTCCCTTAGAATAAATTTGTCTGAATAGAATTCCTGGATCATTATAGCTGATTCTTTACATTTTAATTGCTTATTTGCACTGCTTCCCCACCTGTCAACTTCTACCTTCATTTTATTTTATAAAAGATGGAGCAATATGTTCCCTGGCAGCTTCTCAAATAGTTTCAAAACTTATATTTATTCCTGACACTTTTTTCTGGAGCCATTACTTAATCAAGCTCAATTTTTGTCTGTAATCTGAAATCTTTGAGTGAATCAACTTGACATTTCAAGTCTGGGCAAAAGCTATTTTTCTGAGTGTAGAGACCACAAGACCTGCTGGAACACATAGTAAACCATTCTAATATATTTCCTTATGAGTAGGTACATGGAGGGCAAGAGGTTAAAATGGAAATAAAGAATTACTTGGCAATATTACTTTGTGATATTGAACTAGAGTAGGTTACTCTTTCCCTCTAAACTGAAGATCCACAAGGACTTTCCTTCTGTCTTCTTGTAGAATCGTTCTTTGGCTGACTGGGCTTGGAAGATTGACCTGACTTTCTTCCAGCTCTTTTTGAAACACCTTAGAGTTGTTGAAATTTTCCAACAACTCATCTTGTCCATCTCCTGATATCACACAGCATCCCACATAGAGACACTGACTGTCAGGTCTCAGCAATGCCACTTCAACAGCCTGCCTATTTCTGTGTGTTCCTGAGAATGGCAGTCTGTTGAACTGTTCGCAGGGAGCCTGGAGTTATTCCAGTTCCCTATAGTGTAGGCAAATTTGACCTTTGAAAAAAAATAGTTTTATATTGTGTTCAAAGCCTTGCTCTACTAAGCACACACTATTTCCTTCATATGTGACATTTTCAGTCTCTGAAATGGGTTATCAGATTATTTAGATAGGTGTTTTTGTTTTGTTTTTTTCAGCATAAAAATGAATAAAAAGCAAGGTATTAATAAAGAGCATGAGGTTTGGAAGTACAACATATGATTTCTAACCCCATTTCTGTGATTTACCATTTATGTGGCCTTGGCCAGACTATAAAGTTTTCTAAGCCACAGGTTCCTTATCTGAAGGGTGAGGATAATAATCACATCACTCAGTTTGTTGAGATAATTAAATGGTATTGGGAAAGCTTCATAATATGTTGAATGATACTCAAATGTATGTTTCAGTTCTCTCCTTGCTTTATCACTGTTGGGATCCAAAATTAGGGTAGTTAAAAAGGTAACATGGCAATCAATATGGGAAATTAAATGCATTGTGCTGCACTGGGCTCACACATTTACTTATAAGTGCTCTGACTACTGGTAGTTCCTGCTAACTAATCAACTTGAGAATTCAGAGCTATGCCCATAGAAAATGGTTATTTTGGGTTTCCAGAACCAATTATACTGTAGTGGGGGAGGCTTCCCCATACTAACCTGAAATTCTCCTGACACCAGCTTGTGTCCTATAATTTACCTCAGTTCTGCTATCTACCCGGACATAGCATGAGATCCCATAGGATAATCAATCCTAAACCCAAGTTACCACCTGTGCCTCTGGTTGACCAGCTATAGATTAGAGGTTTCAGTGACCCCCTCCTGAAACTCTAGATACTAGTACTTCTGACTGATTGACTGTAAATTATATATTTCCACCACTCCCGTCTCTGAATCCCCTTCCATCCATTTTGATTATTTTGCTAGAGTGGTTCACATAACTCTGAGAATCATTTTAGTTCTAGATCACCAGTTTATTATAAAAGGACATAACTCAGGAATGGCCATATGAAAGAGATGCATAGGATAAGGTGTAAGGATAGGACATGGAACTTCCATGCCTTCTCCATGTACCCTCTATAGCATTTCTATGTGTTCACCAATCCAGAAGACACTTTTATCACTCTCAGTACTTGGAAAATTACAAAGGATTTTGGAAGCTGTGAACAAAGAGTCAAGGGCATGAGACTAAGTATATATATATTGTTTTTTATAACTCACAATATGGCACTGATTATGACTATAATGATCATTAACTTCCAATAAGTGAACAGTGGTGTTTATACCATGTGGGCCAACTGTTTAGGCATTCTCTGAATAATGATTTCTTTTTTTACCCAGGCTATCTAACCCCTTTTTTCCCTATACAAATCTAAGTCTATGAAGATCCTAATAGTATGTATAAAAAGGAACAATACTTTAAAAAATAAAGCCAATTAGGTAAAACTAAATCATTTATTAGTAAGTTTTTTCTTTAGGGTCTTCATAAACACACACACACACACACAACTTATAACTATCTAAACCTAAATAAATGCTATGTGTAATCTTAGAAATTCTTAGACTCGTCCTTGATAGAAAAAATAATGAAAGCAAAGTAAGAGGAAGGAAGATTTTGGCATCAGAAAACTTAATTCAAAATTGCTTACATATAAGGAAATTAGTATCATATAAAAATAAATTCTAAGGTTAAAAAAGCTAATTCAGTGGTTAGAAACATTGTCCAGAAACAACCTTCTTTTAATTTCTCATTTTTTTGGAATGTTGGATTAGCTTCTCTCATGCCTGCAACATGGTTATATCATTGTTGGTAGCACATCCAGGCAACTGTCCATAGGAAAAAGGGATCATATTTTTCAACTAAGACTTAAAGAAAAATGTTCTTAGAAGACCCTCTCTCATCATCATTGGCTGAAACTGATAAGAAAAATGGGGTTATAATTACTATCTTAGTCTTATCAGGACCTACCTCCTGAAGGCAATGATGAGACAGCTTGTTATGAAGAATGTGGCCAAGTAAAGGAGGGGCAAATACCTTTTTAAAAAAATTATTACTTTTATATGAACTTCATGGCTTCAGTGTATCACACCTGCCAATCATTTTCTCTATATTTTTGCTAATTCCATTAAGCTTCCTGCCCAAAGTAGCATCCCTAAATGTCTTCCTCTATATATTTCTAACAATGTTCTCAAAGAGTCTGCAATATCTATCAGAAAAATTCCTCTACATAGGTCATAGTATGTCTGCTCAAACAACACTTACATCATTAGCCTCCTCAATCAGAGAGGATGGAAAATCTTTGTTCTTGACATTAAGGGAAAGTGAGAGAATTCACCAATGGAATCTTCCCAGCATCTCAGAAATAGTATCACGTTGGGGACTTTCACTTACTCCTATTGTCCTTTGTGTCTGGACTTTTTTCTTCAAGATATTTGAAGGATCTGTCTGTAATCCCTGCTTGATGATATAGACCTTTCTTCATCTTCACTAACACTCCATTTGCTGTCTTCTATTTAACTAAAACCAAAATCTTCTCCTTTCCTTCCAGCTTCAGTTATCATGTTCCCAATTTCTGCTATTTCAACTAATATATACATTATTATTAATTTTCAATTTCTTCATTTTATCCTAGTCTTTCATCTCACTTTGAACTTGTTTATCCATTCTGGACCACATAATTTATATAGAAATTTTAGCAATCCAATGTTTTCTAGATATTGGTAGGGAAGGAGAAATGAGAGTGAAGAAATGAAATTTTTTATATAAATCATTATGGAAAAATTACATTTTCAAAACAATCCTTAGTGATTCTTACCCCCACATCTTCTAAATTCACCAGATGAACATAGGCTCTTGTAGAATGAATGAAGAGGAACTAGGGTCTCCTGGATAAAGGAGGTATGAAAGGACTAACAACAACAAAACCTTCACAGAAGGTAGCTAAAGCTAATTTCAGTACAAATCATTCTTAAATTTATTAAAATTTTTGTGACAGTTCTTCATGCCAAGGTTATGGCCCAGAAATCAGTGTCAACACTATATGGAGCACAAATCCAGACCTTTGGAAGCTATGAAAAAAAAAAAATAGCAGATTCGAAAACCCTATATTCAGTATCTGGCATTTGGTAGGTACTCAGTAAACATTTTGAGAAAACACTTACATTAACAGTCTTTATAAAAGTTTTTGAACAGGTAGGATGAGCAAGTCTGACTCTATATTCTACATGCTCTCTGTGAACACTAAGCATTCTCATGGTATTTGCAACCATCTGTATGATGATGTTTCCCCAGCTTATATTCGCCCCCTAACCTCCAGATTCTTATAGCCATGTGTCTACTGCGTGTCCACTAGGATATCGCACCAGCATCTCAAGCTCAATATTCCAAAATTAAGCTTTTTCTTTCTACCTCAAATATATTCCTTCTTCTGTATTTTCTTAACTTAGATAAGTACACCACTAAAGGCAGTAATTGTAGTAGCATTCTACAATCTTTCTTACATTCATCATCTAATAGATCCTACTCACTTTACCTACCACATATTTTTGAAACTGTACCCTATTTTTCATCCATCACTACTCTAAGGTATCTCTCACGTGGACTATTGCAATAGCATGCATCTATTTAGTTGTGTTCACTCAAATTTATTTAATATCAATTCTGACCCTATTTTTTTTTCTTAGCTTAAAATATCACAGTGGAATATCTTAATCTACAGAATAAATTCACCCATAAGCTATATATTTTATATGCCTCTCCAGCCCATTTTATTTTGTCTTATTATATGTTTTATTACCATAAAAATACTAAACATTGTTTCCCTATATATACCGTATTGTTAACCCTCTCCATGTGTTTGCATCTGATTTTTCTTCTGCCTGCCTACTCAAAATTTCACACTGTTCCCACTCAACTTTCAAGATTTATCTTAGGCATCATATCTCACTAGCTTTTTTTTTTTTTTTGCCATTGTACTAGGGGTTAGGTAGATCTATTTACATATTCCTATAATAAAACTTCCCACATTGTTTGGAAATGATATGTTTTCCTTTCATCCTCCCACTCTCGATTGTGAGCTTATCATTTGCATAGAGTTACCCATGTGCCCTTATCACAGTTCCTTGCACATAGAGTATTCAGTAAATTATTCCAGTGATATAAACTAAACATATATATACATCTATAAGAACCTAAATTAAGGAACAAAATTTAAAGTCTTATACTAGATTCTCCACTGGCTGTCTTGTTAACTGTACCATTCATTTGCAAATGGGGCTAGGGAGATAAAAGGTAAATAACAAGCCTTCATAGTTTTGTTTCTAAAGTAACTGACATTGTTATTTAGAGAGAAGTTTAATGGAAATAGGAAGAGCTTTGAAATCAGAGAGGTCCAATTGCTAATCTTAGATTTCCCACATGATGTGAGATTGGGCTATTGACACTGATCTTCAATGCATGTCTCTTTGGAATGAGGATAATAGCACCTACTATGTAGGGCAGTGTTAAGAACTGAGGATCTGACCATCAACCTCAGAGGGAAGGTAGGGGAGGGTGGGGGGTAAGGGGGAGAGATCAACCAAAGGATTTGTATGCATGCATATAAACCTAACCAGTGGACACAAACAACAGGGGGGTGAGGGCATGAGTAGGGAATGGGGGAAGGAAGTGCAATGGAGGGATAAGGACATATAAGTAATACCTTAATAAAGAAATTTTAAAAGAGAAAAATTGAGGATCTTCTTTCCCTTTGGCATGCCACTGAAGATCCTTGTGTCGCCATGGGTCACCAGCCAGCCTGGCAGTATTGCAAGAACAAGCCGACAGCAAAGTCTTGCTTCTGCTAAGGTGTCCCTGATGCCAAGATCCGCATCTTTGAAAGTGGACAAGTTTCCATTCTGTGGCCACATGGTGTCAGATGAATATAAGCAGTTCTCTTCCGAAGCCTTGGAGGCTGCCTATATTTATACCAACTACATGGTGAAAAGCTGTGGCAAAGATGGCTTTCACATGTGAGTGTGGCTCTACCCCTTTGGAGTCATTCTCATCAACAATACCTGTCTGGAACCTGTGCTGGGGCTAATAGGCTCCAGACAGGTATGTGGGGTGCCTTTGGAAAGCCCCAGGGCACAGAGGCCAGAGTCCACATTGGCCAAGTCATCATGTCCATCTGCACCAAGCTGCAGAATAAGAAGCTTGTGACTGAGACCCTAGCAGAGCCAAGTTCAAGTTCCCTGGCTGCCAGAAGTTCCACATCTCCAAGAAGAGGGGCTTTAATAAGTTTAAATGTGGATGAGTTTGAAGACACGGTGGCTGAGAAGTGTCTCATCCCAGATGGCTGTGGGGTCAAATACATCCCTAATCATGGTCCCCTGGACAAATGTCTGGCCCTGCACTCCTGAGAGACTCGGTGCTGCCCCACTTTACACCCACCAATAAATCAACTTTATATTCCCTCGCCAAAAAATATTGAGGATAGTGTCCTGGCTGGGTAGCTCAGTTGGTTAGAGTATTATCCCCATAGTTTAAGGACCCCTTTAAGTGATGGTCAATAGTTCTATTCTATTAATATTCTTTTAATTTATGCTCTAGAGAAGTATTCTGGTTGTGCAACTCAATTAGTAAACAAGCACAAAATATTTTCTGTTGACTTGTGGAATGCCATTCAATGATTGGTGCTTCACAAGTGATACTCTTCTGAGGTATTTTCTTTGGTAAAATAAAGGCTACTGATATGGTTAGAGCTAATGCTTTACCTCCTCTAAGTCTTTTAAGTGTTTTCCCTTTCTTTTTTATGGCCTAGACCTAGTTACATGTATATATACTGTCTGTTTCCCTTCTTTCTCCCACTAGTATGTGAACTCTATGGGACCCATGAATTATTAATCTCTACATGCCCAGGACAAACTCCATTGCTAGAATGTAATAGATGCTTAATTAATATCTATTAAATAAGGTAATTTATTCCATCCATTTGACTTGATTTAATGAGCTATTTTATTCAAAAATGAAATAATTTTAACATCTTTGAAGAGGAAAAAATTAAGAGAAAGACCTCAATCTCAGGACTAATAATGATTTTAAATGTTTTGTTTTATTTAATATTAATTTTGAGATGGCAGGAAATGAAGCTTTCTTAAAAAGTGACCATACCAAGGTAAACAAGCCTTCTGATAGTAACTTTATCACTGACTGTTGAATACCAAAATGGATGAAATGACATCATATGAGGCTCCAATAGTACAAGTAGAAAAAGGTCATAAAGATAAACTTTAAGAGTTGTGGGGCCCTGCAATCTCTACTGTCAGTTATTTTCTACTTATGAGGCTTGTGATATTGTCAAGTCAGTTCAGTAAGTCTCAGGTACCTCATTGGCACTTGAGTACAACAGTGCCTCTTTAACCCACAGGCTTAAATGATGAGTAAAACAGAGATTATTCTTTGAAGCATGTGGGCTTGGAAACTGTCATTTGACTATAAAGGCTCATTTTGATGAACCATGGAGCACACTGATGTTGAAAATCACATAGATTATTTTAGATGAAACATCTGGTACCTTCCAGGTCTGGTGAGTTGCCATTCTGATGCAAAAGCTGTCTGAGCCACCCTACAAATTAAGCAACTCAATACTGGCTCTCAAACTTAAGCCTAATCGTCATTGAAACCTCTCACATCAAAGGAATTTCTTTTCTTTATTGGCATCACCAGTTTCTAACATACCGGAAGGGAGGACAAAAAGTAGGTTTACAATTGTGAGGACATGAAACAGAGTTTATTCTCGTATTATTATTTTATTCATAATTGTATTATTTATTTGAATTATTTGTCTTCTCATTATTATTAATATTATTTTGTATCTTTACTTATGAATTATATTTTAGGTAATGATGGCTGGTAATTTAACCTACTTTTGTCCATTCCTGTACGTAATGTTCAGACATAGTACCACTTAATGAAAGTTTTTTTAATGACAAGAATACATTTTTTAAAACACTGATAATTGAAGAAAACACATTATAATGGCTAAAAATGTGGTTTCAAAACTTAGACCTTTTGTGTTCAAAATCCTTAATCAATTTATTTAATTCTTACAATCTTAGGTTTCTTCTTAAAAAAAAAGAATTCAATTTAAGTAATGTTACTTAAGTTTAAGTAACATTCTACCTATCTAGCACATGGTAAATACCAAATAAACACTAACTTACTTATCTTCATCTTTTTCTTAGATGCTAAGGATTGTATAGCTTTTATCATTGACTACTAAATCTGATGAACTCATGGAATAATAAGTAATGTATAAGAATAGATCACATGTGCTTTAACTAAGAAATAACAGAATGATCTCCAGTCTTAGGCATATACCATCACAATCATCTATTAAGTATCATCTATTAAGGGCAGCCATTGAAGTGAAAAGCAGGAGGCCCTGTTTTGGCAGGGGCGACCCTCTGCAGCCCTGCTCTTCCTCAGCCTGGCCAGTTAAGCATACAATCACATCTCTCTGTTTGCTCCTGTCCTTGTTCATGCATACTAGGTACAAAGACAGGAGACTGGCCCAGCACAAGTCGGAAATAGAGTGTTTCACCCCCAAAGGGAGTATGGGGAATGGTGGGAGAGCAACAATGAGCAGGTAAGCAAACTGTAAGTGGCCTGAGGTGGTGTGAGCTACATGTGTGCAAGCTAGAGGAACAGGTGGCTCCCTAGTCTGGGTCCCTACTCAACTGTGCATCCCATATAGTGTGTCCAACCTGGGCCACCGCTGGTTTTCTGTGTGTGTTTGATTTGCAAAACCCATACCATCTTCGTGTGAAGTGATGGGAGCCTCCTGTCCCAGGTGCTGCTGTTTCCCAGGGCTGTGTGCTTTGCATGTCTGAAGCCTTACCTCACAGTCAGTTCTCCCACGGATCTTAATGCATTGGTTAATTGCTTCTGGAGTTTGCAAAGTGGAAAAGCTTGGAGAAAATTCACATTTCGGGATTATCCAATTACTTAGGAAAACAAATGCAAAAGCCTAACACTGGTTTTGAGAAGAAAAACTACAATTGAGGGGAAATGCCAGCTCCAAATCCCAGACAAACCTGGGAATTAATCTGACTTCTGTTGAACATAACAACATTAATGCACAGAGAAGGGCAAATGCCATGCCAAACTAGTGAACTGTGGAGGCAAGAGGCTTTTCGTGAACTGATATCTGGAAAGCTAGTCCTCCTCTAGCTACTGTAGCTTTGCATCTCCTTTACTTCTCTGTGTTTGGTGGCAAATACTCCCTGTTGCTGCGCTATGCATGTTCCTTCATACCAGGCACTCCCAACTGAGCTGTGCCCAGTAAACTGGGGTATTGGTAATTAGAAGCATCAACTAGGCTGTGTTGCATGAAATAAATGCGCTTTATTGCATGCGACTGGATTTCAGGAAAAGGGGTCTGGAGATAAAGACCATCAATATTGGTATTAAACAGTTCCAAAATGCTGGAGGAGCCTAGAAGTTGGGAATCACTCACCATGAACTAACTAACTCTCCACCTCTAATTTGTTGTGGCACATCCCAATCCACCTGTGAGATGTGGAAGGGAAGCTCTTGGAAATCACTCCGGATTAAAGGAAAGGGAAGTATAGAAAGCTGATTTATATACCTATGTGTGTGAGAGCAGAGCTTGAGAGCCAGCTGTGTAGCAAGAACATATCCTATTGAACTTTGACCCCAAATGTAGCATTTGCTTTCTTGGTAGGGGCTCCTTCTGGTTTTCAAAATAATGTCTAACTTTCTCCAAAGACTATTGCATTGTACAACGTCTGGGGGACCATTCACATTGAAGTACATGAAAATGGTGCCTGGAAATGTGCAGCATACAGCCTAAACAATCATTATGTGCAGCTCTGGATAAGAGCTTGGCCACCTTCGTTCATGGCAAGGCAAAGAGAATGTGTGTACATATGTGTGCACATTGGTGTATCTGATGGTCTTATGCTTATGATTCCTTTCTACAACTATTTTTTTTCTTATGTCAGTATATCTGGAAGATAAGCATCAATAGATTATTTCGTGGGAGTAACTCAAGAGACTACTACTGGGACTGCTAGTTTCCTTCTATCAAGATATGTTAGTGTCCTAATTCCTATCTTTGAAAATCAAACAGCACCCAAGTTCACTGGCCAAAAGACTGTATCAACTGAGCACAGAGCTCTGTCCAGAGTGTAGGACTAGAGTTTCCCAACCTAGCAAACCCGACTGCCTATCAAACATACTAACACAAAATATTGGGCAGTATAACCTAGAAATCTGTAGTGTTACATGTTTCCTAGGGCATTCTGTCTTAGCCAGTTTTTACTGACATTTAGGAATACTTCATCTACAGAAGTCATAGAGCTATTTATGACAAACATTAAGTCTCAATTCTGACATACAGTGTTCTTAGGAGTATTTGGTCAATGCTTAGACCTCTCAGATCTGGTCAGTTCAGCAATTAGATTTGCTCAAGGCTGCCTTCATTGAGAATGGATAAGAGACACTGGGACACATAGGGTAAGAGGACCCCAGAGCACACAGACCAAACTTCCTTGGGTGAGATCTAGATCTACAGAGGTAAGCACTCAATGTGTCTACACTGGGAATGGTAGACACCATGTAGCTTAGTTATTTCCTCACTTGTTTGGATCTAGCCAAAGTAATGGCAAGGCTTATTACACTGATATGTCCTGGTGGTACAGAGGGTCACAGAGCGTGCTGTCGGAAAGACAGTTCTGTTGGAGTAACCCTCTCAGCCCTTCAGAAAAGCATAGTTAATTGGGAACAAATGGTTTTCTCTTCCTACTTTTTCTTCCATCCCACTAGCTTAACATTAAATAAAAACTGACACAGAGAGAAAAAGAATGTGTGGAAGAGGAAGGCAGCCCCTCTAAGAGAGCTTTCCACTAGAGAGAACAGAAAGCCTGGAGACAGACAAAAAGGCCAAAATTTCTAAGACCTTTAAATCCTTTTTTCCAGCTTTATATTTGTTCATGCCAACACACACACACACACACAATGACATTTTTCCAAGAGATGTCCATTTAAAATTGAATATGAAGAGAAGACATATCATAGAGGAGGGAACTGCAATGTAAACCATTTGTAATAAGAGGTTAGAGTTGTTAACCCCAATTAATTTACGTGGCATTAAATAGAGCTGTAAATAAGATAACTGTATGAGACTTTTATAAATACTTTTAGCATCACCCTATATGGCTGTCTTTCTCATCCACTTCCCTCAGTTGCTTCCCAGAGTCATAATCATTATCACATTTACTCTGAAAATTACCGGGCTGTAATGGTTCTACTACCATTACTGAACAACCAGTCCCAGAGAGGGGCTAAGAAAGTACAAAAACTACAGAAAAACAGGAGTGTCACCCTGCATCTCATTGGCCTATGTGTTCTATAATGAAACTGTATAATGGACAGGACCCTATGAATTCACACTTGGGTGATTCTTCAGAGCCAAGCCCCTGGTAGCAGAAAAGAAGTTTAAATGCATGTAGTTACATCCGGCCAGAACACTCTTATCTGCAAAATTAGCAAGGCCTTAGAGACACTCCCACACTTCTCTCTCCTACCTCCACCATAATCACGTGGGCATTTGAAATGGAATGATAAAATTACATATATCCATAACCCTCTAGACCCCTGAAATACTATGTTACTGCTTTCCCTTTATGTGACCTTTTTTTTCCCCTTCTGTCTCAATATAGCATAACATGTCATCTTTTCATATTTCCACAGTGGAAAGTCTAAGTGTATTTCAGAGCAGAGTCCTCCTAAATTCAGGAGAAGTGAACGAGAGTCCTAAACAGGAAGGTGCTGTATGAACCGAAAATTCTCTAAAACCTGTCACCGTGTGAGTTCATACTGTTGATGGTTCACCATCAAGAATGGCTAAAGCCTCAATGAATGTTTTTATCTCCTGCCTCAGCAGGGGTATTTGATGGGAGTCTGTGTGTAATGTGCTCATGCTGGACCCCAGTAGAAGAGCCAGACATTCTGAGCCTCCCAGTCTCTCTTTAAGAAAGAACTCCCTTAGTCAAATGAAGGTGATAGATCTACAATCCCTCACCAGCAATGGAAGAGAGGAGGGTGATACCAAGTTATTTTTATTGTTGCTGTGTCATAATATCAGTTATGTAAACTATTAACCCCAATCAGTTGAGTTATAGATGCAGTATCTAAGCTTAGTGGGTAAATCCTTAATAAATCCTTAGATAACCTGGTAAGAGTGATGTCATGATAATTATTATTGAATTAGTTGAAATTCGGATTTGAAAAGTAACCCCAAAATGTAATGTCTGTTAAAACTGTTTTACCTATCTTTCATATAATTATTACTTTCTTCATTTAATGTTCATTATGAAGTATATACTATGAGTCAAGCACTTTCAAGACTATGGAGATAAATAAGTGACCAAGACATGACTAATAGCCTTGAAAATCTGTAGTCTATTTGGGAACTGAGTCAGAAAAATAGATCATCGCAATGTAATATAGAAACTCTCTCCCACAGAATAATGTATGTGTCAAAATAACTCCTCATTTGATGTCATTTCTATAACTTCTGCCAGTGCAAATAGAATTAAGACATAGAAGCTAAGTAATAAACCTGAACTGAGTGCTTAGATTAGGCCTATGCACAGTTATATAAAATTCAGAAACCACAAAAAAGAAAGATTCTGCCTTTCTAGAACAATAGAACCCGAGTTAGTTGTTTAGCAATAAATTAGGACCCCTGCAGTAGACTGCTATTTATTCCCTCCCAAAGTCAATATCAAATTAATGTTCTAACTTATATTTAGATATGTTCTAAAACAAATCATAGTAACTACAGTAATTAGTATAACTATGATAGTAATTATTGTAGTTACTATGATAGTAGACACTATGATAGTCCCGTCTTATATGCATTCTCCCAAGAACATTATAAGCAAGATATTTTTTTATTTCCATGGTACAGACAAGGAAAATGAAAATCAGGAATATTAAATAACACAGTAGAATAATTTAATGAAAATTCTAAAATCAAAGAGAGATGCTTTAACTAAGATCAAAAGAAGTCTTTTGTCTAAATAAATCATTTTCTTTTCAGCAACTATTATAAAAATCTGTGATTCTCTTATTCTATAGTCCTTCAGGATTTATCTGCCATATTCAGTTCAGTTGGTAGAATTTTCAAATTTATTATCTGGTTATTTTATGGACACAAACTTGGATGTTGCCATTTCCCTGAAGGCTTTACAAAGATATATCTTATTGCCCCTTGGATCATGTGTGCATCTGGGCACTTAGCACAGAGACAATATTGCCTACTGGCAATGACTCTGGATTTAAGGTCAGTTTGAGGCACTAGGCTCTGCGTTTATTTGACTTGGGCATCATAGTTAATTTCCATAAGCCTCAGTTTTTACATCTATAGTACAAGTTAATAATACTTGATGGGATTTACTTCATTTCTCAAACATTCCCAGCCCAAGTACTCCACACCAGGCACCATATTAAGCACAGGAGATGCATGTAGTCACTGCCCTCTAAGTGCTCTAGGTTCAGTGCAGAAGCAGATTTTTAAATAATTAAAATTACCATCTTATAAGTGCTCTTCAAATAAGTGCTGTGAGGTCAAATATAATAAGACTAGTGACCCAATGCACAGATTTGTGCAACCTGAAAGGAAATTAATTAGAAGGTAGCTGGTGCGGTGAGACTGGGTGAGATGGTCCCACCCCAGCTGGTAGTACCTGGGGTGGTTCCGTGGCTCGAAGGGTGTCTGCAGAGTGAGAGGGGTCCCTCCAGCAGGTGGAGTCCCCTGGTTTGACCTATGGGAATTGGGCTGAAACTGGCTCTCTGACATTCCCCAACGGGTCCCAAAGCGCGGGTCACTCTACAAAGTTGCTGTCATATAGGGTGTGGAACACAAATGCAAGTGTGCAGTAAACCAGATTTGGAGTCCTCAGTGCCCCAGCAAGATAACCCATGGCCACACAAGGAATCGGGTTCCCTCCTCTCTGGTTTCGGGGTGCATTACCTGAGAACTGCCGCTGTCAAGTCACTGCAGCTTGGCAGATGCTATGTTGAGCATCTGCTCCCTGGTGGCCAGTGTGCATCATAGCTACCAGTTGGACGGACACTTCTATTGCTAAAAGCATACTAGCTTTTTATATATATATATACTAGGGGCCCAGTGCATGAAAGTGTGGAGTCCTTCAGCCCAACCTGCCTCCTCTCACATAGTGGGAGCCCTCAGGGGATGTCCTACTGTTGGCTTAGTCCCGCTCCCTCCACCCCACATCTGGCCTTCCTTTGTGGGAGGCGATGGAGCTGATCAGTGAAAGGCATCAGTCCCATCACCCCGCTGTTGCAGCCACTGCCAGTCACCACAACCACCAAGGTGTTTTCATCAACACGGACTCCAGTTCCTTCACTGTGAAAAAAATGACAACTTTTTTAGGCATTTTTAAGATGTGCCTTTTGTAGGATATGACATTTCTTTATTTACTTTTTTATCCTCACCTGAGGATATGTTTCCATTGACTTTTAGAGAATGTGGAAGAGTAAGAGAAAGACAGAGAGAAACATCAAAATGAGAGGAACACTTTGATTGGTTGCCTCCTGCATGACTCCTGACCTGAGCCCTGGCCAGGGAGGAACCTGCAACCTAGGAACATGCCCTTGATCAGAATTAAACCCAGACCCTGTGGTCAGCAGGCGAAGGCATTATCCACTGAGCCAAATGGGCTAGGGCAGGATATGGGCAGAATATGACATTTCTTAGCCCTCCAGCAGTGGACCTTTGTTTTTGTTTTCTTCAGAGTGCGGTGGAAAAACCCTAAAACATCTTTTTGTATTCTTATTATCCAAGTTACTAAGAATATTACTAGGAAGCTTAGTCAATAAGCAGTCAGAAAAGGTGTTTCCTCTATAGTTCACATCCATTGCCAATAGCCTCCAATCGCTGGCTCTACCCCTGTCCAGGCCTAAAGCCGCTGGCCAACGCTTTAGGCCTAGGCAGGGGACCCCAAGCTCCCTCTAATCACTAGCTCCACCCCTGCCTTCTTGGCTCTGATAGCAGGCTTGGCCCTGCCCAGGAGGGCTCAGGCCCTTCCCAGGCTGCTCAGGGCCCTTTCCAGGCTGCTCAGGGCCCACATGGGGCCTACATCAGTGACCTGTGGTGCCAGGATGTTCCCAGAACCCAGGTGCTGGGTGCCTATGTATACAAATTAACTTCCATTTTTGTAGGGTTAATTTGCATACTCACTTTGATTGGCTATGGGTGTAGCAGATGTACAATTTTCATGTTTGTCTATTATTAGGTAAGACTAGAGGCCCAGTGCATAAAATTTGTGCACAGGGGGTAGGTGGTGTCCCTCAGCCCAGCCTACACCCTCTCCAATATGGGACCCCTTGAGGGATATCTGACTGCCTTAGTTTACTGCACACTTGCATTTGTGTTCCACACCCTATATGACAGCAACTTTGCAGAGTGACTAGAATCCAACCTAAACGGGCAGTCGGACATGCCTCTCACAATCTAAAACTGCTGGCTCCCAACTGCTCGCCTGCCTGCCTTCCTGATTCCCCCTAATTGCTTTTGCCTGCCAGCCTGATCACTCCTTAACCACTCATCTGCCAGCCTGATTATTGCCTAACTGCTCCCCTGCCAGCCTGGTCATCCCTAACTGCCCTCCCCTGCAGGCTTGATCACCCCCAACTGCCCTCCCTTGCAGGCCTGCTCCCTGCCAAATGCCCTCCCCTGCTGGCCTTCTTGTTGTGGCCATCTCGTGTCCACATGGAAGCAGGATCTTTGATCACATGGGGGCAGCCATCTTGTGTGTTGGAATGATGGTCAATCTGCATATTATTCTTTTATTAGATAGGATAGAGGTCTGGGGGCCAGCTGGTTTGCCCTGAAGGGTGTCCCAGATGAGGATGGGGTTTCCTTAGGGTGTGGGGTGGCCTGGTCGAAGGGCCTGTGGTGGTTTGCCGAATGGCCACACCCCTCAGCAACCCAGGTGGAGGCCCTGATATCTGGGATTTATTTATCTTCTAAAATTGAAATGTTGTAGCTGGAGTGGAGCCAAGCCTCTTGCTTGCTCTGTGGCTGCAGCCATTTCTGTTGGGACTTATTTTTCTTCTATATATATATAATTGAAACTTTGTAGCCTTAAGTGGAGGCCAAGGCAGGCCAGGGCTGCAGAAAGCTTGGCTTCCTCTATCACTGGGGACAACCCTAGCCTCCTGCTCTCTCCAGCTCTGTGGCTGCTGCTATTTTTGTTGGAATTTATTTATCTTCTATAATTGAAACTTTGTAGCATTGAGTGGAGGCCTGGGCTGGCCAGGGTGTGCAGAAGCTTGGCTTCCTCCATCTCCGGGTAAACCCAAGCTTCCCTCCTACTCTCTGCATGGCTGCAGCCATCTTGGTTGGGGTTAATTTGCATACTCACTCCTGACTGGCTATTGGTGTAGCAGAGGTACAGCCAATTTGCATATTGCCCTTTTATTAGATAGGCTAGATAAGTGAAATTCTTGTAGGGTGTAAAGTTCTATTTAAATGGGAGCTATTACCTTCCCCAAAGTCCCTCTCCTTTGTCATCAATCCCAACCCTGTGTTTTAGTCAAGGTTAAGTCAAGCTGGATTCTTCCACAAAGTCTTCCTGCCTATACCAGCTCACAGACACAAAACAGTTGTGTCTTCTTTTGTTTTCTCTTTACTCAATTTTAATCTGAATTTTATATTGATTGCTCAGTGGGGAGGAGGAGAGGCTGAGGGAGGAAGGATCGTTTTCTGTTTTGGGGAAAAGGAATAAAAACAACAACTCTAATCTTAGGTGAATAACCTTAACTGAAGCCTAGAACTTAAATCTTAGTATAAGGAGTCGTTTCATTTTGAGAGTTGAGTCCAGGTTACTGAATTATGGATCATAAGAAATAGCTTAATTTGAGAAAGAAACCTCTGTGATGATCCAACAAAATGCCTCTTTCTGAGGACTTAGGGGAAGTAGCAGCTATACTTTACCATTAGTTCATCTGAATGGACATGTAACATTTTGAAAAGGCCTCCTGCTCCTGAAGTGAACATGGGGCCCAGTGGTTCTCTCCCAAACAAGGATCTTATTAAGGACTAATGGCCCAGTAAGAGATATGCTCTGGAGGAATTATCACAGAAGTGTGCAGCCACTGCTCCCTCCCAGCTACTCAGAAGAGAGGGAAAGTCCACCTCACAGAGTTGCTGTAAGGGTTTCATGAGATTAAACACATGGAATTACCTTTTATTTATTTCTTTTTTGAGACATGTGCAATATATATACTGACTGGATTTTGTTTATTCATGTTATTTCAAGATTTCCCAGGCTTTGCACCTCATTATGTCCACTTTATTTGCAAATTTTTCCTTGAAACTTCTTCCTTAGTGAACAACCTTTTCCCTGAATTCTTTGAATAATAACAAGAAAATTCTAACAGACAAGAACAAATATCTTTTCTTTTTACAATAGTTCTTGGTATTAGTATATTCCTTTCCATTCCCTTTTTTTGTCATATTTTTTAATATCTTAAAACTTACCCATGCACTATGAAAACAAGCTCTTAAATCTATTCTAACTACTATTTGGCTTGTATTGATTTACTGAGTTCCTCATTGCCTTAAAGACTAATTACCATAACCAATATTAATTGGGTCATAACATTTTCCTGAAGTAGAAGCAGGACTGGGGCCAGATGATGAGTAAGGTCAATGGATGAAGCTGGGGCAAGGGTTTAAAGAAGATTATGGCATGGTTCCTACATCCATTTGTTTTGTTAAGCTTAAGAAAGAAAATCAAATATGCAAAATATTAAATAACAATGTAGAATTCTTACAGCTGAAGAATAACAGAAAAGAAGTCATGAGTATTTCTTTATATTGTATTCATTCATTTATTGATGAAGCATGTAGATTATATTTTATCTAATACTTGGACCATCTCTCTGATCTAACATATTAGACCACCTATGAATTCTAGATTCTAAGCCCAAGTTGAAAAAGGTGAAGAGATTTAAGAAAAACACACAAAACAAAACAAAAACTCAGACAATAGTATGATGATTACCAGGGTGATAAGGGGGTGGAGGAGGTAGAAGAGGGTAATGGAGGTATAAATGGTGATACAAGGAGACTTGACTTGTTGAACACACAAAACAATATACAGATGATGTGCTATAGAATTGTACACCTGAACCTATATAATTTTATTAACCAATGTCACCCCAATAAATTAATTTTAAAAATTAGCATGTAAGTGCTGAAACCTAACAGCTAACTAGAGATAATACCTCTAATAAACCTAATAATTTGTCATCTGAAATGACCTGTCTGGATTGCCAGGGCTTGGACCAAGACCCCATCTTCTTTTAATATATGTTGGCTACCAGCTGCCCAAAAGAGGAAGGAGGAGAAAGAGGAGACGGATAAAGAAAAGGAAGAAGGAGAAGTCCAAAGTTAATTACTGAGTTATGAAGGAAGGAAGGAAGGAAGGAAGGAAGGAAGGAAGGAAGGAAGGAAGGAAGGAGGGAAGGAGGGAAGGAAGGAGGGAAGGAAGGAGGGAAGGAAGGAGGGAAGGAAGGAGAAGGAAGGAGAAGGAAGGAGAAGGAAGGAGAAGGAAGGAGAAGGAAGGAGAAGGAAGGAGAAGGAAGGAGAAGGAAGGGAAGGGAAGGGAAGGGAAGGAAGGGAAGGAAGGAGAAGGAAGGGAAGGAAGGAAGGAAGGAAGGAAGGAAGGAAGGAAGGAAGGAAGGA
>JAAGEH010000005.1:13589697-13743488 GCA_011751065.1 Lasiurus cinereus | reverse complement strand
GAAGGAAGGAAGGAAGGAAGGAAGGAAGGAAGGAAGGAAGGAAGGAAAGGAAGGAAAGGAAGGAAAGGAAGGAAAGGAGGGAGGGAAAGGAGGGAAAGGAGGGAAAGGAGGGAAAGGAAGGAAAGGAAGGAAAGAAGGAAAGGAAGGAAGGAAGGAAGGAAGGAAGGAAGGAAGAAAGAAAGAAAGAAAGAAAGAAAGAAAGAAAGAAAGAAAGAAAGAAAGAACTAGGAAGAAGATCCATGTAGGTCAGGAATGTCCAGGAAGAATATTATAGTGGATTAAAAAATAAATGGAAACTCTATCTTATGATGCCTTAACTTCTGACTCCATCCCCACACACTCAAAATGGACCACTGCTTATCTTTGGAAAACTGCTTGCAGGAATTCTGACTTCTGTCATTGACATTCCTCTTGGAAGCCAATGCCTAACACTCTCTTTTTGTACATTGCTGTAATCTTCTAATTATTCAAGGCCTAGCTGCCATCTGTCTCCTATGGCAGGCAGCATTCCCTGGCCACTCTCCTGCTGCTGGACATTGTTTCTTTCTCTTGTGAAGGTTTGGATCCCTTGTCAGCTTCAATCTAGAGAAACTCAGTGAATTCACTGCTTGCTCCCATGTTCTACCTTCCTCACCCTTAGCACCCATGACCCATCCATCTACTTCTTCATTTCAAGGTCCTGACAGATAGGAGGAGGGGTAGAAAAAGCCTCTTTTTATCAAAATACTGTGAGTAACTCATATTGTTAGCCTTGTTTATGTATCTTCTCTCTTGAATTCAATTTTATGCTCTTTGAGTGTGGTTTCTTATATCAATACTTCTCAGTCACTATATCGAAAAGCATTGCTGAATAAAATCATTTGTGAAGTTATCACATAGCATCTGTTACCAATATTAGTTGAAACGCCAAAATTTTCAAAATATTGCACATTTAAGGTTATGCTTGCAATTATACCATTTTCATTTCCTGCCTTTCCAAATAAGTCAGAGAGAAAATGAGATAGAACTATTCGAGTAGGAATTATGATGGTACATATAGGACAGTTGTCTTTTAATGAATGACAGCATGAAAAAAAAGGCTGAAAACTGCCATATAATATTAATTTATATGTTTATAAGCTTCAAGTGCCTTCATCAAGGCATCCATTCATGACAAATGTAGGTGCTCAATCAACCTGTGCTTTTTGAGTTAACAAGTTAACATCCAAAGAGTGAAGTACAGTGATATAAGGTAAGAGAGAATATAAATCAAATGACTAACTTAGCTACTTAAAAACACATATCATCACCAGGTAGTATCTGAGAATTCTCTTACATGGAATAAGAAGAGATCACTTCTAAAAGCAAATACAGACAATGTTCTGTCATGACAAATGGAATTGGAAATTATGTTATGGTATAATCCCACCTTGTCATTTTCTAACTGTGTAACCTCGGGCAAATCACCTACCGAATCTCAATGAGCTTCAGTGTCCTCATTTTTGAATGCGGGATAAAGATGTTGATCCTATCTGCCTTCGACAATCAGAATGATTCTAAAAGTGCTTTGTAAAGCACTATGCAAATATAAGATAGCATTGCTTTGTGTGTGTGTTGTGTCTATACTAGGTAATTTAGTCCTTGACTTCATTTCCATTTATTCAAGTATTTTTCTCTATATAAACATCTCTAATGCATACATTGTCATGTACATTTAAGTTGTTTTTGTCAGGGAGATAGCTATTTACATCTACTTATGCTGTACCTGGGAAAATTTATATAGATGATTCTGTCATATTCTTATTATTATGGTGTATTTCTCAGTGAAATTGTCAAAACCAAGACATCAGGTTTTAGGCAAAGCTCAGAAAGAAATTTTTCCACCTAATTTTAAAAAGTCTGAATAGCAACAATATCAAATTGGTATATTTTAAAAAACTGTATTTCCATACTTTGTAACTCAAAGGAAATTACTGAAAACAAAATCTATTGATTTTAAAAGTTTAACAAAATGAGCTGAAAATAGAACTAGAATTGCAAATCTTCAGCTTATAATATTCTTAATTCATGAAATTTTCTTATTGACCTAGTATTTTCTGATGTCATTCCAAAGACATATTTGCTAATGAGGTTACAAGCTTTTTATTTGATACATTTTGTCTTAGGAAGCTCAAAATCATATTGTGTTTCTCTCCTGACTATCCCAAAATCACAAACAAGACAGTTTAGTAATTAAGATAACTGTTTCATAAAGAGAATTTGGTAATTTTCAGAGAATATATTTGATTATTCTGATGCCATGAAACGTACAAGTTATGAAGGTACTAATAAGCTATGTAACAAAGGAGAGAATAAGGGCTTAGGAGTTTGGGACTTTTTTTCCCCCCATTAAATAAAATACTCTTGAGAATATTAATTGTTTATATGCTATTAATAAACCTTAAACAAGTTCTGAGGGGAAAAAACATACAGATCATTCAACAGCCATTTAAAATGAACACAAAAATTCTAAATTCCATGGACTTTTGATGGTTAAACTCTGTATTAACATTTGCTTCCTAATGATGGTGTGCCATAGCAGAATGCTCTAATTCCTGCAGGTTTTGGCAAATGAATAGAGAGATGGGAGAGGTCATTGAACTGACATTCAGAGACGGCTTGAAATGAATAAATTATTTGTGTCCCACATAGAAAAGAAGACAGAGTACACTTGTGAGAATAAAGATATAAAGTGAAATTTTGGCAGACCCAAAAGATACACAAAAATAAACAAACTAAAAACTTATCCCTAAAATAACATTATTGAATGTTTTGTTTTTTTGTGTTGTTGTTTTTTCTTAGAAACAGAGAGCAAATTCTCATATATGATAAAACAAAAGATTAATTACATGGAATTATATTTGGCAAAAGGGTTCATTGGTGCCTGGAAAGAGCAAGTGTTTGTTAGTGTTTGTTTTGGTCAGTTTGTCCTCCTTCCCAGATGTAGCAAATGACTTGTCCTATCTCTCTCCTATGCCTCTTTCCTCCTCCTTCTCTAACAAAGAAAATAAGAAAATAGTCAGTGAGTAAGGTAAAGTGCTCTAGACAGGTAAGGACAAGTTCCCTTCCCTTTTTCTTACCTCAGGCCCCTACGACAAATGTACAATCCTGATTCTTTAAAAAAATTCTCAGCCTAAGTAATAATCAACAACACTGTGCCTCAGTTGAATGGAAGGGTTGATAAATATCCCCTTGCAGAGGTGCTTTGCTTATTCAAGTACACTCATGTGCATTACCCTTTGGTTCTGCCCAGAAATCATGTGAGGTGAGCAGGGGAGGTTCATTTCCTCCATTTTTACCAATAAGCAAAGAGGCTTAAATGTGTTAAGTGATTTATTTGCCCAGTGTCATCAGGGCCAGATCTTGGACCCACATTTGGAATCCACAGTTCATACTGCCTCAGTAAGCTTTCATCACTGAGAACTTTCACTAAAACAGATATATGTGAATGAAAGAAAAGGAATAAACATTTTGTGATAGTAATAGTAGATATCAAGATCTGTGTTTTCATATTTAGTTAATGAAATATGTTATCTGTGTACACTAAGTACTATTCAGTATTGTGCATTACAAAAAATAGATCCATAAGACAAAAAGAGAATTTAATTAATACTGAGTTACTTTTAAACCTTAATTCTAACAGAAAAAAATTCAGTATGATTATTTTAAATGAAATGCATTTATCCAATTATTTGCCCCAAAATATTATTGAGCACCTGGCCAAACAAACACCTACTGAATTATAGGCAATGCACTGGTGCTATGGATATAACAAACAACAAAGAACCCTCTGTTTGTGCCTTTAAAACACTCCAGTCAGAATGAGATATATATATCGCAAAGAGTTATTAAGTATTTAAGGCAGGACTCTGAGTACCTTAGACAGGGATAAGGTCAGGAAAGCATCGCTCCATAAAAGTCAATCAAGGTGAAAATCAAAATTTAAAAAGGAAGAGTTTTAGCAAAAAGGAAGGTAAAGACAGAGAGCACAGAACACAGTGAAAGGGCATTTTAGGAAGAAGTAAAATATGGAATATGAATAATGTGGAATTTAGTGGAGTAGATGCTATCATTCAAGGTCAGAGCTCCTGGTGAGAAAAAGAGACCACAGATCAAGCCCTATGAAACTCCAATTTTTGTCACAGTTGGTCATGTTAAGGAGAAATAACCAGAAATATTTTATGGCTTTACCATATATTACTTTGCAATGAATTCCCTGTTCCTCAAAACAGAGCTCAAAATGGCACTGAGTATACTGTTTTTATTTTCTGAAATGTAGTATTTTCTGAAATACAGTGGTATCTCGAGATACGAGTGCCCTAACATACAAGATTTTTGAGATACGAGCCGTCGAGTGAGCAATTTTGCTTTGAAATACGAGCAACATTTGAGATAGGAGTAATCACGCGGATTGGCCGGCTGCACACGACCCACCAGTTTACGGCAACTCGAGCGTCTCATAGTTTCCCACACCTCAAGGTTACGGAAGGAATTAAACTCGTATCTCAAGGTACCACTGTATAGTATTCTGGAATGCAAAAACTAATCTATAGGTGCCTTCTCCTTACTAGGCCCTTTTCTCTACATCCTCACAACAATCTTTATCAAATGACAGATAAATTTGTTTTTGTTTTTTACAAAGGCTTAAAGAGATTATTATTATTATCTAAGTATCTAGGATGGCTGATCCAGAATAAGAACCCAGATTTTAGGATTCTTTATCCATTACACTTGCCAGGACAACACAAACTTCCCTATTAGCATAAGAACCCTATTCATCGATCAGACCCTTATTAAGATCTGTGTCCCAATAAACAAGATAGATAAGGTCCCTGCTTCATGTGAACTATATCCTACTAATAAACAGATTGATGTCATAAATTAGAGGGTTTTTTTTTTGTGTGTTTTTTTTTTTCTGAGAGTTGCATTTACTTTGTAAAAAATACCTTTTACTACCCAAGAAATGAAATGAAGTGCTCAGATTTAGACTCCATTCCTCTGGTGTCTCCTTGCATCCATTTCCCTTGTTATTCTGATTTCCTGGTGTACTCTCTCCCACATGACTAAGGGCACCGAGGGCAAAGGATGGCAGGAAATATATCAGTATTTTGTGCATATTGGTTGGTTAGGTTAGTTTCCTTCTCACACATTCATCCAGAGGTTTTTAAATCTGCTACCATGTTTTTGGGCATGGCTACATGTGATTCCCAAGGATTGTCACTGTTAACGCCCAAAGTTATATTCCATCAAAACCTTTCCGTACTGGGAACAAGAACTTCCCTAGGATAAAGCTTGGAGAATAAATCCAGTTATGCTTCTAGTTTCTAGCCCATGCTTTGTATTAAAGTGGCCTCAGAGAACTGAAAGACGTATTGTCCCTCCCAACATGCATGTTTTTCATCTTGCTGGTAGGAAAGAAAGGGGTTGTTGGCAACATCCTCCAAATCAAACACCATAAATAATCTGGCCCATTTATTCTGTGCCATGTTCCAGGAGCTAGTGGACACCTGGGAAGAAGAAAAATAATGCACTAAAAACATAAAAGGTGGCAGGTCAGGTTGATGGACAATGTAAAAACAAACCATGAAACTTTCCTGGAAACAAAAGTTAGAGGTTCTCAGGGCCTTTTCTGCTACTGAGGATGCATAGTAACCTCCAAACCTGGATATAATCTATCCATCCTTTGCACAAAGAGAGGTGGAGGGTGGGGAGTACCTCACATTCCCCAATTCCTAAGGACACCAAGGTGCAATGCGCTGGGTAGATTAAATGGAATGAGAGTTCAAAGGAAGAGCAGAGAAAGGAAGACCACAAAGTGCAAATGGATAGATGAAGGAATTGGAAGCAGTGTAGAAAAGAGAATGGAGAGCTTCCTGATAGAGTTTCTCAGTTTGCAAAACACCTGCTCAGTTTGCAAAACTTTCCTGACCCTACCACTTTGGAGAGCAAGAGGACTTGTAAAATGCATAGGTCCTTGGAACCCAATACAGGCAAATAGAATCTCTTGGGATCCTGCCGAGGATATTTGACAAATGTCCTAGATGAGTCTTATGCACAGTCAAGTTTAATAACCACTAGCTGAGATGATAAAATTCAGTGGCCAGAGCCTTTTATCTACAGACTGCCCAAGACTATCTCTTGGTCAGGGCACCTAGAATCAAGTTGTCTGGACCTAACAGACTCCCAGATAAAGAGATCACACATTCCTTCATGATGAGAAATCACACTAGGATCTCTTCATATACCATCCCTGAAGGTCAAGCCACATCCTCTGGCCATACATAGCTTCAGAGGGTATTGTGTCATTTTCTGCAGTCAGCCATGGAGGCATGCACCCATACTATTTCATCAGAGCAGCTTTCAGATCCCAGAGTGGAATGAAAAAGAACTGCCTGGAAAAAGAAAGAGGGGAAAAGACCCTAAGAAATGACATTAGTCGGATAATACTTAAGTCCCTAATTTGAAAGCAATATGCTAGGTGCCAAAGGCAGCAAATTATAAGCTCCCTCATAGAATTATTTCAATTTTTAAGCCTAAAAATAAGTTGGTGAGGAATTTTTTTATGAAGTTGAAAGTTCTAAATTAGAGATTCATCTGAATTTCTATTTTCCAGAAGATAGGACAGACTAAGTAAAACCATTGTCAAAGTCAGGAATTCATATAGAAATCTCTAAGTAAATACAGCAACCCATGGCTGGCAGAATAAAAACTGAACCGGAACTACTGTCTACTTCCTGGTAATGATTGACTCTTCCTGCTCCTCTCCAGGACTGGGTTGGTGAGTGGAGGTCCCAGTTCTTTTCTTTCAGAGTCCGCCAAGTCTGGGAAGTCCTTGGCCTGCACCGGGGTCTCCTTTGCAGAGCCACAACACTGCAAGCCCTGGCCTCCAAGTTTGCAGGAAACCAGCTGGTGCACTCCTGGGTGGGCTCAGAACTACTACAGATTCCCCATAAACACTGCTTCACCCTTACTAATATCCTCTTTGATCACTTTCATGGAAATGATAAACAGAAGGCCAGCCACAAGGGAGCTGACTTTAGGCCAAACAAAAGCAAGCCAATGCCACTTCCAAGATCTCTTTCCATGGTATCCTGTTGATGCCTTATTTTCTGAAGGAACAAGAAGGGTCCTTTCCCAATCCAAGCCCCTTCACCACCCACCATTGGGGAAGCTATTGGGGACCTCGCTGAGTCACCTCTCCTCTCCCTTCTCTCCGCAGCTCCAATGGGAAGTCTGTCACGTGGGCCCAGAACGAGAGAAGCGGCCGGGGGCAGCACCTGTGGCAGCGGCTGTCGATCCACATCAACAAGAAGGAGAATCCCAACCAGACGGCGGTCATCAAGCCCTTCCCCAAGAGCACGGAGAGCCGCGGCCTGGGCGCGGGCGGCGGGGGCGGCAGCGCGGGCACCAGCGCGGGGGCCACGGGCGGCGCCAGCTGCACAGCTGCGGGCCCCGGTGGCCCGGAGCCCCCCGACGCCGGCCCCAAGGCGCTCTACGACGTGGCGGAGGCCGAGGAGCAGCTGCCCGCGCCCGCGCGCCCGCGCTCGCCCTCGCCCATCAGCACGCTGAGCCAGCACGCGGGCTCGGCCGGCCGCCCCGACGACGAAGCGCCGTCGTCGCTGCCCTCGGAGCCCGGGGCGCTTAGCAGCGCCTCGCAGGGCTCGCTCATGGAGCAGATCAGCAGCGTGGTGACCCGCTTCACAGCCAACATCAGCGAGCTCAACTCCATGATGCTGTCCACGGCCGCCCCCGGGCCCGGCGCGGGCGCCCCGCTCTGCTCCTCCTACCTGATCCCCAAAGAGATCCAGCTGCCCACGACGGTGACGACCTTCGCCGAAATCCAGCCTCTGCCCGCCATCGAGGTCACGGCCGGGGCGCAGCCCACGGTGGCAGCGGCGGCCCCGCCGGCGGGGGGCGCTGCCCTGGAGAGCCCGGCGCCGCCCGGGCCCGAGGCTGCAGCGGGCAAGCCGGACCTGGAGGAGTTGGTGGCCCTCACCCCGCCGTCCCCCTTCAGAGACTCGGTGGACTCGGGGAGTACAACCCCCACCTCGCCAGTGTCCGAATCTGCCCTGTGTATTCCTTCGTCTCCCAAATATGACACACTGATCATCAGAGATTACACGCAGAGCTCCTCGTCGTTGTGAGAGGCATTGGAAACCACGCTGGGTGGGTTCCCCATGGAGCCAGGCCGCCCGTGCTCACGTGTTCGCACGGTGACAAGTGCAGTGGCCTGGTTGAAGATCAGAGGTGGAAGGTGTGGAGTCATAAGCCGCCCTGGAGACGTGAGATTAATAGTGCTATTTAACATCAACCGACGAAGACACCGACGACAAATCTTTTGGCAGATTTTCTTCTAGTGGCCTTAGAAAACATGGGCTTTTAAGAAACACTGCTATTTTTGAGGGCTGGCAGGAGTCTGCTAAAACAGTTACATACCAAGTGCTTTGCTCTAGGGGAGCAATGAGTGTGAAACAGCATAACGGAGGGGGAAAAGCATAATGGATAAGCAACTGTACAAAGTTCTATTTGTTTACTTTAGTTCTTTTCCCACAAGGAGTCTTTGATTCACCAAACATGAATGTACATTTTCTAGCAAACTGAAAATCTGGGACCAAAACGTCAACCCATCTCTTGTTTTGTTTTGTTTGTTTCTCTTTGTGTTTCTCTTTCTGCCTTCCCCCCTTCCCTCCTCCCCCTCCCCCATTTCTTTTAAAGACTTTGAAAAGCAGTTCCTTGAGCCTGGTATTGACTGAGGCTTAGTGAGTGTGTCTGAAGCATAACACACAACTGGATAATGAGTGGTGTACTGATATGTGTAGGGCTCTTAATCAGAGACTTCCTTTCTTCTCCAATTTGTCTGTGAAATCCTCTTCCAAAAGCCTGCATTGGAGATTCCATCTAGTTATTTCAATTCACCTCCATTGACCAAGAAAACCAGTAGAAGATGTCTTGACTATTTCACCATGTTGCCAATCAATACTGGAGTAGCAAAAAATATTTTCTGGAATACTGTTTTGTAATTCCCTTACTGGGGTGCGTTGTGTAGCTGGAAATGCTCTTTATAATAATCATTCTTAAGCTCCAGCTTGGCTATCTCTTTCATGAACCGTGGCCTCTCCTCCTTATGAATGCTGTTCCGATAGCATTGCCAGCTAAACTCTTAGCATATGCATTTGGGCTTCTTCATTCCTTTCTTTTGAGAACCTGCTGCAGAAAAAAAAAAAGCTCCTCTGTTCTTTTCAAGTCCCACCACTGGAAGAATGGTCCAAAGACCCAATGAAGACATTGTCATGATTAGAGGCACTGTTGTTCAAAAAATTAACACCGTCTTAATACACTGGAAATGTTAAACTGTGTCGAGTCGGCTTAGCAGAAATTTAGCCATGCCAGTGAGCAGTGATTTTAACTTTTCTTGGCTGCTGCAAACAGGGCAGCTATGAACTATGACAAAAGTAGATTTTTCAAAGCAATACAGAACACTAAAACAGAGGAACCTTAATGAAAACAAACCATATAGTCTTTCTTAGCCATTCCAAAAAGAGGCAAAGCAATTATGACTATTTTCCTTTTTAAAATAATTATTAATATCATTTTGTGCATTTCATACTGTCACTTTTTAAATACTGCAGAAAAGAGATTTAAAGTTATAATAGAAATACACATGCTCTGATAGGCTCATATAAATAGAATTCACAGCTCAAGACCTGCATCCACTGTCATCTCTTTCTTCCTCCCATTACAGCTATCCTCAGGTGCCAAATGTTTTTGATTTTTTTAAATAAGGATAGTAATAAAAGGAGGAGATGTCCTATAAATTTCAAGTTTAGTTGACCCAGCCTTATACTAAAGGTAGCCTTATGAAAAAGTTCTTTGGTGATGCAGAAGTACATTTTTTGGCAGAGAGAAAAATAGGTGAAACCTTTTTTTTCTTTTGCTCAATATCCTTATTTTGTATGTATTTTTTAAATTTCACATCTACTTAAAAAAACCTCAGAAATAGAAATATATCCATTAATCATAATTTATCGTTCTCCACTTTTAAAAACTATAATAAATATACTTATGGATTTCTCTTTCCTGGTACCTGTTTTAGTGTTAAATTTTAAATCAAATCTCCCAACATAAATATTAAAAGCTAGCAATTTAAAACTTCAAGCCTCTTATGACAGATTTGAAATAGCATCATCAGAGCTCCCTGATTCCAAATATGATAATGAGACCCTTGAAAGAGAGTGAACCTAGCTAAATTTTAAGGTGTCATTAAAAGTAAATGTCTGCCTCTACTCAAAAAACAAATGTAAATATCTTGAAGTATTGTTATCCCTGGATCCTCATCAAAAGGGTGGCATTCACCTGAGGATTACTGTCTTGATTTCTTAGACATTGAAAAGTTTTAAATATGCTTTACTATCTAAGTTTTAAAATGTCTTTCATAAAACCCTATGTTGAGTTTCATTTTATTCTCAAGTACAGTCAGTTTCACTGTATTGACCAATAGAATGCCATGTTTTAAACTTTCTTCACGATCAAATAATTTCTAACTTTTTGGTAACATATTTCTTTTAAAAGTACATTAATTTATTAGAAATTAAAATGTAATGCAAATAAATCACCATGTAATAATCCCACATGAAATTACAATCAACTCCAAGAAAAGTAATTTATCCAATTAGGGGACAAGATGTATTGTTCTCTGTGTTTCTATACCCTATGCCACTTCATTCTATACATTGTATAATACATATTATTAGTAGTAGTGCATTCTTGAGATTTTTTATTTTGGAATGATGCTAACTCTGTCTCTTTGCCAATTCTCATACCAGGTTCCAAGTAATAAATCTACAATATAACGAAAAATGAATATTCCTTCTAGGGCTAGGATGTGAACTTTACAATTAATTTGGGTACCTAAATTCATTGAATTTTCTTGAAAACAATCTGTTCCTGGTGCCCAGTGATAATTCAGTTGGGACTAAAAGAAAGGGGAAAGTACAGCAAAATGCTAACGTTTCAGAAAAGTGACCCTACAGGACAGTTTGGTTCCAGGATGGAAAAAACAAAAAAGAAGACCTGGTTTGATCAAGTGATATGGACTATCTAAGCAGTCTACCCATTCTTGGATTTGGGGAGAGAAGTAGGGACAGCCTGAGAAAAGCACATCTGAATTGGAAAGAACCATCTGTTCTAGATTAGGGGGGAACAAAAAGAAAGGGGGTATGGAAAGGAGAACCAGATAAAATTTGACTGGAAAAATAGCAAACTCCCAAGTGTTGCTAAACCTTGATAGTAACAGTCTCTCCCAAGCTACTGCTGTTACCAGCAAGTGATCAGGAAGACTAGGAGCTGTTTCTGACTTTAAATGAATTGTATAATGGCTCTGCTACAGTTCTGTGACTTCCAAACCAGGAATTAAATACAAGCAAACATTTTCTATGTTAGTCTCCTAGCAAAATATACATGTTTTGGAGACTTCAAAGGTATTATCTGAGTTCACATTTAGCCACAGCTTATTAATAACCCTCAAGCTGTCAGAATCTCTATAGTAACCATTTACAATTTTATACTGTGAAAAAATCCAGATCAGTGAAAAGCATAAAGATAAATTAGAATTCACTTTAAAGAGGGTCTGAGGCCTGGGATATTCTCTACTCTCTGTTGAAGAATGAGGCATGTATAAAATAGTTGGCTGAATTTCACTGATCTTCCCAATGTGAACAAATATACTATGTATATTGTGTGTATTTCTAGATTTCAATGGCAGCTGCTGGTGGTGTTGTAATTAGAAATCTATATAGAATATAGATGTTTTAGGGAGATGGTGCCAATCCTAAAAGATTTGTGTGGGCTACAAGTGCTTGTACTTACATTTTTCTGCACTTATAACTAATTTGGTTTTAAAAAAAAATGTGTGCGTGTATCTGTTCTTTTTCTGTTGTTGCAACTTGTATTATTAAAACAATAGAGAATGTTAAATTATTTTGATGTGAATTGCAAATGATTTTTTTCATAAAATTTAACATTTTTATCAGCATTGTTTCACTTTGTACTTGTACAAATGTGTTTTATTTTAGCATTTTAAAATACACTTGCCTGTTTCTCAGTTGTCTAAATCATGTTATAGTTGGTGTTTGTGAAGTCAGTTACTTTTTGAAAAATATTAAAAAAGAAACTATTATATGACTTTAAGATTCTTCCCCTTAAATGTTTAGAATGTTGTCTTAATAGTCTTTTCTTAAGGCCCAAAGAGCCATAATCTAAATCTTAAATTCTTAATGATTAACACAGTTGAATTATGGGGTTTATAAAGTAACCTGGGGACAGATTAAAACAAAACAATGTTTGTGTATGGAAACATAAGTACAAATTATTTAATTCCACAATGATCTGTGTTGCTAGAGGTAACATCAGAAAATACTTTAGATTTTTTTTGTGTGTATATAAATATACACACAAATATCCATATAGATATTTCACTTTTGAGTCCATCTATACATGTTTTTCTGTGTGTGTGTTTCTGTGTGCATGTAAGAACATCTATAATAATAAAAGCATAATATGCTAATTAGACTGGATATCCTTCCAGACATCTCTCTGGATGACCTTCTGGATGAAGCTGGGGCTGCAAGGGAAGCCAGATCCCTGCTGCCTACTGGCAGCTGAAGGGAAGCCCTGGTCCTGGGTGCCAGAGGGAATCTGGTGCCAGCAGCCAGGGGAAGGAAGGCCTACTCTTGCATGAATTTTGTGCATTGGGCCTCTAGTACCTACATAATTTTCTGTGAAAAATTTACTTGTCAAATCACTTTTTACTTTGATGGATTCTTAAGCAAATTTATATTCCCTGAATACAAATAAGCTAAATTCTAAAAGCAAAATGTAGACTAGATATTTAATGTGTGGATGAGAAAGATAATGTAGATTATAAAATATAGCTTTTTCCTGTTTCCCCATATTTCAATATTAATTTATTATTCTAGTATATATGGAAGTTGATACAAAATATGTTTAATCTTAAAAAGAAAATAATTTTTTGTGCTTTGTCAGACTTTCTTGGTTTAATGGCTTCTATTCTAAGTAATAGAAATGGCCATATGTTTATATAAACTTGAGGTTGAGTCCTGGCTAGTTTGACTCAATGGGTAGACCAAGGGCTCATGACTAGGTTGTGGGCTCGATCCCCAGTAGGGGATGTGCAGGAGGCAGCAAATCAGTGATTCTCCCTCATCATCGATGTTTCTCTCTCCCTCTCCCTTCCTTTCTTATATCAAATATATATAAATTTGTGTGTATATATATATATATATATATAAATATATATAAATTTGTACACAAATATATATAAATTTGTGCACACACACACATGCACAAATGACCCAATGCACAAATGAAGATTTGTGCAAGAATGGGCCTTCATTCCCCTGGCTGACAGCACAACATTTGCTCTGACCCAAGCAGTCTTTCTGCCTTCCCTTGCTGCCCAGAGGCCCCAAGCAGCTTGGGGATGATATGGAATGCCTGCATCATTGCCATCCCTGGCCACTCAGCACCTGCATATGCAAATTAACCTGCCATCTTCATTGGTTTAATTTGCATACTCCTGATTGGCTGGTGGTGTCACAAAAATATAATTAGCATGTTATTCTTTTATTAGGTAGATATGCTAGTGGCCCAGTGCATGAAATTCGTGGATGGGTGTGGGGGTGGTGTCAGCCTGCACGCTCTCAATCTGGGATCCCTTGGAGGATGTCCAATTGCTGGTTTAGGCCCAATCTCCTAAACCAGCAGTCAGACATCCCTTTCACAATCCAGGATGGCAGGCTCCTAACTGCTCACCTGCCTGATCTCCCCTAACCACTCTGCTTGCTGGCCTGATTGCCTCCAACTTCCCCCCTGCCAGCCTGATCACCCCCAACTGCCCTCCCCTCCAGGACTGATTGCCCCTAACCACCTCTGCCTCAGGCCTGCCACCATGGCTTTATCCAAAAGGATGTCTGGAAGGTCCCCTGGTCTAATTAACTTAGTACCCTTTTATTAGTATAGATATTTAAGCTTGAGGTTGAGGTGAGATAACTGATATCTAGACCACGTAGAGAAAATTATGTTCTAAAGATCAAAAGAGTCCAGTGAGATGCCATAGAATCACGGAAGCCAGTCAAAATCAGCTAATGCAATAGAAATTACATTGAATTGAAAGTAGTCAAGATCTATTGCCCTGTCCCATATGACTTCGGACAAATGACTTCACTAACTCAATTCCTCTTCCTTTATGTTTTTCTTGTTCTGTTTTGTTTTGTTAGTCCTCACCTGAGGATATTTTTTCCATTGCCGTTTAAGAGAATGGGAGGAAGAGGAAGAGAGAGAGAAATATGGATGTGAGAGAGCCACATCAACTATTTGTCTCCTACAGGCACCCCAACTGGGGCCAGGGAGTGAACATTCAGCTGAGGTATGTACTATTGACCTGGAATCAAACCCGCAACACTTTAGTGTGTGAGCCACCATTCCAACCACCGAGCTGCACTGACCAGGGCCAATTCCTCTTTCTTTAAATGTGAAGTGAGTTACAATAATCTGTGAGATTTCTTTCATTTACATCATTCCTGGTACATGATAAATGCTCAGAAGATATTATCCATTACTCGTGGCAATATATGCAGTTAATATTCAGTAGACAGCTTAGATATGTTATGTCCAATATTACTTGTGGAGCTATAATAAATTTCTGTCCAACTTAAAGTATACATCTTTGGTGGCAGGGGTAAATCTAATGACATTTGAACTCATATGTAACCTTGAAGCTATTCATCGAGAATGATTATAAACTAACCTAAAACACCACAGAAAGAATGTTTTTCTTTTTTAGTAATCTATGCTTAATGCTGGCCAGTTTTTTAGTTAGATTGTGCATGAATGACAAGTCTTAAATATAAACAATTTCAAAACATTTACTTTTTTTAGGATAACTAGCTAGGTAGATAGTGGATAGAATTATATTAATGAAATTATCTCCTTAAACAAAAACAGTATTTACAGGTGTTTTGTTTTGTTTTTTTTTTGTCAAAGTATTTCAAAATTTGGAATCTGTAACAGTGTACCCTGTCCATTATTTTTAAAAATTATTTTGATAGTTAAATGCTATGAAGAAAACTTGTAGAATAAACTTTTCTGTACATTCTTAGAATTCTAAACCAAAACTATTTACAGGAAAATTGCTTAAGCTTAGCAAGAATAAATATTTTTAATTAGCTTTTACTCCAGATCAAAGGCATATATTTTTGTCAGGGCATATAAATCTTTTTGACATATGTGACCTATCTGAATATTTATATAAACAGGCTAATTATGTATTACATATATCAGACACATTTAGCTTATTTTATGTAGCTCATATTTTTACTCATTGACATAAAGTAAAGCTTTTCATAACTATATTTCTATAACAGGATACATTTGATATAATACATTATATATAATAATATGTTTGGGAAAATTACATAATATAGTGAAACTGACTATCCTAAACTGCTAAATAGTAATAGGTGTTTTGTAAAAGTTTTTAAGAGTTTTAAAAGTTTGGAAAACAAAATAACTCTAAGTTAAACATCTGTCTTCATCTCAGAACTTGAGTCTTTAAATAGGCAAATATGCATTAACTCAAGATCTTTTTATTTTAATGATTAGTTTTCTCAGAATAGTTTTATGAAACACATTTTGGAAATGCTGTGACATAAAATTTATACATACTTTTTCTTTTAGTCACAAAAATTAATTGCTATTTCTATAATAATCTCCAAAGGCTTTTAGGGCAGGAAATATGATTTGTTACAGTTATAACATTGTTCAGAGCCATCTCACTGAACTATGGGAAGTCTTGCTTAGCTTTATTATTCATTCTCTCTATATCCTGACTTCTCAGAACTCTACCAGCACATATGCTTGACTCTCAGGGGTCAACTAAGGATTATCGTGCCTTTCTTTTTTCCCCCATCATAGATGTGGGTGGTTCCCTTAACTTCAACAGTCTCAGATGAATCAGTGTGAGATTCTAGCATTCATTAGTAGATGTTGAATAGTCAATGAATTGTATTCCAAGAACAGAAGTAAAGTAAAATAAAATTTAGAAGACAATAAGGTAAACATCAAGAATAATCAAATATATTTAAAGCTTTATTCCTGTAAAACAGAGAATAGACATTCTTTTGATCATCCATGAAATTAAAAAACATTAACCTTGGATTTGATGAAAAAGAAAATTTTAATTTCAAAAATGAAAATTGTTGACGTCAGTGAAGGCTACATTCACTGACTTAAAATACATAAAACTTTAAATTATATATATATATATAATTACATATATATTTTTAAATTATATATATAGATATATACATATATATGTGTATATATATACACAAAAGCAATCTGTTCATTTGGGATATTTCTTTTAAGTGTTCTTTTGAGATGAAGAGGAAAACTTCTCTAAAATCACCAACCTACTTAGCCCTGGCCAGTGTGGCTCAGTTGCTTGGAACATTTTCCCCTAGACCAAAAGACTTCGGGTTTGATTCCCAGTCAGTGCATATACCTAGGTTTTGGGTTCAATCCCAGCTCAGGATACAGGAGGCAACCAACTGAAATTTCTTTCTCACATTGATGTTTCTCTCTTTCTCTCTCTCTCTCTCTCTCTCTCTCTCTTTCTCTCTCCCACTCCCTCCCTTCTTCTCTCTCTAAAATCAATAAAATCATATCCTTAGGTGAGGATTAAAAAATAAATAAAACAAAACCACAACCTACTTAAAATGAACATTAGTGAATACTTTGCCTATTTAAATCTTCATAACAGCCAAAGAGTAGTCCAAAGAAAATATTTTACTCCAAATGCATATATTTAAAAATAGATTGAAAATAAATTTACAAGTGAACATATTGGAAAATAAACAATAAAAACAGAAAATATAAATTAATATTAAGTCAAAATTAATACAAATAGTTAAGCAGAATTAAAAGTGATTGTTAAAACTTGTCTTTTAATTTAAAAATACCAAAACGTTGACATTCATTGAGTCTCATTAAACATAGTCAAAAAAGAGAAAAAACACAATTAACATTAGTAATAATAAAGGAGCATAGCTACATGTATAGAGGGTAAGTAAAAAACACTAGGTAAATTTTTATAGTAAATAATTTTGAAAATATAAATTAAACAAATATTATTCTAGGAAAATATAAATATTAATTGAAACAAAAACAAATAGAAAGTGCATAGCAGTAATAACAGAATAAGATAAAAGGAAATTCAAAATAACTAAAAATCATAGGCCTAAATATTTTACAGTAAATTTAATTATGGTAATAATCAATATCCAATTATATATATATACACATATATACACATATATATATACATATATATATGTTCTGATTTTCTTTTCTGTTATATTTATACTTACACACCACATTTTATTTATTCATTCATCCACTAATGGACATTTAGTTGTTTCCACATCTTTAGCTATTATGAGAAACTGAAGATTATTTCAATACATGTTGCCCAAGACCCTTCTAGAGATTTTTTTTTTTTTTAGAGAGAGAAGTCCTTGCCTTCATTGGAAGAGGCAGCTACTAGAGGTTGTGGGTGGGGGGAGCGGGTGGTCCCCTTGCCAGAGTCAGGATTTCCACCGGGTTGAAGGTCTTGCCTTTGTGGAAGCCCACCAACTCCCGCGACCTGATCACGTCCCACAAGTGCACCTTCACCACCTGCATCTTCTCCGTGGGCCCCGCCTCCTTCTTGGCCTTGCGCAGGCGCTTCAGCAGGGAGTGCGCTTCCCCTTCGGACCAGCGTTTGGAGCCAACACTGGGCTCCTCAGGGCTTAGACAGCTGCTCTGCCTCTGGACCTGGTCGCCCAGCCTGTCAAGGTCCTCACCAAGGTAGGTATATATTGTTGGTTTTTGAGAGAAACAATATTCACTCTCAGTTCTCCAGTAGTTCTCATTCCTCCCTCTTACCCACACAAATCCTGACCCATTTCTTCCTGGCCAGTTCAACCCTGAACCTGTTTACTGCCATTTTCACAGAAAACAACCGGTGCGAGAGATGCAGGTGGAGGAGGCTGGAGCGGAGATGGGGTGGGCCCATCAGAGGCTTCACAGGACCTCACTGGCTTGTGTCAAAGCCAGTATAACGAACACCTGTGCTAGAATGGGGAGGGGCAGAGAGGCAGTCATGTGGAAAGTTGTACAATTCTTTCATGTTGAGAGGTGGAGAAAGTCGAGGGCACAATGAATCTCACTTACTTTCTCAAAACAACAAACAACCTAATTTGAGTGTTGGCAAGTCATGGACACAGAAGGACTGTGAGGGGATGAGCAGCTGGTAAGAATGAACTGTGGGTTCCTGATGCCCATTCAGACTGTTAAACACAATTAAGCACTGAATTGCTTTTGCCTGTTTTTCAACTCAATATTGATGTAAACATAAAGATGTCTAGTTTAATTTAGAAATAAATCATGAACATGATAAATATATGCAATTTGTTTTTAAACTACAAATATATTTCCTCATATCAGATCATGATCTCCAGTCTTTTGCCATAATATGTGTTGTTATTTCAACCTATCTTTCAATTTTCAACTAAACATGAAACATTCTCAATTCTTATTGTGTCATCAAAACATGATTTTTTTCCCTCCCAAATATAATTTGAGTACATTTTAAGAAGCTTTTCAATAAAAAGAAAAGATTGAAATTTGTCTTTATATATAAGTCATTCAAATAACAAACAATGAGTGTCTGCCAAGGCACTTTTTGAGATTCTGGGGGTTGAGCAAGGAACAAAAAAACCTTATTGTTTGCATGGACCTTACTTTTTATTATATATATTAATATATGTGTGCTGGCAGTCAACAAAGATTAAAAAGCAAGTTCTAATGTATATAAGAAAGTAACTGTTGTGGAGAAAAAGCAGATAACGCAGATATTCAAGAAAGGGAAGTAATTGTAAATAAGCTCATCAGGGAATATTTTACTCCTATGTATTTCTGAGAAAAGACATGAAGGAAGTACAAAAGCAAATTGTGAAATTTTCGGTAGAATGCATATGCCAGGCAGAGTAAATAGTGAATGCAAAGAGATCGAGGAATGAATAAGCCTGGAAATGTTAGGATCTGCAACAAAGTTTGGTGTGGCTCAAGGAGACTGATGTCAGTAAGCCCAAAGTTCACTCAGATGGAGCCTTTTAAGCCATTATTTGGAGGTTGGCTTTTACTCTGAGCATTTTAAGCAGAAGAATAACATCTGATTACTTTTAAGAGGACCACTTTGATAGTTCTAAACTAAATTGTTAGAAAGCAAAATTAGAAGCAAGAAGATTGGTAAGAAGCTATTAAAATTAACAGACAAGAAAATGATAATGACATACATGGTAGTGGCAGTGGAGGTCATGAAAAGCGGTCATAATTTACACGTGTATTTGCAAGATTGAATTAGAAAGGCACTAGTTGGAGCAGATTTTGGAGGGAGGTTGAGGACATACTGAATTTGAGATGTTTGTTGGGGAAGATAGTTGGGTATTAAGAGTTTAGAGCTCAAGAAAGAAGTCTAGGCTAGAACTATAAAATGTATATCAGTTACTGAAGATATCAATTATTCTCTCTCAACATTGATGTTTCTACCTCATTCTCCATCTATGAAATAAATAAAAAGATATTAGAGAGAAACTTCTGTATGATGGGTGAGATAAGCCTGACAACTAAGTTCTTCAGTCTTAGCTCTGACCCAAAGGCAAAATCCAGAGCCAGTTTCACTTATACCATTGCTCAAACTGCCCTCTGTAACTTCAGGCCTTTGTGTAACTAGTAAGCACACTGTTCATGAGTATAACATTCTCTGGACTTTTCTTAAAAGCTGTGCAGTTGGTAGTAGAAGATTTGGCATTCAAAAACCTTCTCTGATTCCAAGATCCATCAGCTGTTCCAACACATCATATCTTAGGCGACTTGGCTCTGAAGCTTCCTTCCCGAATAGCTCACACTAGTCTCAGGCCTCATTCCAGGCGTAGGCAGTATCTTAAGGAGAAAAGCAAGCATAAGGCTTATGGTGTTCACTTGACATAGGACAGCCCTAAACAATGGTATTTCATCCAACAGAACAGAACACTTTGCCTGTGACATGTCATCACCTGAAGGATACTGGCCACTGCAGTTCTTAAGACACACCTAAACCAGTCTTGGGAGTTGTGGTTTTCTGGGAAAGTTACCTACAGAAGGTAAAACTTGAAGGACAGTTAGGCACAGGATATGCTTGACAAAAGAAATAGACTGCTCCATTAACAACACTTTGACCATTTAAACTTGGATTATTACAGCATTCTATTTCTAAGTAACACTGACAAGTATTTATATAATTCTAATTGCTTGATAACCAGGGCTCTTAGTTAAACCTGTAAATCATTAAATTTAGGCCTATGGAGATGACCTTTTAAAGTTTATTATTTCCACATCTCTTGATGTGCATGTATCTAGGAACTAACACTATGACCAGGATATACAAGACTAGAGAATAAACACTACTCTGAAGCATTTATTTCATATTAAAACAATAATGCATACATGATGGATAGAATGCAAATAAATCCATGTGAATTTTAAAGATAAAACAGATGTGAAGTAATTTTATGTTTTTAAGTTCTCTTTCCATGAGGGAAATTTTGAGAAGCATTATCTCCAGTTATCATTGATCTTAATACTGGAGTTCATGAATCAAACTGTCATTTAATGTTCTTATGACCTTGGGCAAATTATTAAAATTCTCAGAGCCTTGGATGTATCTTTGGTCTCAGGTTGATAATATCTAACAAAAGCGGTACTATGAGGATTAAATGAAATAATTTAGTTTAAACATCTAGCATAGTGCTTTACAAAACAGTATCTGAATATGCACTCCTTTTATTCTCAGCTCTTTTTGCACTGGAGATGAGGTTACTGAGAGTGGGACTGACTTGTCCAGTGCCACAATTTGTTCATGGAAGAATGAGGACAAAGAAAGAAAAAGATTGAGCATCTGCTGTGTGCCCATAACTGGACATGGAACATATGTAATGTCATTTAATCCATACAAAAGCACTTGTGAATTAGACTGGAACCCATTTTCTGGCTCCCATCCCAGCAGTTTTCTGTTATAGCATACTGCTTCTCTTTGTTTGGATTCTCTGCTTGCTCAACATTATCTCCAAGAGGCCAACTGAGACATTCACATAGGTTTTGCTCTCTTGCTGTAGCCTCTCTTCTGCATACCTTGATAACAGGTGACTCTCAAATCATAAATGAATGATATTCTAGAAGCATAACTGAGCAGCTGGCAGACCAAGGTCAGGAAAACAACCAGATTCAAATAATTTTAGAAGATTGGAATCAGGCTGGAAAATATTTCTTTCTTCCATCTTCTTTTCTTAAGAGAATAATTTAGGATGGACCCAAATGACTTCTTACTTTATTTTTAATAAATAATATCATAGACTTATACAATTGTGAACTTGGAAAATGCTAGCAGTAAAGGAGTGAGACATGTATATAGCCGCATTTCCCTCGGCATTCTCCCAAGATGATTCTAACACAGTTCTGGCTCAGAAGCCCTGGTCAAAGGGATTCTCACCACTGCTAATATCATTCACCTCTGGACAATGTGTTCACAATAATTTTGCCAATCCAATGGCAAGGCTGCACGAGATAACATCTTCACATTAAGGGAAATGGTCCTCTTTCAAAATTATTACATTACTAAAGGGCCAGTGCATGGATTCACGCACATTGAAAGAAAATTAATTAGAAGGTGGCCAGTGGGACAGGGCTGGGTGAGACTAGCCAGACACGCCCTAGAGCAAATCTCTCAGGGTCCCTCCTTGGCCAGCCACACCTGGTGTAGCATCAGGGCTTGAAGGGCATCTGCACCATGAGCGGGATCCCTCTGTCAGGTGAGGTCCCTCTGCCTGGTCTGTGGGAATCGGGCCAAAACTGGCAGTCCGACATCCCCCAAGGGGTACCAGAATGCGAGAGGACACTGCAAAGTTGCCATTGCTCAGCAGCTCCTGTGTTGAGCATCTGCACCATGGTGGTGAGTGCAGATCATACCTACCGACTAGTTGGCTGGTTGGCTGGTTGCTTAGCCTTTTACATATATAGATACCCTTTCTTGTCTTCCCAGGGACTACTTTAATTATTTCAATTTGCTCAGTTTTGCCAACACATCCCTCTACTACTTAGGAAGGACATGCAAATGCAGAGCATTCACAGGGACATTCAGAGAGATGGGAAATGTGCAACCACCTAAGCCTGGCAAACAACTCAATCTGAATTCACTTTGCCATGGGTCTGGCCTTGACTGAAGTGACAAATTGTGTCTGGACAGATCATGTGCAGAGACAAAGAAGAAAGGTGAAAGCTTAGCAGGTTTTACATTTTTATTTTAGAGATTTCATTAGATCAAGGGTTCATGAATTTGAGCCAAATTCTCGGCAAATAAAAGAAATAGAGCTTGGCCCAGGTTTTTCAGAAACCAAATATGGAAAGTTTTCTATAAGGAACATGGAACTGACATGTCCTCAGCTCTGTTTTCTAACATTCCCAACTCTACTTACTCTAATTCTCAGTATTTTCATCAGTAAGACATTCTCCTTTGCAGAATTAATGGTGGCTAAAGAAAAAAAAAAAGAAACTTTGCATTTATGAATTGTTAATTATTGATGTTAATGACAATAATTCGCATTCTAAATAAGATTTGTATTAACTTTTGACAGGAACATGACCAAACAGCGAATAGCAAATACTGAAACTTGAACTATGTTTTCAAATGTCTAGTCCTGATGAAAGGCCTATCTCTAGGACACCTGTTGGTTTCTCCTTTTAATTGCACTCTGCTAAATCTCAGCAATTTGCAAAAGAATTTGCTGCTTTCAGGTCAGAAGTGTACTGGACTGAGTGTGTGGGTTTCTTGCAGAAACACAATCATGCAGTTAAACATTCCTCTTAACTTTTCCCTGGTGTCTGTATCTCATTAGAATGGCAATAGCTGTCAGCTGCTTTGGTTACATAGGCTGGAGTACGAGAAAACAGTGTGAAAGCAGAAGTACATCTAGTCTGAAGAAATGCTGGATAAACAGCAAGTTAAAAGGCAAACAGACAGATCATGTCCTAAATTTGGGTCGAGCAAACCTGAGTTAAAATTTGAGTCGCATTACCAACTGTGAGATCTTGGGCTAAGTAATTTAATTTAATTTCCCTGAGACATAGTTTTATTTTCTATAAAACAGAGATGATAATAGCACCAAGCCTATGTTCAAGGTTGCTTTGATGATAAAATAATGTGATAATGTGTACAAATGCTCTTGTAATTATAAAGAACTACACAATTATTAGCTGTTAGCTGTCAGAGTACGTATGAAAATATTAAAATGTTTCTGCTCAATCTATCAACTCCATTCTTCTAATAACTCAGTTAAAAAGTGTGCCCTTGCCGAAACCAGTTTGGCTCAGTGGATAGAGCGTCAGCCTCAGGACTGAAAGGTCCCAGGTTTGATTCTGGTCAAGGGCATGTACATTGATTGCGAGCACATCCCCAGTAAGGGGCATTCAGGAGGCGGCTGATCGATGTCTCTCTCTCATCGATGTTTCTGGCTCTCTATCCCTTTCCCTTCCTCTCTGTGAAAAATCAGTAAAATATATATTCCACCTGTTTCAAGATACCATTATCTCTTGTCTGGATTTCAGCCATAATCTAACAGATCTTTGCTCCCAGGTTGGCCTTTCTTTCCTCTACCCTAAGGTGTTTTCAACATTATAACCAGGGTCATTCCTTAAAATATCAGTCAGGTCATGACACTCTTTTGCTTAATGCCATCCAAGACCTTATCACTAAGAATAAAAGCTGATATCCTTACAATAACCTTGCAGGTCTTTTTAATTTTTAATATATTTTATTGATTTTTTACAGAGAGGAATGGAGAGGGGGAGAGAGTTAGAAACATTGATGAGAGAGAAACATCAATCAGCTGCCTCCTGCACAAAACATCAATCAGTTGCCTCCTGCACACCCCCTAATGGGGATGTGCCCGCAACCAATGTACATGCCCTTGACCGTAATCAAACCTGGGACCCTTGAGTCCTCAGGCTGACACTCTATCCACTGAGCCAAACCAGTCACGACTGTCGCTTTATTTCTTAAAGTATATCCCGCTAATGAATCCAAACATACCTAGCAACACAGTTCTTAGATTCTGAAGACTCTCTAAGAGATGATGAAACCATTCACTTCTAGCTTTAACCTCCCACAGGGCGTGGCCTGACTTCAAGCTAGTTCCCTTTCTATTATCATTCCCTTGCTAGCTTACTAAGCATGGCTCTGGATCATCTTCTCAAACCTCTAGAAATCAACCTTGCAACATAGTTAGCACAGGAACCCACAGGAATCCTCCAATAGTTAAGAAGTCACCTTACAGTTAAGTCCAGGGAAGGAACAGAGTTGGCTGTGGTCTAAAGGCAAAGAAACCAAAGTCAGGCCTCTGTGTCTATGTACATGGTATACAGTTTGCCTAGAATGCTGTTTCCTGCATATCACTTGTCAAAATTCCACTCACTAGTTAAGGCTGAATTTAGATTCCACTGCCTTCCTGTATCTTTGCCTATTCAACCTGGTCAAGAGGATTGTCTCCTCCTCTGCCCCACCAACAGTTCTCCTTTCAGTTTAACCTGTAAAGCATTTTCTGCATATTAACCACTGAATATGACTGCTAAATACTAATAAATGGTCACTTCTTTTAGGTTAATTCACAAGGCAAATGGGAAGAAGGTCCTTCCAGATTTTGGAGTGGGGATTAAAGAGTGCTGGGAGAGGATAACACTTTCCTGTAGGGTAAAATTTTCTCTTAGAGGATCTGCACTCTCCTTTTTCTGCTTCTCTTCTTCTACCTCTCACCTCAATGCATTAGGATGTTGAAAGTTGTAGACTAAACCAGTGATTCCCAAAAGCAGATCAGGAAGAGTTGTTCAGAATTATCTGGGGGAAAGTTTAAGTATATGGATTCCTGAGCTATTTCTCTGGAAGTCCTTCAGTTCCCATATATCTAGGCCAGGTATAAGATTCAGCATCGGATGGTCAGCAATGTTTAGCAATAACTGGCTTAGCAGCTAGTTTTGATAAGTTTTTAATAGGAGATGGTGACTAGATGATAGGGGGAAACCAGTGTGATCCCAACATGACGTAAGAGAGAAGGTGACCTAACTAAAGAATGTGTTTTTCCAATTCAAGTTCATTTTCTTTTCTTTGCCCTATCATTATATTCACTAATAACTTACAAATAAATATTTGGTTGAGACTTAGGTCACCCTCATGGAGCAAATATGTGGCCAAATATGTACTAGTATGTCTCAATGTAAATTAATAAATCAATATCCTGGTAACTATACATTAGTCTATGTTGGCTTATTTACTGTGAGTCTGTTCTAAGAAATACACCATTATCATTAGATCAATAAAATCAACTTTCTGAATCTGCAAATGTTCAGACGTTGGTGGAAAAAAAGACAAGCAGAGGTTCACCCCATTAAAAACCCATACATTAGTAGCTGAGAGAAATCCCTGAATACCCCACTACTTGAGAAATGAAAAATAGGGAAGATTTGGAGACCTGGATACAGGTCTTAACTCTGTGACTGATTTGCTTTGTAATGTTGACCAAGTTCCACTTATATGCTGTACTTCTGTGTTTCCAGGCATCATCCTTGACATCTTACATCCATTACTCTGTTTAATTATTCAACCAGTCCTACAAAAGAGTTATGATGTATCAGATAATACTAGATTCCTACACATTAGTGATTCTCTCCATTGTCTTAGAGAATCCTAATTTTATTTCAGGTTCTTGATGCATAGAATGTATACACAATGGCTGGGGTTTTCCCAGCTGTCTTGGAATCTAGAATGACTATAAGGATGGAATCCAGTTGCTAAGAATACAGATTAGAAATAACCTGGGTTCCTGAGGGGACCCTAAAAACATTCCCTGGAGGGTTTCTCTCTGTAATTCTTATACATGCCAAATAAATAAACCATTGAAATCTTCAGTTTTCTTTACATGTTGACAAACATAATCCAAAGTGCTACAGAACTGGATTCTCATTTTAGGTTGAGGAAACCAGGTACAGAGAGATTAAGTACTTTTCCTGAGGTCACACAACTGGTGAGTGCTGAGCAAAAGTTCTTCACTTGGTAATATGGTTCTAAGGCTAGTGTTCTATGTTATACTAGAGGTCCGGTGCGCAAAATTCATGAACTCAGGGAGGGGGTCCCTCAGCCTGGCCTGTGCCCTCTTGCAGTCTGGGAGCCCTCAGGGGATGTCCGACTGTCAGACATCTTTAGCACTGCCACGAAGGCAGGAGAGGCCCACGCCATCCCTGCTGCTTTCGCCAGCCATGAGCCCAGCTTCTGGCTGAGTGGTGCTTCCCCTGTGGGAGCACACTGACCACCAGGGGGGCAGCTCCTGCGTTGAGTGGGATCAGGCAAAAACAAGCTCTCTGACATCCGCTGAGGGATTCTGGATTGAGAGAGGGCACAGGCAGGCCCAGGGACCCCTCTGGTGCACAATCAAGGCCAGGGAGAGATGCAGGAGGTTGGCCAGCCAGTCAACTGTCTGCCCCCTGGTGGTCAGTGCATATCATATGAGTGGTTGAGCAGACTTAGCATATCATTAGCATGTTACACTTTGGTTGGTTGAACAGACTCCCAGACACTTAGCATATTAAGCTTTTATTATATAGGACTAGAGGCCCAGTGCATGAAATTTGTGCATGGGAGAGTGGGTGTCCTTCAGCCCAGCCTGTTTCCTCTCCAATCTTGGACCCCTAGAGGGATGTCCAACTGCCCATTTAGGACCAATCTACTAGGATCAGGCCTAAACAGGCATTTGGACATCCCTCTCACAATCCAGGACTGCTGGCTCCCAACTGCTCACCACCTACCAGCCTGATCACTCCCTAACCACTCTCCTGCCAGCCTGATTGATGCCTAACAGCTTCCCTGCCAGCCTGTTTGCCCCTAACTGCCCTCCCCTATGGGCCTGGTTATCCCTAACTGCCCTTCCCTATAGACCTCATCACCCTTTACTGCTCTCCCCTGCAGGCCTGGTTCCCCCACAACTGACCTTCTCTGCAGGTCCAGTTACCCCCAACTTCCCTCCTCTGCCAGCCTGGTCACACCTGACTGCCCTCCCCTACTGGCTTGATCACCCCCAACTGTCCTCCCTTGCAGGCCTTGTCCCTCCCAACTCCCCTCCCCTTCTGGCCTGATTGCAAGTAAAAACTTAAACTAGAGAATTCTGAAAACACCATACATCACTGTTTAAGTACAATTAAAGTGTTGAGTAAAAAATGAAAACAAAAACGCACACAAACTGAAATCCTAAAAAAGAAGAAAAATGATTATTTAAGCTCATGATAAAAAATATTTTCTAAACATAGATCAGGGTGGGGGTTTCATTAGGGTGTGGGGTAGCCTGGGCGAGGGGCCTGTGGTGGTTTGCAGGCTGGCCACATCCCTCAGCGACCCAAGTGGGATTTACTTATCTTCTACCATTGAAACTTTGTAGCCTGGAGCAGAGGACTGGGCCCGCGAGGGCAGGTGGAAAGCTTGGCTTCCTCCATCTCTGGGAGCAACTCAAGTCTCCTGATCTCTCCAGCTCCAATGGCTGCCGCCATTTTTGCTGGAGTTCATTTATCTTCTATCATTGAAACTTTGTAGCATTGAGTGGAAGCCTGGGCCAGCAAGACCAAGCAGAAAGCTTGGCTTCCTCCATCGCCAGGGAAACCCAAGCCTCCCTCCTGCTCTCCTTGGCTGCAGCCATCTTGGTTGGGTTTATTTGCATATTCACTCCTGATTGGCTGGTACTCATGGCTTGTGGGCGTGGCTTGTGAGTGGAAAATTTACATATTACTCTTTTATTCATGCACTGGGCCTCAAGGTCTGGTGCATGAATTCGTGCATGGGTGGGGTCCAGCCAGCCTGGCCAGGGGGAGGGCTCAAGGGCAGTTGGCCGGCCTGCCTGCTGGTCGAACTCCTGGTAGAGGGGACATTTACATATTATCCCTTTATTATATAGGATATACACTGAGTGGCCAGATTATTATGTGTTCAGAGATCATAATAATCTGGCCACACAGTGTCTATTTCTTTATGGATTCAACTACTTAGATGGCTGGTTCAGAAGAGCCATAAGGAGGCTCTAAAAAAGTAACTTGCAATCCTGTCTGCTTGTCAGAATCAGCATGGGGGTTTAAAAAAGAAAGAAAGAAAAGAACTCTTCTGCACATTACCCCCTATCCCTATGGAACCAGAATCTTCATGGATGGGGATTGAGCTTGAAGAATCTGTATTTGTTATAAGATTTAGGTAATTCTGCTGCAGTCTATTAGAAATCTGCATTAAAAAATGTTTCTGGCCATTTAAGAATTACTACATAATTTTCTTATTTTATTTCTTTAACCCACCTGGACACTGTGAGGAAATTGATGCAATACCATTAAATATGATATTAATGATACTAGGTAGAGAAGTACCCCATATGAATGCCCAGAAATGTATAGAAAATATATTTGTTTCCAAAAGACTAGCTATACAGTAGGTCCTCAGGTTACATCAGAGATCCATTCCTATGGCATGACATAATGTGATTTTTGCTATAAGTTGGAACCCACCTACATAAGCACCTATGTCACTCACATGGAGCACATACAGAGCAGTAATGAAGTGAAATAGAAAAAAAAATTAAAAGAAAGATAACAATTTCTGACCTTTATTTGTGGTAAATAAATAATAAAAAAACATAAAGTACATACTTCAAAATGATGGAACTTTTTTTAATAAACAAATGGGAGATGGTGATGTAACCACAAAACACATACATCAAGTCTGATGTAACCCAAGGACTGCCTGTAATTCACTTTTGAAAAAACTGAAAAATGGTTATTGTCAAACTCTACATGTCATTTATTTCCCCAGTATTCAAATAAAGTGTATGTATTTTTTTAATTTTAATTTTATTTTATTGTTTAAGGTAGTACAAATAGTAGTACATATTTCTCTTTTTTTTTCCCACTGACCTCCCCCTGACCATCCCTACCCCCAGCATTTGCCCTCGCTCCACCTCTTCACCTCCCCCCTGCCCCCAGTGTCTTGCATCTATCTGTTGGTTGTGCTTATATGTATGCATACAAGTCTTTGGTTGATCTCTTACCACCGCCCCCACCAACACTGTAATTTGACAGTCTGTTCCATGCTTCTTTAATTCAAGTATATTTTGAGTACCAATGAAGTTCCCCACCTATGCTGAGAGGGGAAATCTGATTTTATACAATTTGTACCTTGCATCCTGGAGCATTTAAATGGGGATGTATATACTTATATAAACACCAGACTGAGAAAAAAAGACATGAGGGGAAGGAGAGACAGTAAAAAAAAAAAAAAAGGCTTACATTCTTTGAGTATTAGTTATAATAAGCTTTAATGATGCTGTGTGATCTGAGATATCCCATTTAAGGACTTGGTTATTATCATCTTGGAGATGAAGGTGCATTTTAAGAATGGATTAGATTTCAAGATTGTTGCATTCCCAAGTCTATGCTCTTTTCTCAAGTAGCCATATAACTAGGATGGCACACCCTGGTTTTCCTTGGAACAGTCCCAATTTATGTCTGTTTTTCCAATGTAATTTTTGTTAACATTCACTTTCACTCTCAAAAGTATCCCAATTTAGGTGAAAATTATGTGATCTCTCTACATACGCCTAGACATTAATCATAAGTAAACCATAGAAGTTAAAGGTGGATGAGATTTGTTGGACCTCCATGAGACAGAGACTTTGGAGTCAGATAAACCTACATTCAAATTCTGCTCTTCCACTTTATAGTAGTGCCATATGCTGGACAACTTACTTATGCTAGGATCTTGGACCAATTACTTCACCTCCCTAATATTTAGTTTCAAAAGAATGCAAAAGGAAAATAATCAGGGTGCCTTCCTCATAAGGCTATGGTGAGAATTAATAATGCAGAATAATGTTTGCATGGCCCAAAATAAAGAGTAGATAACTAAAATGATTTCTCCTCAAGGCATACACAGGAGCAGTTTTCCAACTGCCTATTTCCCTTAAATAATGGAATGAGAACCCTACCCTTGGAAAGGACATGGATCATGGTTTCCTCATGACAGATGGGTTCCTTTGTGGGGAAGTCATTTCACTTCACTATTTTGTTCAGTGTGTCTGAACAATGGTTTCTGTCCAGAGAACTAACGTTTGATCAGAAGATGACACATGCATAAGGCCATCTCCTTTTATTCAGTAGAAAATAACAGTTTAAGTGGTCTGATGTTTACCTCTTTACAGCTTTCTTTTGTGATTTTTTTTTGAGAGTTAAAAAATTTAAATCCCTCAGTTATAGCCTTTTAGCAACATGTCAGTTTACATTACCTGAGAAATGTCTACCTATGTCTGTAAGTTTTGCAGTCTACCAGTGAGCAAATAAAAGTTAGAAAAAGAACAGGATGTGCTAGGGACAATATTTTTTTCCTCTTCATACATTCTATCTAAATGATTGTCATTTTAGATATTACTGAATCTGGTAGGTTTCAGCCTTCCACACTCTTTACCTCTCCCCACCAGCCTTTTTACTGGTCTGATTTTTTTCTTTTTTTTTCTTTTAATTAAATCTTCATTGTTCAGATTATTACATTTGTTTCTCTCTTTTTCCCCTCGCTAGCTCACCTCCACCTGACTCCCACTCCTCCCTCCACCCTTACCTCCCCCTGCATTGACCTCATCCATAGGTGTATGATTTTTGTCCAGTCTCTCCCTGCACTCCCCTCACCCACTTCCCCCTGAGAACTATCAGTCCACTCCCTTTCTGTGCTACTGATCTGATTTTTAAATCTATTCTATCCTAAATGCTTAGTTTTATAATCTCATTCCCATGCCAGTGGGTGTGGGACACTAATCAAGGCATTTAGAGCCACTAACATTTTTCCATATTATATCCCCATTCCCCTGCTATTGCTCTTTGTCCCTTTATCTATTGGGATTCTGCCAGATGCAAATAATTTGGAAAGTATCAACTCCACATAAGAAAATTTATGATTTTAACTAACAAAATATCCGGAGTTATGGTTGGTTTTCAGAGAATTTTATACTTGGATAAGTAGCAAGATAGCTTTAGCTGTGCCAGGTTTTATAGTTAGACAATGCCAATGTTCAATGTAGCTGGGTAAGAATCAGCAATGCTGACCTAGAGAAGGTCTTTCCTCTCGAGTTCAGTTAAATCAGCAAACACAGAAAGGTAACTGTGTACCAGGCATTGAACTAAGTGTAAGTTTACAAATGTGAAAATATAGTTCCTGTCCTTAATTAGAGAAATGAACATGGTAACAGATATTGTCCAAAATGCATATATAAAAAGTCTGTGCAGTAACTGTGTATAGGATACTATGAGAGGGTAGATAAGGGAAGATAATCTAGAAAGGTATTTAGGAAAGGCTTCCTGGATAAGAGGATAGCTTATCAGTCTTTTGTTTTTTAATTTTTGCTTTTTAATTGAGAGAGAGAGAGAGAGAGAGAGAGAGAGATTGTTCCACCTACTTATACATTCATTCATTCATTGGTTGATACTTGTATATACCCTGACCAGGGATCTATCCCATTATAGCTTAGTTATCTTATTAAGCTTAGAGTATAGCTCAGTAGTATAGAAAGGTATATGTAAATGAGCACTGCACCAGTAGAATGATGAAAAGTCCCAAGGCAGGTTTATGACAAGTACACAGAAGAAGGACCATCAATCTGCTTGGAATATTCTGAAAAGCTTCTTGGAAGACAAAGTCCTGGATTCAGGCTTCTGAAATGTGTAGATTTTGATAGGCAGGGAGGATTATAGAGGGAACAAGTTATTAAGACAGTGAAAGACAACATAGATTAAAGAAAGTGAATAATCAATGTAGTGAAGGTAGAGGGTAAGTGATGTCAGCTATGAATTGGAAATTGAAAACTGGATGTTATATAGGGACCAGATTATGAAGGACATTAAACGCTAAGTTAATCACATTGGACACTATTCTCTAAGTGGGGATTTTGAGAAATAAGAGAGCACGTTTCCTACCTAAAATGAACACTAATTACACAGATATGGCAGACCAGCCCCATTCTACAATGTGTTCTGTGCTTATGATCATTTACTCTGGAACTAGTAAGCCATTTGTGAGTATATGGAATAGGGTAGTAGCAGAAAGAATCACAGTGCTAGAACCAATAGGACTTAGTGACTGATTAGATTTTAATAATTAAGAAAAAAAGAGAAGTCAAATGACTAATTTTTAAGTTGGATTGCTTGGAAGATGATATTCTAAACCCTAATAATTGCCAACCATTTTGGCCTGATTTAAGCCCCAAAGGGGAATTTGTTGTAAGTAGAATGGCAACTAATAATTCTTGAACATTACAGTCCCAGGCACTATTCTAAAAGCATTATAGTTACCTCATTGTCTCATGATGGTACTGGTGAGGTAGATAATATTTCCATCCCATTGTATAGATGCAGAAAATGACACCAGAGCTTTTAGTTAAAGTCACATAGCTAATAAGTGATAGAGGTAGGATTTGCATCTAACCACTCTAGTCTAGAATCTGTGCTCTTCATCACTAGTCAACATTTTCTTGGCATGGCTAAAGTTTGTCTCATGGAATATATATTTGTCTCCAAAAGAATATAGTTAGCTCTCAGGAAGTGATTAAAATAGATTTGGGAAAATTGTTGGCAAATAAAGTAGTATTCATCTTTTATCTCCCAGCTGTGCTTCAGTAGCCATGGGGTTGGAATATGGTAATGCTGGCAAAACAGGGCTACCCATAATTTCTAAGTATCCATGTTTGAGTTCTAGCCATAGTAGATCTCTCACTCTTTCTCCCTCAAATTTATTTCTACTCTTTTTTTCTTCTAGAATGCAAATTTCTAGCAAAATAATTTTTAACATATTTTTATTGATTTCAGAGAGGAAGGGAGAGGAAAGGGAGAAATAGAAACATCGATGATGAGAGAGGATCATTGATCAGCTGCTTCCTGCACACCCCCTACCGGGGATCGAGCCCAGGACCCTTCAATCCATAGGCGGACACTCTATTCACTGAGTCAAACCAGCTAGAGCATAAAGGAATTTTGACTGAACTGTGGGGGCTGGAGTGTCTACTAATCATCAAATGTTTGTGGACTTGAAATTATAAATGCCTGAATTTAGATTTGTATTTTATAAGTATTATTAATAAGTCACTTTCTCTTGGTCTTGATTTCCTCAAAAATAAAGTATCTATAATTAATCTTGCCCAGCCTACCTCACAGGGTGATTATGAGGACCAAATAGAATAACTCTTCCCCCTTCTCTTTGTATAGCTAAGACTAAGGAAGTACTTACCATCCATAAGCATTATTCTAAGTGCTTTAGTTATTATTGATATTCTCTCTCTCTTAACTTTATGAGACAGGAGCTAAGGTCTACCCATTTCACAAATGGAGAAACTGAAAAACAGAGAAGATAAGATCTTGGCCACGCCCACATAGCTATAGCAACAGATCAAGGAACATAGTTTTTATGTTCTTGGCCTCTTAACATGGATGTGAAAACACTTAAGTAATCTTCAAAGCACTATTTAAAGATTGTTGTTACTGTCAAGCACAGCATTTTAAAACCAGAGAAAAAAACCCCACAGTGTTGATGTCAGAGTATCAAACAAAGGAAATGTGATTGAGCGGTAGATATTTAGATATTTGTTTTTAAAAGATTTTGGTACTCTGGTTTTGTCCCATTCAGTAGTTGTAGAAAAGATGCATACACAATTCTTCCATGAGAGCTTTTTGGAAAAAAAATATGTTTGGCTTTTGTGACAAATATTTTGATGCCTTTGTCACAAATTAATACTTTGGGTCTATTCAGTTTCCTGGCTCACAAAATATGTGTGATTTATTGCTGCTTTGAGACTTCAGTTTCACTCATTTATAATTCCAGAACAAGCAAAGCATGAGAAAAAAATGGTGAGAGTGACTGAGTCAAAGAACAAAGAGTTGAAGGACCTGGTAGAGAGCCAGGGAGGGGAACAGAATTTTGGTCACTTCCTAAAGGAGTATGTTCTCCCAGAAAGGACTAATCAAGATTCATATTTTTAGGAGAAATGCCAAAGTAACTTAGAAACAATGGAGGGGTATTGTCAGAATACGGTGAAACTTAAAGAATAAAGTATAGTAGGTCCTCATTTCTTGAACTTAATTCGTTCTGGATGGCTATTTGAAAAATGAGTCATTTTTTCCCCATTAGAAATAATACACATTGAATTAATCCCTTTCAAATCTCCAAATGATTTTCTATTTTAACCTTTTTTTATATACAGTCCATGTCTATTGTACTATTTAATCTATAAATAAACACTTTAAAAACAACATAGAAAGGAAATATAGAGTAAAAGATGAAAATGTAACTGCTTAAAATAATTATAAGCAGCAACAAAAGCAAATAAAACACAAAAACATTCACAGCACAATATCCTAATACTTTAACTGACTCATATTCGCACATTCTCTCCTTTGTCACATGAGAGGCACATAAATGATCATACAGGTATCAGCATGAAATGGTTGTCAAGTTGAGAAGTGAATTGTTCAAGAGGAAAGATGTTTGAGAAATGAGATTCCAGTGTTCAGGACCAGGGCTCTGGCTGGGCACCTGGAAGCTGAGGCTGGAGATCTGAGAACAGGGCTGGATTCTTTACCAGAAGGCCCACCATTCATGTGACTCATGGATTGTGTGCCACTAATTTGTCTCTTTCTTTTCTGCTTTCAATTAATTCAGTTTATCAGTCTATATGAACCAAACTTAAAACTCCAGCTCATGTTTTTGCAACAGTTTGGATGGCCAAACTTTGATTCAGGTGTTCATCATGGTCAAATAAGCTGTGTCCCAAGAGGATATTCAAGGTGTGTACAGACAAAACTATTAAAAGAGGCTGTGGCCAAGAAGACACACTAACCTATCCAATAACATCTACTGACCCTAATTGTGGGTTTGTTTAAGGGAAGCAAAGCAGCACAAAACCTCCCCCCCCTCCACAAAACTTGAATTTTGTTTTGAAATATTGGACTATGTAAACAAATAATACAACAGAATTAAAAGAGAAATTGATGGCCCAGTCTGTTTGGCTCAGAGGATAGAGCATTGGCTTATGGATTGAAGAGTTCGTTTCGATTCCAATCAAGAGCACATGCCTGGATCGTGGGATCAATCCCCAGTGTGGACTATGCTGGAGGCAGCCAATCAATGATTCTCTCTCATTATTGATGTTTCTATCTCTCCCTCCATCTCTCTTCCTCTCTGAAATGGATAAAAATATATTTAAAAAGAGTGAAATTGGTGTCTATTAAAAAACTTTGTGATGAAGTAAAAACAGCATATGCCATAAAACAAAAACAAACAAACAAAACTCAAAGAAAGATGAAGCCAAATGACCAGAGAGATAGGAAAGGCTTCTTAGGGGAACTTGCGCCCTATCTGAACCTGGAAGGATCAGTAGGTTTGGATAGGATGGATAAAGGCTATTCCATGGAGGAATGAGTGTCATAGGGAAGGTACCTTTGTTTTATCCTCATTTATGCACAATTGAACCTTATATGTGGCACATCCTGTGTTGGATGTGCAGGTACCAATGAGTGCTACTTAAATTCTTGATGAATGGAGTGACGGAAAGTCTGTATAAATAGAAGAGATATAGTAGAGAACAGTACAAGATGTAAAATTAAGATGAGGCCATAATATGGAGAGGCTTAAAAGCCAGACAATGGTCTTTTAGGAAACAGAACACTATCAAAGGTGCTCAAATTAAGAATTATCATAATGAAATTAGCATTTAAAAATGATGAATTGAGCTGAGTTGTACAGTCAGGAGGCAAAGAAGCCAGCCAGAAGAAAATGGCCACAGATTCAGTGTGAATTATTAAGGTCCAGGTTGTTGGCAGAGCACAGAGAGGAAGTGAGTGGCATGAATGATATTCTAAAAGAAGACAAAAAAGGATAAATCAATGGTACTTCTGAGGTCTGCATGCCATATATAATTGAAGGTGATAAGTTAGAAACGGAGAGGTTGGGAAGAAGAATATGCATGGGTATCTTCCCAAATGTGATGTGATGTTGATAGAAAGTAGGAAACACTTAAAACGCTAATTGTGATTCTATTAATGATATAGTTAGGCATTTTTTTCCCCTGTATCTTTCTATTTTTTTCCTGGTTACTTATTTCTGGTACCTGATTTCCAAGAGATACAAAGTAAAGAAACAGGTCCAGTATCAAGCTTCTTCACATCTTTAGTGAATGATAAGACTGCACATAGAAGTCATTAAGAAGATGACTATCACAAAATTGACAAGTACTCCTGCATGGCATGGAACAGCTGGCTGTTTCCCCTAGAATACACAATTCTTTTATTGGCACATTGATTTACTAACTGGGGCTTATTTCAACAGAGGCTGGCATCCTGAGTTAATGGCCCTGGCTGAGCTGGTGAGAGTGACAGGGAACAGTGCCCAATTACTTAGGATGAATGCCAGGCTCATTTCACCCCACCCAAAGGAAACATTTGTTACCCACAGAGTAAGGTGAGCTCAGAGAGTACAGCACCAAGAACACATATCCAAATTAGGGCAGAACAGTTCATTTGGGCCAACTTAATTTTAAAAAAAAAGGTATATTACTCACTGCTAAAATATTGCCTTTCTCTCCCAAGAAATGTTTCCAACTCTTAAGCCTCTTTCTTCGGCCAAAGTAGAAACTTCAATGTCCTTTCAGATTCCTATTGTCATCAAAGTTAAGGTTAGTGTCTTCACAGAGATCCTACCCCAGAAAACCTACCCCAGAGACAGTGTCTGTGAACAACAGAGGTTTGTGTCAAGGTTCCTCCTGAAGTTCACTCTTAGTAGAATTTTACCTTTTGAACAGGATAATTTTAAACAAAACGGAACAACTAGGAAATCATGACAGCTAGGCTGATGCTGGCACTCAGTAGATCTAACTGAAAGATGGAAAATTCACTTCTGATGATATGAAATTTCTGGATGATTTCCTCACAAGTGGAATTTGGGGTCCATTAAGTCAGGCAGCTTGAAGGATGATTATATTTTTCACTTTACAGTAAATCCTCACTCAGATTCATTAGCACCATCTCGACTGCTTAGTAGATGAACTCTCTACTCTCAGAAATTATAAAAATACTTTATTTCCAAAAGTTAGAATTTTGGGATGGTTAGGCACACGATGCAATATACAAATTATGCATCATAGAAATATACACTTGAAATGTTTATAAGCTTATTAACCAATGTCACCCCAATAAATTTAATTGAAAAGTGTAGTATTTAATATATGATTAGATTAATTTTTTCCTTTTATTTTTATTTTTAAGTTTTGTTTTACTTTTTCCAGCTTCATTGAGGTATACTTGATAAATAAAAATTGTATATTTAAGCTATACTGTGTGATGTTTTGATATATGTAAAATTTTGAAATGATTATGATATGCTAGTTATCATATTCATCACCTTATATAGTTACCAGAGGCCTGGTGCATGAAATTTGTGGAACTGGGTGTGTGTTTCTCAGCCCAGCCTGCACCCTCTCTAGTCTGAGACCCCTTGAGGGATGTCTGATTGCCCGGTGGGATCGGGCCTAATTGGGCAGTCAGACATACCTGTCACAATCCAGGACTGCTGGTTTCCAACTTGCCTGCCTGCCTGCCTGATTGCCCCTACCTGCTTCTGCCTGCCAGCCTGATCACCCCCTAACTGCTACCCTGTAGCCTGATTGATGCCTAACTGCCCTCCCCTGCCGGCCTGGTCACTCCCAACTGCCCTCCCCTGCTGACCTGGTCCCCCCTAACTGCACTCCCCTGCAGGCCTGGTTCCCCCCAATTGCCCTCCTCTGCCGGCCTGGTAGATCACAACTGTCTTCCCCTGCTGGGTCAGGCATCCCTTATTATCCTCCCTTGCCAGCCTGGGTCACCCCTAACTTCCCTCCCCTGCCAGCCTGGTCTTTTCTAACTGCCCTCCCTTATAGGCCTGATTCCCTCCAACTGACCTCCCTTGCCGGCCTGGTCCCCCCCAATTGCCTCCCCTTCAGGCCTGGTCCCCCACAACTGTCCTCCCCTGAAGAGCTGGTTGCCCCCAACTGCCCTCTTCTGTCAGCCTGGTTGGCCCTAACTGCCTTCCCTTGAAGGACTGGTCCCTTCTTATTGACCTCCCATGCCAGCCATCTTGTAAGGGCCATCTTGTGTCCACATGGAGGCAGCCATCTTGTGAGTTGGAGTGACAGTCAATTTGCATATTATTTCTTTATTATATAAGATGTGGGTTTTTGTATGTATGTGGTAAGAACAATTAAGATGAATTCACTTAGCAAATTTCAAGTATACAATGCAGTATTATTTTTATGTATTTTTCAATTATAGTTGACATACGATATTAGTTCCAATTATGCAACATAATGCTTAGACATTTATATAACTTATGAATTGATCACCCTGATAAGTCTAGTACTCATCTGACACCATACATGGTTATCCTATGTAATAAAAGCCTAAGTGTCCAATTGTCTGTTCAACCAATCAAAGTGTAATACGCTAATGATTTGCTAAAGCCACTCAACTGCTCACTGTGATGTTCACTGACCACCAGGTGGCAGACACTCTGACCGGTAGGTTAGCTTGCTGCTGGGGTCCAGCCAATAGAAACTGAGCGAGATGGGCCAGACACACCCTGGAGCCCTCCCACAGTCCCTCCCTGGCTGGCCACCTTCCACGTCCCCCGCCTTCCCGCAGCTCTGATAATGCACCAGTGGGGTCCCTCAGCCTGGCCTGTGCCCTCTCGCAATCCAGGACCTCTTGGGAATGTCAGAGGCCAGACTGAGGGGCCACCACTAGTGCATGAATTCGTGCACCAGGCTTACAATATAATTGACCACATTAATTATACTGTACTCTATATCCTATTACTAGTTCTATAACTGCCAATTTGTACTTCTTAATCCCTTTCACCTTTTTTCCCTTCTTACCCCGCTTTCCCATCTGTCTATCATCAGTTTGTTCTGATCTAGGACTTTGTTTCTGTTCTATGAGTTCACTTATTTTGGTTTTTAGATTCTATATGTTAGTTAAATCATATCATTTTTGTTTGTCTCTGAAATATTTCATTGAGCATAATAACTTGTAACTTCATATTATTACAAAATGTAAGATCTCATTATTTTTTATGGCTGAGTAATATTCCATTGTATATATGTACCACATCTTCTTTATCCAGTCATTTACTGACGGGCACTCAAATTTCTTTCATATCTTGGCTATTGCTGCAATGAACATAGGGGTGCATGTATCTTTTTGAATTAGTGCTCTGGATTTTTTCAGATAAATAACCTAGTAATGGAGTTGCTCTATAATGTGATATTTTGATATACACAACATTGTAATAGTGTGGCCACAGGCAGGTCAACTGACCATATCCATAAAGTAGAGATGACTCCTACCCCAGAGCATTGCTACCCAGATTATATGGTCTGATGTTTGTTTAAATTCCAAGTGGTATGCTTATTGTAGGGAATCAAGTTTATATATCCCTATCTAATAAAAGAGTAATATGCAAATTGACTGTACCTCTGCTACATCCACCAACCATGCCCACCAGCGAATCAGAGAAAGTATGCAAATTGACCCAACCAAGATAGCTACGGCCACAGAGAAGGCAGGAAGGAGGTTTAGGTTGCCCCTAGCAATGGAGGAAGCCAGGCTTTCCACTAACTCTGACCAGTGCTTAAAGCAACAAAGTTTTAATGGCTGTGCCAGCAGAAGGCTTGGCTCTGCTCCAGGCTACAAAGTTTCAATTGTAAAAGATAAATAAATCCCAGATACCAGGGCTTCTGCTTGGATCACTGGGGGTGTGGCCAGCCTGCAAACCACCACAGGCTCCTTGCTCAGGCCACCTCATGCCCCAGGGAACACCCACCCTGATCTAGGACACCCTTCAGTGCAAATCAGCTGGTCCCCATCCATGCACCAGGCCTCTATCCTAGCTAATAAAAGAGTAATATGCAGATTGACCATCACTCCAAAACATAAAATGGCTGCCTCCATGTGGTCAAAAGATCCTGCCCTCATGTGGACACAAGATGGCCACCACAAGAAGGCCAGCAGGGGAGAGCAATTGGCAGGAAGCAGGACTACAAGGAAGGGTAGTTGGGGGTGATCAAGCCTGCAGGAGAGGGCAATTGGGGGTGACCAGGCCAGCACAGGAGGGAAGTTGCAGGTGACCAGGCCTGTAGGGAAGGGCAGTTAGGGGCAAACAGTCTGGCAAAGGAGCAGTTAGGCATCAATCAGTCTGTCAGGGGCGTGGTTAGGGGGTGATCAGGCTGGCAGACAGAAGTAGTTAGGGGCAATCAGGAAGGCAGGCAGGTGAGCAGTTGCGAGCCAGCAGTCCTGGATTGTGAGAGGGATATCCGACTCCCCCATTTAGACCCGATCCCACGTGGATCAGGCCTAAACGGGGCAGTCAAACATTCCTCAAGGAGTCCCAGATTAGAGAGGGAGCAGGCTGGGCTGAAGGACAACCACCCCCCCACCCCATGCATGAATTTCATGCACCGGGCCTCTAGTATTTTAAATATAAGCAGATAATTGTGCTTGTATAGTCAACTTCAAGCAAGACTTGTGTTAGTCACTATAAATTACCAATGAAAAGCAGAGAGGTAATATGGATATGCTATAAAGAACATTTGACTTCATTTCTGAATAACTGGGTCCTACTACTAACCTCCCCTCTTCCTGCCTAAGGAACTTCAAGACTCAAATTTCATGCTTCAATGCTGTTGTCTGTAAAATAGGGATGTTTTGTATATATCCCTCATGGAATTGTTATAGTAACATTCTGCACACAGAGTGCTTTTTAAATCTGAATGGTTACTATAGACAAGACCTATGGATGATATTTGGCATCATTTACAAGAAAATCCAGAGTGGTCTTACTTAGATTCTGAATAGCTAGACATGATAGAGAATCTATAATATGCCAGTCACTTGCTAAGCACTTTACAAACACATTCACTGACTCGCTAAATACTCATGACAATCAGGATTTATAATTGCTCCCAGTTTCCATGAGGAAATTGCAGTTCAAAGAAGTTAAGCATTGTATCTAATGCCACTTGGTAATGAGTAAGACCAAGGCACAAGCCCAGGTCTGTCTGGTTCAAGGCTCAAGTTCCTAGTACCATGTGGCATTGCCACAGCAGTGTGAACTAACAGATGTCGCCCAAATTAAAATGGCATGAAATGGTGGTAAGCACATTGGCATGGGCTGTGTGAAGTGGGTGGGACCGATGCTGAAACTAGGCAGAAGTATGTGTACTGTCTGAGGGGAACGAGGACAAACAAAGAACTTGCTTATGAAAAAAATCTGTTGCTCTCAAAATATTCTTCTGTACACATTTTGGTTGAATAGAATCCTAATTTCCCTGAAATAAAGAGCAGATGGAGATATAGTGGAACATAGTGAGGCTGTCAGGAAGGCTGTAAACAGTTACAGGATCGCTGGTCTTGGGAGGAACCCCTTAAGTATGATATGACCTTTAAGTGAGCCTCATTTAAAATGTGACCCTTCAGCCCATTAATGTCCCATTCAGCAATATTTTTTAATTGCTTATTAAAATGTTCTACAAGTTGTTAAGAGAAACATGTAGGAGATTTTCAGTCATCTTAGCTAATATGGTTATGGAGGACTTCAAAATATGTTTTATTGGGAGATAGTGTCCTTTCTTTTTAAATTGTGAGTAGATGTTTCTGTTTCCATGTTAGCTCCAGGTCCTCTGTAGTTTAAAGTAGATTAAAAGTATGGAATGAGAAGAAATATTTTGGATGCAAAAAATTTAAGGCTTCTAGGTCAAGTGGTTAATTCAGTGAACTCATTAGAAATTCATACTTCAGAGTGCAAACTTATGTAAGGCAAACTGCTTTATATAATTAGTATTTATTATTATTAAAATACTAAAAATAAATGATTCTCACTGAATTGTAAGCTTATAAATAAAAATAATTTCTTTTTTGATACTAAAAAAAAAACATAAATAAATAAATTGTGAGTAGAACAACAACAACTTCTTTGTTAATTTAATGAAAGTTGAATTTCAAAGGAGCCCAGAAACTAGTTGGTTTTGTCTATACTATCTAGTTATAAGGTCCTTCCTGAATATATCATCAAAATGGAAACTTCCAAAAAAAAAATGATAGGGATCCTTTAGTAATAATCTGTGTTGGATTTCCCAAGTAGATATTTAAAGTAAGTTATTTCCTTTTCTTTTCTAAATATTAATTCTGCCCTTTTGTGTTTTTACTGATCATAAACAATAATGCATTCCTGTTCTAAATATTTTGTTCTAATTACATAGAATAAATGTCATCATTTAAACATAAACATTGCTAGTACTTTGATGAACATTCTTCTGTACACATGCATCTTTTATATCTGTCTCTCATGCACATTCATACACACATGCACATATACACATGATCCTATACAAATGGAATCAAATACATCTTACACTTTATTAAGATTCTTTGCAAGTTCCCATGGGTATCTTTTCAAGGTTTCTGTTATCATGTTTTCTTAAATCTACTTAGCATTTTCATTGTATAGATGGATGAGGTTTATTAGTAGTTTTGATTAAATAGCCTGAGATCAGAGATGGTAGTTTCTGTCCATTTGTAAGTACCTTTCTCTCATCAGTTTTTAAGGCCCTTGGCTATAAAATAAGATGGTTGAAGTAGGTGATGTATCTAACACTGATGTTCCATACTTCTTCCACATCCTACCTTGATGTGTTTTTTTGTTTTGTTTTGTTTTGTTTTTTGTTTTTAGTTTTGTGTGCCCCTGTCTTCCCTCACCTCCCAGAATGAATTAAATACTGTAAAAGAGGTATCATGAAAATACACAAGGGAGGCAAGGGAAGGGGAAAATTATTTCATTTGTGAACCAAGAGATATTTTTTGGTGGAGAGCTTTAAAAATTGAACTCAAAGAAGTGATAATATTGAGCATGAGGCATGATGTGGGAAAAGGCATTGGAAAAGCAGGGAATAGCACAAACATGGCACTGAGTCAGAACAGCACACAATCAGGTGATACCTACATAGAGGCCACTTAAAGTGAGAGTAGGTGTTTGGGGTCATATTATGGAGAAAATTTACAAATTATGAGAATTTTGGAGGTGGGATGGAGAAGGGTAGGAAATGAGAGTTTTTTAAAGTCTTGAGCAAGAGGAAGATAAAGTAACAAGGTTAAAAAGATTCTTACTCTATCCCCTCATCTTTTTTTTTTTGAGAAGCTCAGAAAAGGGGAGTTTCTAGATGTAAAAAGGACAGTTGAGAGAGCGCAGGCTCTGAATCTTAGCAATGGGGTAAGCAGGCAGTCAGTCTTAAAGAGCTTGGCCTCCAGGAGCAAACTGCCTGGGTGTGAATGTTCTCTCCAAAGTTCAAGAAATGTGTGAGTCTAGGGGAGCAACTTAAACTCTGCTTCAGTTTCTTCATCTGAACAGTGAGGATAATACTATTTACTATCTTCATTGTGGGTATTTTGAAGATTGAATGTGTTGCTGTTTCCATATAGCAAGCACTATAGATGTTCGGCATCAGTAGAGTAAAGACGAGATGAATGAAAGACATTTCGGTGATGGAGTCAGTGGGGCAGTTAGGGAAAACGATTTGACGCCATAAGGTAAGGAAGTGAAAATGACTCCAACATTTCTAGCTCAGGTTACTGAGAAGATGCTACAAAGATGGGTAATCAGGTTTGCACAGGGAGACCATGAATGATATTTATGTGTGGTGGATCTTAAGATTTAGAAAGTATATTCACATAAAATATACTGTTGGAGATCTGAAACAAAATGTGGGATTTGGGAACTCAAGAAGAGGGGAAGACTTTAGAATCACGAGTTTCATAAATCATTATGAGTGATTTCGGGCTTGAGATATGATAAATGAAAATTCTAGGCTTAAAGAGATAGAGTGCCTGCATCCTCCCAATAAATATAGGATGTCTCCCAAAAATGTATACACACACTTTGAGTAATTATAAAGTATATATAAATATACTTTATTTTCAAAATTGGGCTTTTACAGTATGTATACATTTTGGGGGGACACCTTATATATATTGGAGGTATCTGATATGTGCATGGCAGGATATATTAGTAATTTTAACATTGGTCCTGAATATCAAGGGTCCATTTGATACCCTACTTAAAATGGTCTGTTATTACCTCCAAGAAAACATTGATGATAATGGTAGTATTCTTCTGACACTCCACTAGCCTGTCTTGTGATTTTCAAATAATGATTTTTTTTCATCTAGGCTGCATAAAACAATGACAAATGCTCCATTTAATGAGCCTCAAAGCAATTAAGACACAGACACATCAGAGAATTCTATTGCATTTAATCATCAGAGAAATAAACAAAAAAGTACAGTGATGATTCAATGAACTTGACAAATCAATTACAAGTTAATTTCTGGAACAGATTTCCAAAGCTATACAACTCTGATATACCATGCTTGTAGGTTCATTGTTAAGTTCTGAAAGAATGGAGAGGAATAATGGAAAAAGTACTTAGGTACAACTTAGGAAAAACTAGTTGTTTGTGGTCTCCAATTAATTTCAGGACTTTTATCAAATCTTTATATTGTTTGTACATCAATTTCCTTATTTGTGAAATTATACTAAAAGTATTTTTTGTGATACCGTGATGAAAGTAAGTGAAATATTGCAGGTAGAAATTATGTTAGTCTGCTGATTAGTTTTGCTGACATATGCAGGGATGAAGTAGGGTGGGTCATTGGTGCCTATGGCAAAGAGAGTGGGCCTAGGTGCCAAGAAAACTCATCACAGCTTGATCATCACTTCATCACTTGATCACGTGGATGTGTTTAACTTACTACACATCAAGGTCTGGACCTCAGCCTTGCAGGCTGAGCAGAGTGGAGAACAGATCCTTTTCCAGAAAAAGGCTCATATATATAAGTGAATAAAACAGAATTTCAATGTTCTCATTTATACCAAGACATTTTCATCAATGAAAATAGAATGAAGTAGAAATTTCATCATATTCTCTTCCTTCTGGCATACTTTCTTAAGAAAACAGATATTAACAATGCCATTTTAATATATGGAATTTAAAATGTGAAGGATTACATAGAATCAGAATTTTAACTATATGACATTATACTAACCTGCTGCAAACATCTAATAATAAAGTCTTGTCTTGGTGAAGACTTCTGTTCTTTGCATAGTACTTGGTCATGGCCCAGAGCTCACCTCTGTGATTCTCCTTTTTTAATCTTTAGTGACTGATCAAACACCATTTTCAAAGTACATCTTTAATATGTCACTATAATCAAACAAGTTATGGTTAAGTCCATTGACTGGTGAGCCATTACCACTAGATCTTTCATTTCTGTGATGTGATCAAGCTGACATTGATTCTACAGGTTTTTTCTCCAACAAATGTCTTATTTCCAAGTTCCTGAGGAGCAACTCGTTGTGCTTCCCCACCCTGCCCTCTCCCCTGCTTAAGTATATGGTAGCAGAAAATACATATTTTTTTCCTTTATACCCCATTATGCTGACTGTGAGATCCTAGGAAGCAGAATGAGATAGACCATCAGTGTTCTCTAGTAGAACTTTCTATGCTCTGTGTGGCATAATATAGTAACCACTAGTCATGTATAGCTATTGAGTATGTTATATAGTTAGTGGGACTGAGGAACTGAATTTAAATTTAAATTTGAATTTAAATTTAAATTTAAATAGCCACATGTTGCTAGTAGCTACCATATTGGGCAGCAACAGTGAAGTAGTGGTTTCCAAAGTTACTGAATCATAAAATTTTGTGAGTAGGATCCAGCCATCTTTGCTTTAAAAAAAAAAAAAAGTTCCCAGGAATTGTGATGCAAAAACACTTTTGGAAACTTGCCAAGAAAAAGTAGTGGACTTAGAACAGGGAAGCCTGATCCTATTCTTGATCTTTTACCTATTTAGTTTTAAACAAATAACTTAGCAAATCTAATGTTCAGCTTCTTGTTATATAGAAGGAAAAATTACCTTGAAGTTATTATATACATTAGTTAAATTAATATTTATGATAAATTAAGTCCAGATTCTTGGTGAGTCCCATAGTTTATAGCACAAATGATACTAAATAAATGTCAGAATAAATGATTAAAACTATGGCTGGGGGAAATCCCTGACAAGAGACTCTTAGTTGTTCAGAGACATCATCTAATAATAATACTTATAGATAAAATATATCAACCAGTTCCTATATGCCAGTCAATGTGCTCTGTATAGTAGATATTTTACAAATATAATTGATGTCTAAGATTTAGGGAGGTTAATTTTTTTTTTTTTACCCAAGACCACATAGCTAACCCATGGGTTGGAAGGGGGTTAAATCCATTTACATTTGGATCTAATATCTATGCTATGTACTTGATCAATAAACTCTTTACTTACATAATGGCATTAGCTCTTCTTGCAGTGGAATATCTAAAGAAGAGTAGTAGATAAAGAGGCATGTATAAATTTCTACTGCTCATACTGTGACTGATTTGAAGTCACCATTAAAATGAAAAGACTAGATGAATTCAAGAGAAGAAAGGCTTGACCTGTGAGTTAAAAGTATACTTAGGAGTGAGCCATCAGCAAGCTCTGGATTTGAGCACCAGGCTTAAATCCAGTCAACTACTTGCACACATCAGCCCAAGGTAACTCCCTACTCAATTCCTACTTTTAGTTACCATGTCAGAAATCTAATGCTGTGATAAAAACTTTGTTGAAAACATTAAGTCAGGTACCAAATTTTCTCAAAATTCAAACTCTCAATTTTGCCATTAGACATTTTACATGATTTTGCTTTGTCCCTTCTTAAAATGTCCAGTTTCCTCCACCAGAATTTCTTTTCTATCAAATACCACTTTGCGATACATTAAATATACCATATGCATTATAAAATCTTGAGCAGGTTTATCTATTTATGCTTCTGCAGCAGTTACAAGAGACTGACTCATCCTAACTTCTTTCCAGTCTCTACATTGGAGGCTATAAAACTAATTACTCAATTTCCTACTCCTGTGGTGAAGAGTAACTATATCTCACTGTCTTATGAGAGATATAAGGAGAGGTGTGTTCTTCCTTGACCCTTTTATCCTTCATGATACTTTTACCTTTGGAGGCTGGAAATGTAGTAGTAATCTTTTTTTTTTTTTTTTTTTTTTTTTTACTGATTTTTTACAGAGAGGAAGGAGAGGGATAGAGAGTTAGAAACATTGATGAGAGAGAAACATTCATCAGCTGCCTCCTGCACACCTCCCACTGGGGATATGCCTGCAACCAATGTACGTGCCCTTGACCAGAATCTAATCTGGGACCTTTCAGTCCGAAGGCCGATTCTCTATCCACTGAGCCAAACCAGTTTTGGCTGTAGCAGTCATCTTGAAGGAAAATCTATGAGAATGGAACTCTTGGTTTGACCTCTTTAACCTGTGGAAGTAAGGCCAGCCACCTCCCTGTTTGAGACATGCTTGTTTTGAAGCTAAAATAAGACTACTTTCTTCCACTGATGCAAAGTTTCTAATACATATGGTTAAAAGGATCCCTAACTTGTATAACCAGCTTTATAAAAAGGATTGGAGTGGGGGTTTTTTGTTGTTGTTTTTTTGGGGGGTGGTATTTTTGGTGACTTGTAATTGTTGACCATGAGAATTATGTATATTTTAAAGCTACAAAACCACTTAGCCCTATTATCTTTTTAAGCATTATCTTTCTAATCTCTTCTTGGTAATTGGTTGATTCAAGTTTTGTTTTTTGTTTTATTTTGGAGGGGGTATTTTTATAACATATTTTGTTAGTAAATTATCTATTTCTTGCAGGTTTGAAAGACTTTTTTGCTGGAGTTGCACATAATATTATATATTTTTCTCATTTTCATTTCATTAGCTATGTATTTTTTATTCCTAATTTCAACTGTTTTTGGTATCTCACTGTTTTGTTTAGATGACAACTTTAGAATAATTTTTCTATTTATTTTCTCTTTTATTAATTTTTAAAGTTATTTTTACTCCACATTTTCATGATTTTTAATTGTATTATCTTCTAAATTAATGATATAAATATTGAATTCCACTGTATTAGCCTTTAGTTGTTTAATAATGTACACATTTAGGATTTTGTTTTGTCCCTTCTTAAAATGTCTGGTTTCCTCCACCAGAATTCCGTTAGTAGTATTCTGTTAATTGCTTCAGTTGTTTCCCATAGTTTGGGTTTGAAGTGTTTACATTTTGTTTTTTTTTATAGGAATTAGACAGATTATTTTTATTATGATTTAAAGGTTATCTAAATGTGTGTTAATTAATTGTAAGTACTTATGTCATTTTATTTCTAATATGTTCACTTCTTATCAGTGAATACCTATTAAATATCTACTTTTGAAAACAACCATGAAGATATACTCTGTAACCAAATACATGACTACTTATGTTAGTTATATGAATATGTAGCAATGTGTGTGTTCTATTGGACGGATGGAATAAGGCATCGATTATATGCCAGATACCTATTTAAATGCTATACACAAAGCAATAACCAAAAATAGACTAAGCTTACATTTAAATTTTAAGAAAAAAAACAATCAGAACAAATAAATACAGCATACATCATCTTAACAATAATGAAATGGTGATACTAACAATATTTAATAACTTAGTACAATAAAGAAAATCCTAATTCCAAAAAATCAGTTATTCTCTGAATCAAATGGTTACCCAGTGATAGAAGTTGTACCATTAATCATTCTTATTACTTCAAAATCATTTGTTCATTTTAGAAATTACTGGTGATCTCTTTGAACTGACTTATCTGTTATTAGCTAAATGATGCCTTTTTTTGATTCCACATTTTGAGATAGATTTGACAGAATCACATAAATATTTTTAATGAGCATTCTTCATTTTAATTGATAGCCATTAGGTAATTTGTAGTCTCAAGTAGTAAAAAAAAATGTTTTTTAACAAAGAAGAATTATTGATGATGCTAAATTCTCTGTTCCTTTTGAATAACAGTTACAATCAAAATGATTTTAACTACCTTTGAATATATTAAAATATCAGTAATAATTTCTCTACTCTTTATTAAGTGAAGAAAAGCATTTGTTAGATTATGTTAAGTGATGAAAATTATTTATTAAAATATATTTAATTATTTGCCTCAATTTTATGCAATTATTTCTTAATACTAATGGGGCTTGATTGACATCATTGGGACAACTTTCAGGACTCAGTATTTTAGAAACAATATAAAATTTTATTAACACTTTTATGTTTTCATCTTACAAACACATTTTCTAACTTTAGAAATCTAACTCTCTAGAAATCGTTATTTAGTTTTGCTTCAAATGGTATGTTATGTTTGTTTATTTCTAGAGTTTCACTTTTCTTTTATGAATTCTTTTATTTGATTTATACATTCAGTTACAAACTTTATTAAATTAATATATCAGCTTTATTATTACTATGTTTCCTTCTTATGAAGAGAAAAAAATACTAGCATCTCTGCTAAATATAATTTAGAAAGCCAAATTTATTTTAAAATTTGTTTTTAAATTTTAATGACTTTTATTTCATAATTTACATCAAAGTGAATACCCAAGGCCTGATACAATTTTCAAACCAGTTCTTCAGGTAGATTATAAGTTGCTGCCAATTTGGCTTAATTTCTAACTTCTAGATCTGCAGATATATGTTTAATTATTTTTGATAGCTGTAATATGTCTTGATGTAAAGTTAAAGTTTATTGAAAAAAGATGATTAAAATTATTTACCTAATTACAGCATCATCTAGAGCAGGAGTGGTGAACATTCAGCCCGAGAGCCATATAAGGCCTCCAAAATCATATGGCTTGGCCCTGCCAAGGCATTAGGGGTGAGTTAGTTAAATGTTAGACCAAATAAAGCAGGTTGAGTTTTAAGATGATACTTTTGTATGGCCCATGAATAATATTATAAATATTCAAATGGCCCTTGGCAGAGAAAAGGTTCCCCATTCTTGATCTAGAAATACTTTTATTTGAAACAGCCAATTAAAACATCTGGAAATTTTCAAAATCTTGGCTGAAACTCCTGTCTATTTCTTTAGTATCATACTGCACAAAGATTTGATACAGTTTTCAAATTTCTCAGTAATTCCACTTTTTTTCACTCATCTATACTAATAATAAAGTAATATCCTAATTAGACTGAACATCTTCTGGGTAACCTTCTGAATGTCTTTCCAGACAAAGCCATGGTGGCAGGGCTGAGGCAGAGACAGTTATGGGTGATCAGGCCAGCAGGGGAGAAGAGTTAGGGGAATCAGGCCAGAAGGGAAGAGGAGTTAGGGGAATCAGGCCAGCAAGGGAGAGCAGTTAGGAGTGATAGGCAGACAGGTAGAGAGATTAGGGGTGACCAGTCAGGCAGACAGAGGCAGTTAGGGGCAATCAGGCAGGCAGGGGAGCAGTTAGGAGCAATAGGCAGACAGGCAGAGTGATTAGGGGTGATCAGGCAGGCAGGCAGGTGAGCAGTTAGGAACCAGCAGTCCTGGGTTGCGAGAGGAACGTCTTATTGCCATTTTAGGTCCAATCCTGCAGACATTGAGCCTAAAGCAGCTGGACATCCCCCTAGGAGTCCCAGATTGGAGAGGGTGCAGGCTGAGCTGAGGAACATCCCTCCCTGTACCATGCATGAATTTCGTGCACCAGGCCTCTAGTAAATAATAAAAGTAGATATATTATTTCAGATAATGTCCCTTCTAGTGCGTAGGAACCATATAAACCATTACAATAACTTCAAAGTCATGAATTTTACATTTTAAGTAAATTTTTAAAACAGGTCAGATGAAATATTGTTGATAATGACTGAATTTTTAAAAACATTTCTGAAGTATATAGCATGCATGCAGAAAAGTGCACAGATGATGAGTTTATAGCCATGTAAATTATCACAGAAGAATGACTGTTACTGACTTTTGGGGAAGCCTTCCCTTTCTATCCTATGTGAAACAGAAACTCCAATTTCAATGTCCCCCATCACTCCTGCTTTCTTTTTTCTTTATGGCACTTCATCACCATTTCAGATACAATAAATTTTCTTATTTGCCTGAACCCTGGAAATAGCCCCTTAAGTCTCCCTGTCTATACCCTTTATTGTCTTAGTTCTTAGGTTCTCAAAAATTTATTTTTGTAGCCCTAACTGGTTTGGCTCAGTGGATAGAGCATTGGCCTGCGGACTGAAAGGTCCCGGGTTTAATTCCCATCAAGGGCATGTACCTTGGTTGCAGGCACATCCCCAGTAGGGGGCATGCAGGAGGTGGCTGATCAATGTCTCTCTCTCATTATTGTTACTCTCTATCCCTCTCCTTTCTGCTCTATAAAAAAAATCAATAAAATATATTTTAAAATATAATTTTTAAAAATCATTTTTGTAAAATTCATTTACCTTTCAGTACTGAAATGGCCACACTGCTATTTTATTTCTTTTTAATTGAGATTCTTGCATATCACTTAGTAATTAATATAATAGTAATTATGGTAAACAACAAGATTAATTGATAATAAAAGTTATGTCATTGTTTTATGCTGATTGTATTTGGGTACCACTGAGAACATGGGGAACTGGATTCCCATCATGGTGGCATTTGTAAGACACTCATCACTGCCTTCCAGTTGATCTAAATTAGGATTAGTTGCAAGGCTGCTCCTAGACTGTTTATGAAACCCTTGTGCTTTATGTAAAGCATCAGTTCATTATTATTCTTAAGTAATGCTGTGACTGGTAATTCTGAGTGTAGATGAATTATCTGGATCTAAAGCAAAGAAAAAAATGACATTAGTAATAAACTACAGTCTAGACATTTTTCTGATTCTGGCAAAAGTCAGAAAAGCCTGGAATTGGAATGTCACTTGATGATATAGAAGAGTTAGTACAAAACAAAAACAAGTAATTTATGTTTAGGAGAAGAAAAGTAATTGGTTATTTAACCAAAAACATGGGGAACTTAACATTGCCAGTAATTTAAAGGTGGTTACAAATGACACTCAAAAGTTTTATCATTAAAAATAGAAAGTTCTAAGCATTTATTGTTTCTACAATTCAGATAAAGAAAACTGCATTTATCAAAGAGGAAAATATATTTAAAATAACATGAATCAATTTCATGTAATGAAGAAATTTAAATAAAAACAACTGAGAAATAATCTTAATCACGGTGTCTATAAACCTACTGGAGAAGATTTATAAGGCATCCCTTTCAGATGAGCTTTTTTGTCTGTCTGAAAGTTTCTAAAACACAGTGTCTTAAGCATGTTTGATGTCTTAACAAAGGGACTCACAGCCCTGCCCTAATTTTTATCCTTGACTGTAATCCATTTCTTTGAGAGAGAGAGAGAGAGAGAGAGAGAGAGAGAGAGAGAGAGAGAGAGGAGGGGGAAGGGAGGAAAGGAGGAAGAGGAAGGGAGGGAGGGAGAGAGAGAAAGAGAAAAAGAAAGAGAAAGCAACATCAATGATGAGAGAAAATCATTAATCAGCTGCTGCTCTCTGCATGCCCTGTGCTGAGGATTGAGCCCACGACCCAGGCATGTGCCCTGACCAGGAATCAAACTGTAACTTCCTGGTTCCTAGGTCGATGCTCAACCAATGAGCCATGCCATCCAGGTTGTAAACCATTTCTTAAATTCAAAATTATTTGTTATCTGGAGAAAGTGGAAATGAGGTACAGTTATATATTTGAATCGAGCAAGACCCAGTAAGCCCTGGCCCCTTTGGTTTTAACTGTGTTTTTTTCTTCTTAGCTCATCTCTATTAACTCACATGTATTATAGCAGTGAGAGAAAGCCAGGTGGGATTTTCAGTAATATTCCTGGAAATCACCTCAGCTTCATGTCCAGTTCCTTAGATAGGCATCTGACTTTCCACATTGCTGCAGGTGACAATGTTGGCAAACTTTCTGCTGAATAGTAAAAAGAGTCCTCTGTCTTCCAGCTATCAATGTTGCTTTCCTTTATGCTACTGATGGTCTCCTCAAAACATCATTGGCTTTACTAACACTCTCTTTGTAGCTCTCTGGCCTCACTCACTACACAGCCCCAAAGTCAGTGTTTTAGGTTTTTGTTAGGAGTAGTTTTTTGACACCAAAATCTCTTCTAGTTACTCTTTCGTTGCATAACAATCCCAAACTTGGTGACATGAGTAACTCAGTAATTGAGAGCTGGAGTTGTCTGAAGATTTGCTCACTCTCGTGCATGTTAGATTGTGCTGTCTTGTAGGCTGGGACTTAGACCTACATATGAACAGATAAATATGATCACTCCATATGGCTGATTAGGCTTCCTCAGGCATAGTGACTAAGTTTCCTGAGTGTTAGTCCCAAGAGAAGGAGGAAGCTTTATCACCTTTTGGGGCCTAGCTTCAAGAGGTCATACAGCATCACGTAGTTGTCAAAAGCCCAAGCATGTGAAGAGACAGCATTAATCTCACATATCTATGGGAGGAATGTCACATTGTAGGAAGATCCTGCATGATGGGAAATAGCTTTGTGGCTGACTTTGGAAAATACAATAAGCAACAATACTATTTCCATGCTAAATGTACCATAATTTTGAAAGCTAAATCAGATAAGAATCCAATAGAAAGAGAAGGCATATATAAATCATATAGTTTAAGAAGAGTTTGTGGGAGACTACAGATGTGACAGCAGGGTGTAGTAAAGTTGTAAGGAATAGTGTACTATATCCAAGGTAAGATACTTAACCCTGAAGTTTGAAATAGCATACCTGGTTTTGAATCATAGTGTCCATTATTTCATGTCTTGCTCCTTATATCGGAAATATATTTGTAAGGTTCATCTGTTCTTGCATGTAGCTCATAATTCATTCATTTTCATTACTTTATGTAATTCATATTTATGAATATACCACAACTTATTTATCATTTATCCTGTTGAGGGACTTTTTTTCTCTAGTTTTGGCCATTGCAGACAAGCCTGCTCTAAACATTCTTAATTGGTGCAAATATGCATGGGTTGGCCAGGCTATACACTCTGAGTAGAATGATTGCATCATAGGTCATGTACATCTTCAGCTTGAATAGATAATGCCAAACTATTTCCCAGTGTAACTGAATCAATTTATAATACCACTAACAGTGAGTAAGAATATGTTTATCTTTTGGTTGATATCTTTGATAACAATTAATACTGTCAGACTTTTCTATTTTTGTGTGTTTATCACTCTGGAATTGTGCATTTTTCAATGTTTATTGACCATTTATACCTTCTGTCTGTAGAATAATTTAAATTTTCTATTTAATTTTCTATTGTTTCATATCTTTTATTATTTCTTTGTTTTCAGATGTCTTTTTATATTCAGGGACAAATCCTTTGCCAGAAATATATACTGCAATACATTTTCTTTTTTCACTTTTTTTAAGATGTTATTTTTTTCTTTCTTTATTACTTAAGCAATTTTACCTTAATACTAGGTGATATTTTCTTATGTAATCTTCTGAAAGCACTATAGTTTTCCTTTTTTAGTTAGTTCTACAAACAATCTGAAGTTAATACTTTGGTTCATGTTTAGAATACATCCAATTATATTTATTTCCCTATGAATACTCAATTGTCCAAAGCATTTGTTAGAAGCAATGTCTTTTCCCCATTCCTCCATTTTTTAAGAGATGTCAGTTCATATTTATTGTAACTGATATATTTGGTTTTATTTCTTCTATTTGTACTTTACATTTATTACATAATATTTTCTTCTATTTTGGTTTTAGTAAGTTTTAATAAACATTTCTCCCTTCTTATTATGGAAGATTTATATTCTTCATACCGAGGCAAATGGTTAGCCTCCATTTCCTGAAACTCAAATATCTATGCTGATCTATAATTATAAATCTCTATTTTCAGTATTACAAGGAAATAAGTTATCAACTATTTCCATACTTATATTTCCTCTTTCACTTGCTTATTTCACACTGTAGTAAGATGAATATTTTAGTGCATTAAGAGTTCATCCTGGCCTAAACCGGTTTGGCTCAGTGGATAAAGCATCAACCTGCGGACTGAAAGGTCCCGGGTTCAATTCTGGTCAAGGGCATGTACTTTGGTTGTGGGCACATCCCCAGTAGGAGGTGTGCAGGAGGCGGCTGATCGATGTCTCTCTCTCATCGATGTTTCTAACTCTCTGTCTCTCTCCCTTCCTCTCTGTGAAAATCAATAAAATATATTAAAAAAAAAAAAGAGTTCATCCTGGTCTCTTACTTCCTGAATACCTATATATTTTTAAGATGACTTAGAAATTTTAATCATAGGTGATTATCAGGATTTCCCTTGCAGTATGACTATATTAGTTTAGTAACCCTATTTAGAATTTCTTACAAACTGTCATTATCTGTTTATATGCACATATACATGGAGGTTAAGAATAATGGAGAGATTGGTCTGTTTGTTTTATTTCTTGACTTGTTAGAATATTTCCACCAAATATGTAGGTTCTCTGAATATTTGAATACTATAAATTATTTACTTTCAGTAAAATAAATGATAAATAATAATCTGACTATCAGAGTCTACTGTAGTAGTTCTTTTCTCTGTCATCTGTAGATGTTATTCTTTATCTTCTAGATTCTGTTGTTTCAGATAAAATGTCTAATACCACTAATTTTGTCATTGTTGTTGAATGAGTATGCAGTGTTTATGAAGTTGTGATCAGAGTACTTTTGCTTTTTTTAAAAAATGTATCTTTATTTTGAAAGTTCCTTTTTTAAAATGAATAACTTTATGTGAAGAAATTTTCAAATTTTCATTTCTATTTTTTAATTGTTAAAAAAAAACTTTATCTTTAGACTTCACAATTGTATCTGGATATGTGTACGTGTATACCTTTGTTTTATCAACCTTGCCTGGAAAATGGTAAGCACTTTAAATTAGAATATTTAAATGTTCTAAAATTCACTGAGCTTTTCTTCTTTCATTTGTCTAACCATTGCCTTTTATTTTTCTATAAGTCTCATAGTTAAGTCTGTATTTTTCCTTCAAGTCCATTATCTTTTCTTCCATTACTATTTTCTTATGTTTGGTCATATATCTCTTCTTGTTCTTTCAAAACATTAATAACTGTTTTTAAAAGTGCACACCTTTCCTTTTTCTTCCCCTGAATTATTTTCCAGTTGGAATTTTGTGAATCTAAAAGCTTCCCTTTATTTTGTCATTATGATTATTTTTATTTTTAATATTTTGCTGTTCAGGCTTTTAGTGTTTCTAATAATAAAACATTTTCAAGAACTTTAAGGGTTTCTCATCAATGTCTCACTAAAAAAGAAGCTCTCCCACAGGCCTTTCTTATATAATCCATCTCTATTCCTGGCCTCTATTTTGATGGCTGAGGGGAATCTATGAGTCACATCCCTAATCTCTTCAAAGAGCCTTCTGTGTGACTGACTAAACACTCTGACCTTTTGATTTTTTTAAACCACTATCAAAAAGCTTTTGAGCTACATTCATGACTTTTTGTCCAGAGCACTCTTTCGTGACAGTGAGTTTTCTAAATTTTACATCTTTTGCAATCTGCATAGGTTGACATATTCCAAATCATGAAATACTGGTTCCTTTTTGCTTACCAGTTAAATCCTTTGCTTGGAAATATACCAAGGCAAATAACCAATTTTATTGCCTAGATGTTTTGTTTTCCACATTGCTATAGGATATAATTCAGCTAAGCTTTGTGCTACTATATAATAAGGATTTTCTTTTTTCCACTTTCCAGTAACACGTTCCTGATTGTCTTCTAATCTCTCATTAGCAATATGTTTAATGTCCATATTTCTACCATATTCTGTTTATAATGATTTATATGTTCACTAAGACAAGATAGGGTTCTCTGCCATGCTTTTCACTTTATTCTGAGTCCTCACTAGAAGTCATTAATGTCCAAACTTATATTAATACACTGTTCAAGACAATCTAGACTTTTTCTATCATGCTCCTTAAAATTCTTTCATCTTCTGCCATTGCTCAATTCCAAATCTACTTCTGCCTTTTAAGTATTTAAATACAAGCACCCTACTTCCAGGTATCAACATCTGTATTAATTTATGATTGCCACTGTAACAAAGTGCCACAAACTTAGTGACTTATAACAGTTCAAATGTATTTTCATGTACATCAGAATGTGAAATTTCTCTCATTTAATTCAAATCATGGAGTTTACAGGGCTGTATTCCTCCTGAGACTATAGGGGAGAATCTGTCTCCTTGTCTTTTGCAGCTTCTAGCGGGCCTCCTGAATTCTTCATCTTCAAAATCAGCCAGGTAACACATTCAGTTCTCTATGATTCTTTCACTCCTGCCTCCCTTGTGATTATATTGGAATACATTTATGATGCAAGATAATCTTTTCATCACAAGTTTTTTAACTGAGTCACATACCAGTTCCTTTTGTTTTGTCAGGGCAGGTAACATAGTGTAGTAGGATTCTCCTGAATAGAACCAATAGATGATAGGTAGGTAGATAGATAGATAGATAGATAGATAGATAGATAGATAGATAGATAGATTCCCTCTTCACTGGAAGAAATCAGATTATTTTTTCTAAGTCCAGCTGATTGAATGAGGACTATCCTCAACTTAAAGGATAATCAAAATTTACTGATTTAATTGTCAATTTCATGTAAAATACCTTCATAAAACATATAAAATAATATTTGAGCAAATAGCCTACTTGACACATAAAATTAACCATCACACATAATAACAGATATTAAGGTTTAGTTGAAAATCTTGAGGGGGGGATTATTCTGCCTGTACAGTGATGATCTAAAAATCTAAAGACTTAAAGGAGTAAAGTAAGAAAACAAAAATGACAGGAAGAGTGTGCAGGGATAAATGGTTGTGTCAAAAAGAATTTCAGACAGATAAACTGTAATTTGCAACATCATGGAGTTTTGGGGAATATATGGAAATGCAGATGTCAAAAACAGGTGGCAAGAGGCAAAGCTGTAGAGGTGGTCATGGTCAGCTTGGAGACATAAGTGGTTAGTCTTCATAAAGTTTTTACTTTTAACCTAGTGAATCATTGGGTATGGTTAGTGAGATTACCCATATTGAATCACTGCTGAGCTTAAAGTAGGAAATGAGAGCTCATCATTGTGGTTGAGGAAGAACACTCTGGTACCAGTGTGAAGACCTAACTTCTAAGAAGTGTCATTGGGGATAAGAGAAAACTGAACAGTGATTGATAAAAACAATGATATTGAAGGGAAGAAGCTCAAGAAAAAAATCAGTAAGAATTGGTGATGGATCAGTTAAAGAGGCTAAATCAGTATAAACATGTCTAACAAGCATTTGAAAGATTATGTTCATGTTTAAGACAGAAATGTGATTACAAGGACAATTGATTATATTATTAAAAAACAATGTAGGCATCTGGCAATGTTTTGTTAGAGTGATGTTATATTATAGGAAAATGTCATGGTTGATTGACAGGAAATGATGGGGGTGTCTCATTACTGACAACTTCCAAGAGAATTTCAAAGAGTCTGTAGATAAGATTACTCCTTTTGTTAGCCCTAGTGTGAGAGTAGAAAAGGAGGGTTTGATGAGGATCCTAGGAATGTAGTAGAAGTAATGGAAGTCTTCCACCTTATAAGAAAAATAAAATGAGGGGAAAGCTCACTGTCATGTAGTATGTACTATTTGCTAGTCACTGTCATAGGCACATTACATATGACTTTTTAAATCTTAATAATATTGACTCAACTTTTATTAAGCATGGTGTCAGGCTTTAACAAAAAAGTTTGTGTGCATTTATCATTTAATCTTCATATACATAAGATATATATGTACTGTTACTATTGTGCCATATTAAAGATGAAGTAATTGAAGCCTAGAAAGCTAAAGCATCGTACCCCAAATTACGTAGCATAGAAGTAAGATTCAAACTTAGACTTCTCAAACTCCAATAAGTGTTCCTTTAAGAAAAAAAGGTAGGGTCCATCTCTCTTTACTGACAAGGTCTCACTTGGTATAAGTAATAGGCCAAATAGCAGGTCTTATGTAATGTACAAAGAAGATAGTCAAGAAACTTAGAGTTGCATCTTCAAACGTCTAATGGCTAGCTGTGTGACCTTGAGCAAGTCTCTACTCTCTCTCTGTCTCATTTTCCACATCTGCAATTAGATCTATGGTTTTCATCTACTGACCCATTGACCAGTACAGAAAATTGTTTGCTCTTTCGTGATTATTTCTTTCACCTTTCCCCTCTGTGGGACTGTGAGGCTCAGGTTTCCCTTTTTCCTATCTCACATTCTAGATTCCACCTGGTGGGTGGTGATTACTGACTGCATCCACAGTATGATTTCATTTGCAAAAATCAGACAATAAGACCTCTAAAGTCCCTTCCAGATCATAAAGCCTACTAATGTGCCACAGCTGACAATGTTTGCCTTTTTTAAAAAACTGTAAATGTATTCAGCTGTGAAAAAGAAATGCTGTTTACTGAGACACTTTTAAAGGAGCATTTCATTTTGTACAAAGAAGAAATCTCAACGAAAGTACAAAAAAACGGCAGGATGAATTTCTTCTCTGTGGGAGAGATTAAGGACAGTGGGATGTAGATAATAGAGATTCATTCAGAACTTTGAGATATCTTATTCTTTGGAATTAATTATAGAGAATTGATAAAATGAAATGAAGGTTTCCTGGAGTGAACCCAGAAAAAGGAATTTGATGTGCACACAATTCTTTAGTCTTGAATTCCCCTCCCCCCAAAAAAGAAATATTTCACTTAGAAATTTAATTTTATTTAACGACAGCTGCCAGTAACCTGGAAGTATAGCAGGTGGGCTTTTAAGGGTAAACACCAAAGTACAGAAAGCTATTGCGGTATACAAAGAACTCACACTCTGTGACAAGCTGAAAAGCAGTATCTTTCTTTAGAAGTGTAGGGCAGGGTTTGGGGCCAGTAAAACAATTAAAGTTCCTCCTAATTGGGAAATTGCTTCTTTCACACAGTCCATCAGACACTCACTTGGCTGTACTTAATGGAAGATGCTGATGGAAAGCCACGGGGGTGACATTTCATTTAAAGTCACCCTGAAACAGACAGTGTGAGCTTTCCAAGGGGAGGCATAACCATTGGGCAGATACATGCAGGATTATAGAGCAGAACCTAACAACACAGGAAAGACTTGTATGGCCCAGTGAATGAGGTGCTGGGTTCAGTGGGATGTAATGTCATTAATGCTTGCAGATGATTTTGTGGCCCTCCTCCAACACCTAAGCTCTGCCTACTCCCTGGAGAAAGAATGTAGACTAGGGAAGCAAATGTGTACTTCATTATGATTGAAATTAGATACAAGTGAAAATGAGGGATAGAAAGGAAAGCCAAAGTCCTTGTATAGTGGCATGCAAAGTACTAATAGATTAGGAAGCAGAACAACGATGTGTGCCCTCTCCCAATGTGTCCTCCATTTTGTCATCAATGAGGGAATTGCTCCAAAAGTGTATTTCTGCAAATTATTTATTGTTTATTTCAGTTGGAGAGATGGATTTAAAAGATAAAACAAGAACAAATATATAGGTATGGACAGGTTCTTTTAAGAAATAAAAGGAGCCCTAACTAGCTTGGCTCAGTGGGTAGAGCATTGGCCCGCAGACTGAAAGGTCCCAGGTTAGACTCCTGTCAAGGGCATGTACATTGGTTGCAGGCACATCCCCAGTAGGAGGTGTGCAGGAGGCAGCTGAATTGATGTTTCTCTCTCATCGATGCTTCCAACTCTCTATCCCTCTCCTTTCTGCTCTGTAAAAAATCAATAAAATATATTTTAAAAAATAAATAAAAGAAAATTGATCTATTTACTTATGGTGACTTGTGATAATACGATATTGTACATACTGCCTGACTCTTGAATCTGCTTCCCTCTCTTCTTCCATCAGCTATGCTTCATTATTCATTATCTCAATCATTATAAACCTCCTCATGAATTTCTCTGCCTCCATTCTTACCATCTTTCAATAAATTTCTACACTGCAGCCAGACTGATATTTTTCCAAATGGCAAAACTCCTTTGCTCACAAATCATAAATTGTTCACTGTTAGCTTCAAAGTAAAATCCAAACTCCTTAGCATGTTGCATACAGCCTTTTGTGATATGATCTTAAAAGGATGCCACCAGTGGTAGGACTAAGGAGGAAGCCTCCAAAGACTGGGGGTGTTTATCTGAGGGACTCAGAAATGCTCTTGTTTGAGAGAACAGGAGTGATATATAGGATTGAGGGAAAGGGCATGAGGCCCAGAAACAAGTTAGAAATGTTTGAAGCAAAACATAGAACTGGTGCAATGGAGAGCAAGGAAGTTTCAGAAGGACAGTGTGGAAAGCATGGGAGCAGCTCTTCGTTTATATGCTGCTGCCTGTGTGTTGTAGAACAGAATGAGAATGTGAGGGGAGCAGGAAGGACTCCGTTTCCAGCCTCAACTACTACTTGCTTTCATGTATGCTACCCTCTTCTAGCGAGAGACTGAAAAGTCCTTCCATGGCTTTGGTTATTTGTTCATTTGAATTTCTAAATGTCTTAGAAGGACAATTCCCTTTTTATTTTAAATGTTTTCCTTTTAATTAGTTTTAGTATATTTGACCTGGCAACCATGGTTTATTCATTTTGCAGTTTAGTAATGGCTAATTCAGAGAATTGTTATAAGGATTAAATGAGTTTTTATGTTACAATTTTTTTAAACAGTGTCTTGACAAATAGTGAACACTCCATAATAATTAGTTGTCATCATTGTTACTATTATATTTGCCATCAATATACAATTGAGAAATAAAATTAACTTACATAATTTTCTAAACAAGAAATAAGCACATAATTTTTACTTAGAGAGCTCTATGTGAATTCTTTTGTGATTATAATTTTTTGACTTAAATGAGTGAATTATTATCCTGTATAATAGAGACAATATGCAAATTGACCATCACTGCAACACACAAGATGGTCACCCCATGTGGTCAAAGATGGCCGCCATAAGATGGACAGCAGGGAAGGGCAGTTGGGAGGAACCAAGTTTGCAAGGGAGGGCAGTTGGGGGTGATGAGGATTGCAGGGGAGGACAGCTGGGGGGAACCCAGCCTGGAAGGGAGGATAGTTGGGGATGACCAGGCCTACAGAGGAGGGCAGTTGGGGGTGACCAGGCCTGCAGGGGAGGGCAGTTGGGAGTGACCAGGCTGATAGGGGAGGAAAGGGGCAACCGAACTGGCAGTGGGGGACAGTTAGGGGCGACATAGCCAGCAGGGTAGGGCAGTTAGGGGCAACCAGGTCTTCAGGGGATGGAAGTTAGGGATGACCAGGCCTACAGGGAGGGCAGTTAGGGGTGAGCAGGCTGGCAGGGGAGGGCAGTTAGAGGCAATAAGGCCAGGAGGGGAGCACTTAGACATCAATCAGGCTGGCGAAGGAGTGGTTAAGGGATGATCAGGCTAGCAGACAGAAGTAGTTAGAAGCAACCAGGCAGGCAGGAGGCGAGAAGTTGGAAGCCAGCAGTCCTGGACTGTGGGACGGATGTCCCAAATGGGTACATGCTGGGCTGAGGGACACCCCTCCCATGCATGAATTTCATGCACCAGGCCTCTAGTCCACTACCAAAACCTTAATACTTAAAAAGATGGGGATTATTTTGCCCAAGATCCATAAGCATGTTAAAAGAAAAAACACATTGATTTTTTTTTGCTTTATTCCATTATTTTAAAATTTAAGATTGCATCTTAAATCTTCAATCATCTTAAATATTTTTAATGCAAAAATATTCACTGCCTAGACTTTTTTTATAGTCTATTTTATTTTATTTTTTAAATAAATCTTTTTTGTTCAGTTTATTACAGATGTTCCTCTTTTTTTCCCCCCATATCTCCCCTCCACCTGATTCCTACCCCCCCACCATGCCCTTACCCCCTGCCACTGTCTTCATCCATAGGTATAAGATTTTTGACCAATCTCTTCCTGCACCCCTCACTCCTCCTTTTTCCTGAGAATTGTTAGTCCATTCCCTTTCTATGCCCCTAATTCTATTATATTCACCAGTTTATATTGTTCATCAGATTTTTTTATTCACTTGATTTTTAGATTCACTTGTTGATAGGTATGTATTTGTTATCACTTTGTTGTTAATAATTTTTATCTTTACCTTTTTATTCTTCTTGCTCTTCTTAAAGAAAACCCTTCAGCATTTCATATAATCCTGGTTTGGTGGTGATGAACTCCTTTAGCTTTTTCTTATCTGTGAAGCTTTTTATCTGACCTTCAATTCTGAATGATAGCTTTGCTGGGTAGAGCACTCTTGGTTGTAGGTTCTTGCTATTCATCACGTTGAATATTTCCTGCCACTCCCTTCTGGCCTGCATAGTTTCTGTTGAGAAATCAGCTGACAGTCATATGAGTACTCCTTTATAGGTAACTGTTTTTCTCTTACTGCTTTCAAGATTCTCTCTTTGTCTTTTGCCCTTGGTGTTTTAATAATGATGTGTCTTGGTTGGTCCTCTTTAGATTCTTTTTGTTTGAGGTTCTCTGTGCTTCCTGGACTTGTAAGTCCATTTCTTTCACCAGGTAGGGAAAGTTTTCAGTCATTATTTCTTCAAATAGGTTTTCAATATCTTGCTCTCTCTTCTTCTGGCACCCCCATAATTCTGATGTTGGTACGCTTGAAGTTGTCCCAGAGGCTCCTTACACTGTCTTCACATTTTTGGACTCTTTTTTCTTTTTGTTTTTCTGATAGGGTGTCTTTACTTCCTCATATTTCAGATCTTTGATTTGATTTTTGGGATCTCCTAGTCTGCTGTTGGATTTCTGTATATTATTCTTTATTTCAGACAGTACATGCTTAATTTCTGACTGGCCCTTTTCCATTTTGTTGTTGTTGTTGTGGTGGTGGGTTTTTTTTTGGCATTCTCATTAAGATCTTTGAAGGTCTCACTAAGTTTCTCAGAGTTCTCAATAAGTTTGTTGGCAATTTGTAGAAGATTCTTGAGTATCCTTATAAATGTGGATACTCAAACTATGTCCAATAGTTTGCTTTCCTCAATTTCTTTCATTTGTGACATGTTTCTTGGTCTCTGCATTTTGGCTGCTTCCTGGTGTTAATGGAGTGGCTGTTGTGTGTTAGTTGTCCTTAGGGCCCATAGCTCCGCTTCCCCAATCACCTGAGGTGGACACTCTTGGTGCACCCCTTTGTGGGCTGGGTTCACAGTCTTGTTGTAGTTAAGCCTTGATTGCTATTGGTACACTGAGAGGAATTGACCTCCAGACCAATTGACTGTGAGGATTAGCTGTGTCTATTAATGGAAGAACTGCTGTGCTGGAGACAACCCTATGTGGCAAGACTTGCTTCAGTGGGGCTTTGGTTCTCACCGAGTCTTGAGTGTGTCACTTATGTATGTGAGAAGTTGAAATCTGGTGTCATCTCATACTGACCTCTAGGTACACTGGTTCCTGGATCTCCAAGGAGGTGCAAGTCAGCTAGTGTCTGAGGCCACCCAGCAGGAGCTACAGGGAGCTCTGCAGATTTCTCCTCTTTGCTTGGAGTTTGGAAGATTTGGAATTGTCTGACCCAGTTGCAATTTGTTAGGTTAAGTTGCTAGAGGGCAGGCCATTCATATGCAAAAGTGGCCTCACAGCTGGGTGGGTTTGTAAATTGGGCGGGACGGGGTCTCAGGGAGTCACTAGGCTAGGGCGAGGCAAACAGCAATGGCTGTCAGTCAGCCCTCTCTGCAGCGTTCTGTTCAGTGTCCTGTGTCCTGCACCCCACTGCAGTAAACAATGATTCCAGTGCGCAACTCTGTGAGAGAACCACCCTCCCTTTCTGACCCAATGGCAGCAGTCTAGTTTCTCCCTGTATGACTCTAGGTCCCCAGAATCTCGCTGGAAACTGGAGTTCAGAGAGTCAGGAACTTGTAACTCCCTCCCAGTTGAAAAACAACTGTGCGTATCTCAGTACCTTTGCCTTTCTGAGCCTCTGCAAGTTCTACCAGGTCTGGATGCATATTTTTCTTTCCTTCTAGTTGTAGAACTTCCACTCTGCCAGTTTTCCCATGGTTCTGGGGGATAGTTGTTTTGTCTTTTAGTTGTAGTTTGGGTGTGGTTGCAAGAGACAGCACGTACAGATATATATCTTATGCCACCATCTTGGTTCCCCTCTGCCAAGACTTTTTTGATGCAAAAAAGTATTCAGTTAAGTTGCGGAGCTTTCCCATCCTGTGCACCAAAAAAGGTGGCAATTTTGATATTCAGGTCACATACCTAGGTTTTGAGTTTGGTCTCCAGTGGGGCACTATAAAAGATAGCCCACCACTGTTTTTCTCTTCTCTCTGTCTCCCCTCCTCTCTCTCTTCCCTCTCTCCCTCTCTCCTTTTCTTTCTCCCTCTCTTCCTTCTCTCTCTGAAAAATACATATCCTCAGGTGAGGATTAAAAAAAAAAGTACTACTCACACACAAAGCTATTATAGTGCCTTGTCTGGTATCAATGACCAAACCATAATTATCATGAAAGGGACCATGCTCATGTACCTTCTTTGCATAAAGTCTAATTCCTCCAAACTAAAATATCACAACTTTCCCTTTCTTTTTCTCTAAAATCAATAAACATATCCTTGAGTAAGGGTTTTAAAAAAGCATTCACCTTACAGAAATATTTTTTCTTATATGATTAAATGTTAGAGATTCTTGGATAAATTTGAAATATTAGGCATTTCTAATATCTATCTAGCTAGATAGTATATATAATTTTCTATTTTATAGATAATCAATTTGTTGCCAAATAGATAACAATTCTTTAAATAAAAAGTTGATGCAGTGGGATTATAAATTTTCTTGTTTTTTTTTTAATCCCATAGAGATACTCAGTTACTCAATAGTCATTTACTACTAACATTCAGGTTTACATTAAAATAAATTAATTCTTGCAACAAACATTAATTAGCAAAATTTTAAGTATAAATCCCTATGCTTGGTATTACGAAAAGAAAGATATCAAAGGCACCAGAACCTCTACCATCCAGTAGTTCATAATCTACTATGGATGCATATACAAATAAAACTAATCAGGACCCAGTGTCTTTCCTGGATGTCAGCTAGAGGTATCTCTAAGCTGCAAAAGGCTGGCCCTCTGCACTAGCAGTTCATAGCATGGACATTTCCTCCAAACCAGCAGAGCATGTCTCTCTGACTGTCTTCTGTTTTCCCTTTCTGGTCTTGCTCTCTGTTTTTGAGAATTCATGTGATTACATTGGGCCTATCTGGATAATTTAGAATAAACTCCCCATTTTAAAGTTAGTTGGTTAGTAATTTCAATTACATCTGTAAAGTCTCTTTGACCATGTAAGCTAAAATGTTCAACAGAGTGATATCTCATCATAGTCACATCTTCCAGGAGTTAGGGTAAAACATCTTTGGAGGCCACTACCCTGCCTACTGTATCTAATTAAAGCTGCAATCATTTTAAAAGTCAAATAGTATTGGAAGATTAAGGGTGGAAAAAGAAGTCATGTACCCTCCCTCAAAGACTTTCTTCTCTGCATTCTGCTGCTCCAGATCAATTATTTTCAATTATTTTGTTATTTCTTCTAAAATTTGCCCTCATATTTTAAAAAATGAGTTTACTGACAATTGGACTTCAGTTTAGAACAAGATGGAATACACTCATCTTTTCCTGCTCTTCCCTGCTAAGTACAACTAATGCACTTGGAAATAATACAGCAGGCAATCATAGGAGAGCTCTGAAATGTGAAAAAAGGGCAGACAGGCTAGAGACCCCAGGACTGGAGAAAAACATAATGGCCCAGCATCTCTCACCTTCCCCATGAACAAAATCAGGGAAGGTGGCCAGGGTAGTACATTCTGACAACATTGGCAGCACAAGCAGGGATTGGGAGTCTTGCTAGCCTCTATCTTCACAGGCCCAAACTTTCCCACTTCCCACCTAAAGTCATCAGGCCTGGAGAATTCATCTCTCATACTCCAGGTGGCATAAGCAGAAGTCAAACAAGAGACCAGTGGTGCCAAGTGGAGGAAGTAGGCCAGCATTGTTCTAAAAGTGTTCTGAAAACTAAGTTGTCATAGGAAACAAGGCCCACAAAAGTAGACCAGGACCTATATGCTAAGGCATTTAAGGGTGACTGCTTGGCAAAATAGAAGAATTAAATAGAATTCAGAATCTCTTAAAACCCAAATGTTTATGATCCAACCCAAATCACCTAACATAAACAAACAAACAAAAACATGTGAACTTGAAGAAGAAAACCAAAAGACTTTGAGATGGTTTTGATATTGGAATTATTTGACATGGATTTTAAAGCAGCCATTTATATATGTAAAGCACATTATCTGTATATTGCAACTGTACATTATAAATTGCTTTTGGGGGGATTACAATCATAGAATTGTACACTTCAAACTTTATAATCTTATAAACCAATGTCACCCCAGTAAATTTAACAAAAATAAAAATAGGTAGGTAGAAATCCAGCTTTAAAATCTTTGTTTTATCCAAAAGAGAGAGAAAAATAAAACAATAAAACTCTATTTGCAGATGACATGACATGATCACTGTTTTCAGAATCAACTAACCTTTACCCATTTCCCAGGCTAAGGAAATCTCTCATGTCTACCTTTCAGGGACATAAGTCACTTGATCTTTATAATAAGCTGAAGGGATTTTACAGGGGGTGGAAAAAAGAAGAACTATAAACAAAGAAGTTTGTTTCCTACTCTAGAAAAATGTATGAAGAAATGAATTAGCCTGATCATTATTTTTTAAATGGGTAATGGAAAAATAGTGAACTTATTAATAGTTTGGTGAGTTATTCTGCCACATACTTACTACTTTAAAAAAATCTGAATACTTCAGCAAGAACTAGTACAATGCCACAAATTTTAAGAATTATGTCCTTTTGTTCTTAATTGAGGCCACTTGCAACTGTACAACGTAAATTGCTTTTGGGGAGAGTTTTGCAATCTCTGTCATAGACTTCCCTTCCAGATGTTTCATGATGCTGTGTCATAACTGTTTTTCCCTCTGAACTTCTTGAAATCTGCTTCCTGAAGCAAACTTCAGACTATGTTTGGTCTTTCCTTCTCTGGCTGTAATAAGCTAAGAAACATGACAGCTTGCTACCTCAAAGATCAGTCTCTTTAATTTCACTATGTGTTTAGTGCCCAAATACTAGTTCCTCTAGGTCCTTTATCTCCTTCTTAGTAATGAAATTATCCAAAAGACAGTAAAGAATTTGTCAGAAACTCTTCATTGAGCTGAAACCATGTTTTGGCAGATGTTTCTCTGTCCTTTCTTGGTCAGGATATGATTCCTTCTGTGACTGGTTCCTGTTCCATGTCATGTGCGCCCACTATAATACCATCTCAGTTTCTCTCTCACTATCCTCATGGAAATGAACTCTAAGAACTTATTTGCAGATTTCCACAGTAAATACACTCTCAATATACAGAAGATCTCTGAATCCCAGCTCAAAAGGTGAATTTCTTTTTCAGGGCTCAAGCTTCAATTACCATATTCCAATCTTGATGTTCAAATCCAACAAGTCTCAGTAATCCTTTTAAGATGAATATTTATTATCTGAGGTAATCATCTCAATTTCATGAGTTAATATGTAGGTGTACATTTTCTTTTTTAAAATGTTTTAAATTAATTTCAGAGAGAGGAAAGGAGAGAAAGAGAAACATCAATAATAAAAGCAAATCATTGATCAGCTGTCTCCTGGTCATCCTCTACTGGGGATCAAGCCCGCAACTCAGGCATGTGACCTGTCCTGGAATCAAACTCTGATCTCCTGGTTCATGGGTTGACACTCAACCATTGAGCACACCAGCCAGGCTAGGTATACATTTTCTTATCCTTTTGTCAGTATTTTCTGTTGTTATTTTTATTTTTGTTTTGTTTTAAGAATTGTCAGGTATCTTTTCCTTTTTGCACATTATAACATTATCTTACTGTATTTTTACTTACTTTCTCTATGTTTTGGTGCTGCTTAATTGATTAACTACCTAGTAGACCATAAATTCTCAAAATTCACAGTGCATGATTTAGAATTGCAGATTCAGTGACTTCTAATTTTCTTTTCCTAATGAGTTCAGTAGGTTTATGGTAGGATCCAGAGTAGGTATTCTGAGAAATAACTCTGATGCAGACTATGCTTTGAGAAGTATTATTCCAGACACACAAATATTCCATCTTTAGTGACATATACTACATCATCTTTTAACCCATTATTCCAGTGTCTTAAGCTATTGTCCAGAAATCCAGAAATACCTTCTGGGTAGCCAAATGCTCAATTGAGACCATTTTTCTCTTCTAAGACTTATGGTTAGGAAGATATGTTGAAAATAACACCTAGAATGTGCTCTTCCTTTATTTTGTGTAACTTTCTACCCAACCCTTCAGAAAGAATTCTGTTTTCAAATGTGTTTAATTCTGATATGTCAGCAATAGTGAGAAATGGTTAGCCATTTTGCAAAAGTTATCCTTTTCTTAGATATGGAAGGAAAGCAAGACATCTCCTGAATGATAAGGATGTTTACATTAATCTGTATCTAAATGAATCAATGAAAGTTACCAACAGCCACACCAAGTTTTCTCTGCCTCTAGTGACAATGGAAAACTACCCTTTTCCCAAGAGTACTTGAAAAGCATTTTTACTGGATAATGTCTTTCCAGATGACCCGAAGTCTCTAAATCAGCGGTTCTACCAGGGAACACTGGGCAACATCTGGAGACATTTGTAATTGTTATAAGTGGAGAAGGTAGACACAGGAATCTAGTGGGTTGAGGCCAAGGATATTGCTAAACATTTATAATACAAGATCAGTATTCTCCCCAACAGAAAATAAATGTAAATTATAAGGCCCTGCTTTGTGTAAAATAAACCTGATACCTTTATGAATTGCAGTATTCCCTTTAACTATTTTCTTGTTTATTAAATACTCACATCCCATTATATTAATGTCATATTTTTCAAACTTTCTCAGCTTTTAGCTTCCTAATGTAATCTTTTAGTCCATACACTCTTTTTCTTTTCTCTCACTTTTCTGTGTTAGAAGGATTATTGTGGAGATATGTGTTTTTGTATGTCCAGCAACTCTTCCTTTGGGGGAACAGAATCTCACCGGCTCCCTCCATGTGGTTCTTATGAGTCTGCCAATCATGAGCTCCTTGCTCTCCTGCACACATAGGTGATCATGGGAATGACACATTTACACACTTAACTGAAGGCACACAAGAATACAAGAGAATTGTGACAGTTACATCCAGTGACAGCACTGCAATGAGCAAGGCCCTCACCACCACCACCCCCATCCGTTTCTGCTTATACTAGCCCCACTGATTCCTCTTTCTGTGAACTGCGCAGATCTTTTCACTAAATCCCTTTTCTTAGTTAAAATTAGTAGAGACCCACAGTGTTGCTAGTAGTGAAAGAACCTATACGATATACTTTTAGCACTGATCAGCTGACCCAGAGAAGAAATCATCTTCCAGCTGCTGCTTTACCTCTTCTTTTGGGAAGAAATGAGCTTGAATTAATTCAGAATCTGTCAGGGCTGACCTCTAGTCAGTAGAAAAATTTGGTATGTATTCCTCAAGGCTCAGAAGTGTTTGTCTCAACATCCTCTGAGGAAACAGAATATTTCGCAGGGTGCTACTCACAAAGCTGGCCAGCCTTCCAGCAGCCTCAGCAACACTGTGGCTCCTTAGAAATACAAATGATGGGCTTCCCAGGATTGCAGTTGTTCTCCAGTTTCAGCATGCATAAACATCCCCGGGGGAGCTTATTTAAATAAAGATTCCAGAGTCATGCCCCAGAGATTCAGCAGGTCTGAATTGGGGACCCCGAATCTGCTTTGCTAACAACTTCTGAGGGATTGGTACTATTCTATTGCTGCTGTTCTTCAGACCACATTTAGAACAGCTCAATGAGAACATGTCATTTTTTCTTTTAACCTTTATCTCATCTGATATAAAGAATAGTTGCTTTCAGTTGCACATAACAGGAGCTGCTTCAAACTGGCTTAAATAACAAAGGGAATGTGTTTCCTCATACAAAGTGTTTGAGAGCTTCAGCTACAGCACAATTATGCTGCCAAGTACCTGGTTCTTTCCACATCAATGACCTCTTTTTAAATATTACTGAAAAATGAGAAGTTGTCAGGTGTGGATGCCCGTACTAACTTAATCACTACTCCTTACATTTATCTTTCATCACATCCATATAGCATTTTAGCACATGTAGGGCCTCCATAAATAATACATGTTAATATTTGTACTTTTGTTGGAAGCAGTTAGACATGTATGAGCAGAGCAGGCCAGGTACAGAAGGTCACCAGGTGGAAAGCCCTGAGTGCCTAGCAAGGGCAATTGTAAGGTGGGACCTCACCCCAGGGTGACCTTTCCTCCCCTGGCATATCCTAGCATATAGCTGGTCTTGTATTTTAGACCCCCTAACTTTTTATATCCCTAGTCTTGTGGTAGACCCCCTTAGAGGAGGATCAAGGGGACTGGAGAATAGCCTTATATGACTCCCTTGCATGACTACTCCCTTAATCATTAAACCTTAGAGATAGTATCTAAGTCTCAATTGTGTTTTAGCTCCAGAAAAAGCAGCAAGGCCAGGCAGGGTGATACCATGGCTGACAACTGCCATGACTAATGACTCCCTGCCATGGTGTCAACTGAAAGGAAATGAACTCCCCTCCATCTTGTCCTATAGGGCTGGGACCCCTGCCTAAAACCCCTCCTTTTTCTGGGAGTGGCCACAGGTGTGCCAGCAATGTCTTAACTTCCCAGACCCCCACCTAAATGGACCAATGAAGCTCCAGGGACACAGCTAAGGTCCTAATTAGGCTTAACCACAGAAAGACCCCAATTCAAGTGACCAATCTCTGTAACCTTCATCACTTTCCCAAGCCCCCTAATTATCCTACCCCATAAAACTCATTGTTCCAGCCCAGTCAGCTCTCTCGCCTCGCTGCTGAGTCAGAAAGAGGCTGAGAGCCAAACCCAGGTTTGAATAAAGACTCTGCTTTTGCATCAGAAAAGGCTCCTTAGTGGTGGATTATTGGGGACCCCGAACTCTGGGTACAACATTTGGGGGCTCGTCCTGGATTCCCAATACCCACAAGGGACCCCGATCCGGAGAGTCTGTCTGACCGCGGTAAGTGTCTGTCTGTTTCTGTTCTGTGTGCGAGCTCGCTTCTGAAGTCTATAGTGCCCGAAATGGTCTAGGTGGACGCACTAGTGGATCTCGGGCGGGGGGAGGGTCAGAGGATGCTCTGCTTCCCCACGAGGGACGTGGAATCCCCTCACAGGAGGGACGTGGAATCCCCTCACAGGAGGGACGTGGAATCCCCTCACAGGAGGGATGTGGAATCCCCTCAAACCTCTGGGACTAAGTGGGTGGCTCCTACGGGTGGGCGCACGGCCATCATCCAGTGATCGGTTTTATTTTCGCGAGTCCGAAAGGCTGCTTTGGATGTTTTTATCTGTTTGATCAGCTTTATTTCCGAGGGTCGGGAAGGCTGCTTTGGATGTTTTTGATCGGCTTTATTTCCATGGGTCCGGAAGGCTGCTTTGGATGTTTTTATCTGTTTGATCAGTTTGTGTCTTTTTGTGTACTTTTGTGAGCTCATTGGACAGAAGTTATGGGACAGACTCAGGCTACCCCCTTGAGTATTATGGTTGATCATTTTAGAGAGGTTAAGAGAAGGGCTAACAACCTTAGTTTAGAAGTGAAGAAAGCAGATGGCGAAAATTTTGTTCCAGCACGTGGCCGGCCCTCAATAACCGGATGGCCGCCAGAAGGGACTTTTGACCTCCCCACCATTCGCCAGGTCAGAGAAATCATTTCTCGGCCAAGGGGAGGCCATCTTAATCAATTCCCTTACATTATTACTTGGCAGGATCTTGTAGAGGACCCTCCCATCTGGATTAAACCTTTCCTAGCTCCTCGCCCTCTGGAGCCGGAACCCATTCTTGCCTTGCAGGAAACGGAGAAGAAAAAGAAGGCGGTTACTTCAGAGAAGAAGGAGAAGGAAGCCACCCCGCCATCAGCTCCTGATCCCCTCCACCCGGTTTTACAGGGGGGAACAGGAGAAAAGTTAATTTTCCCTCCCCCAACCAGTTCCCCAGGTTACGGGAAGGGGGCGGGCTTCCTGCGGTGGCAGGGGGTGGGCTTCCAGGTATGACCACAGTTCCGGTAGGAAGCCCACCTCTCACTAGGCAAAGGGCTCAGAGGGAACTGCATGTTGCAGCCCCTGACTCCACCATTAAGACTCTGCCCTTGCGAGCTGCGGGGGGCCCCGGACACGGATGGCAATCAGCCCCATCACTACTGGCCTTTCACCACTAGTGATCTCTATAATTGGAAAACTCAGAATCCTAAGTTTTCTGAGAAGCCGGAGGGCTTATCAATTTGTTAGATTCTGTTCTTTTCACCCATCAGCCTACCTGTCAGCAGCTTTTGCAGGTCCTATTCACCACTGAGCAGAGGGAGAGGATCCTCAATGAGGCCTGGAAGCTAGTCCCAGGCATGGACGGGAACCCTAGCACCAACCAGGCTCAGATAGACACTTCCTTTCCCCTGACTAGACCTGAATGGGACTTCAACACGGCAGAAGGTAAGGAGAGGCTCCGGGTCTACCGCCAGACTCTAATGGGAGGGTCTCCGCATGGCTACTAGAAAGCCTACCATTTGACCAAGGTCGGAACATACAGCAGGAAAGGGATAACTTCTAGCTGCTTTCTTAGAACGTTTCATGGAGGCATGCCGCACTTACACCCCCATGGACCCAGAAGCCCCTGAGAATAAGGCAGCTGTAGTCATGAGTTTTATAGACCAGTCAGGTGCAGACATCAGAAAGAAACTGCAGAGAATAGATAGATTTGGAGAAAAGAGTCTTTGGGACTTGCTAACCAAGATTGGAGCCCAAATAACTTTCAGACAAGGGGGGCCCCAGATCACCGATGGTAAAGGCCACACCATGCAGGTTCTGACTCTGAGACTGGAGGATGAGTATCATCTCCACCAGGGGTGTGGACGGGTGGCTACAAGAATTCCCCACAGCTTGGGCAGAGATGGGGGGAGTTGGACTGGCTGCTCACAGGGCCCCAATCCTGGTGGAGCTAAAGCCTGGAGAAGGCCCAATGAGAGTCAAGCAGTATCCTATGTCCCAGGAGGCCCGGAAGGGAATCCTGCCTCACATCAGGAGACTGCGAAGTCTAGGGATACTAGTCCCCTGTCAATCTGCCTGGAACAGCCCCTCTTCTCCTGGTCGGAAAGCCTCACACCAATGACTATTGACTGGTGCAGGACCTCTGGGAAGTAAATAAGAGAGTCATGGATATACATCCAACTGTTCCTAACCATACACTCTCCTAAGTTCCTTGACACCCTCTAGAGTCTGGTGTACTGTACTAGACTTGAAAGATGCCTTCTTCAGCCTGCCACTAGTGCCTCAAAGCCAACCCCTGTTTGCCTTTGAATGGCACCACCCAGAGGAGGAATACAGTGGACAACTAACCTGGATGCGACTGCTCCAAGGGTTCAAGAATTCGTCTACCTTCTTCCACGAGGCACTGCACGACCACCTCGGTGAGTACAGGAGAGAGCACCCCACTCTCACTCTCCTTCAGTACATAGATGACATGTTGATTGCTGCCGATACCACCGAAGACTGCGAGCAGGGGACTAGAGACCTGTTGGCCACCCTGGGGACCTTAGGGTACCGGGCCTCCGCAAAGAAAGCTCAAATATGCCAAGAGAGGGTGAGTTACCTGGGATAAATCCTGGAGGGTGGATAGCGGCAGTTATCAGATGCTAGAAAAGAAACTGTCCTGAAGATCCCTGCCCCACCCCCCGAAGAGAAGTCAGGGAGTTCCTAGGGTCGGCTGGCTATTGCTGCCTCTGGATTCTGACAAACTGACCCTAGGACAGGAGATCTGGATTACAACCCCGAATGCCATTAAGGGGGGGTCCTAAAATAGCCTAGCAATGCACGTATGACCCACTATCAAAGCCTGCTGCTCAACCCTCCTAGAGTGCGGTTCCATCCAAGTGTGGCCCTCAACCCTGCTACCCTGCTGCCTGACCCTGACCTAGATGCCCCGCTACATGACTGTGCGGGAATCCCAGAGCGGGTGCATGGACTCCAGAAAGACTTGACTGACCGGTCCCTCCCTGATGCAGAGGCCACCTGGTTCACGGATGGAAGTAGCTTCATGCGAGATAGGTGCAGGTATGCGGGTGCAGCGGTGGTCACCGACACGGACACTGTATGGGCGGAGGCTCTGCCCCCTGGGACATCAGCTCAGCGAGAACTCATTGCACTCACCAAGGCACTGACACTGGGGGCTGGGAGATGGCTTAACATCTACACAGATAGCCATTATGCATTTGCTACAGCTCATGTTCATGGGGCGATCTATCAGGAGAGAGAGAGCTATTGACAGCAAAGGGATGGACAATAAAGAATAAATAGGAAATTCCTGACCTGCTTGCGGCTTTGTGGCTCCCAGCTAAGCTAGCCATTATCCACTGCCAAGGGCACCAGAAGGCAGATGACCCAGTGGCAAGAAGTAACCAAAAGGCTGATCAGGCAGCCAAAGCAGCAGCCTTCACTTTGGTCCCTACCATGGCCTTACAACTACCAGACCCCAGGGACTCAGTCTTGCCAGATCAGCCTGGGTATTCTCAGGAAGAGCTGTAGCGGATCAGGAGGCTTCCCCACGTCTAGGAAATTAAAGAATGGTGGTACACACCAAACAAGGAGCTCATACTACCGGACTGGCTTGGGTTACAGTGTTAAAACGCATGCACTGGTCCACTAACCTGGGGGCACGCAAATTAAAGGAATTAATCCGACACAGCAGAATTAAGACCCACCAACAGGACATCAAAATAGAATAGGTTGTATTCACCTGCAAGACCTATCAACTCACAAACTCGAGAACCAGGCCAAGTGAAAAAGGAACCCAGTCCAGAGGAACCAAGCCTGGAGCACAATGGGAGGTCGACTTCACTGAAATTAAACCAGGAAAGTATGGCTATAAATATTTTTTTAGTATTTGTAGATACCTTCTCTGCATGGGTAGGAGCATACCCAACTAAGCATGAAACAGCTTCAGATGGTAGCTAAGAGGCTGCTGGAAGACATCGTGCCCAGGTACGGTTTTCTCACTGTGATAGGGTTGGACAATGGATCAGCCTTTGTCTCACAGGTAACACAGGCAGTGGCCAAGGCCATTGGGAAAAATTAGAAATTACATTGTTTATAGGCCCCAAAGTTCAGGGCATGTAGAAAGAATAAATAGAACTCTAAAGGAGACCCTTACCAAATTGACCATGGAGACTGGTGGGGACTGGGTGGCTCTCCTTCCATGTGTCCTTAATCGGGTTAGCAACTCCCCCTACACCCTGGGTTTTACTCCTTATGAAATCATGTTTGGCTGGCCACCCCCTGTTATCCCTAATCTTAAAGCCAAATTTCTTGCAGAATTTGAAAGTCAAGAACTGTTTCTTTCCTTGAGAGGGCTCAAGAGGGCGCACGAGGACATTTGGCTGCATCTCTGTGCCATCTATGAAACCGGCCCAGCCCCGACTCCTCATCAGCATAGGCCCGGGGACTGGGTCTATGTCAAGAGACATCGCCGGGAGACCCTTGAGCCAGGTTGGAAGGGTCCCTACGACGTAGTGCTGACGTCCTTCACCTCCCTCAAAGTAGACTGCGTTGCGACCTGGGTCCACCCACCACAGGGAACCTGACCCAGAGTCAGACTTCACTGCTTGAGAGTTGTCAAGGAATCCATGACCCTCGTAAGAGAGGGATAGCAGAAGCGTAGACTAGAAGGGAGCCGTCTCAGTCTTGGTATGAATCACTGTTTAATTGGTCCCCATGGTTAACTACTCTTATTTTACCCTCATTGGACCCCTTAAAATCCCCTTAATGCTGTTAACTTTCGGTCCTTGTATTATTAACAAACTGGTCCAATTTGTCAAAGAATGCATAGGAGTAGTCCAATTAATGGTTACAAACCCAGTACCAGCCTCTAGGAACAGAAGAGGCAGAAATACATCCCGTCTCAGGGTTGAGACGTGTGTCCCAAGACAAGGGGGGAATGAAAGGAAATGAACTCCCCTCTATCTTGTCCTATAGGGCTGGGACCCCTGCCTAAAACCCCTCCCTTTTCTGGGAGTGGCCACAGGTGTGCCAGCAATGTCTTAACTTCCCCGACCCCCACCCAAATGGACCAATGAAGTTCCAGGAACACAGCGAGGGTGCTAATAAGGCTACACCACAGAAAGACCCTAATTCAAGTGACCAATCTCTGTAACCTTCATCACTTTCCCAAGCCCCCTAATTATCCTACCCCATAAAACTCATTGTTCCGGCCCAGTCCACTCTCTCGCCTCGCTGCTGAGTTAGAAAGAGGCTGAGAGCCAAACCCGGGTTTGAATTAAGACTCTTTGCTTTTACATCGGAAAAGGCTCCTTAGTGGTGGATTATTGGGGACCCCGAACTCTGGGCACAACATTAACCAATCAATAGAGACCATGATCCTGAGAGGAAACACCTAGAAAAGTGATAAATATTCTATTGAGTTCCTCCCTTAAGACTTCTTTTAAAATCCCCACCTTTGAGAAACACCTAAAACCACATAAGACAAAGGATTCAGAACAACCTCCCTCCCTTCCCTCCTCTCCTTCACTCTCTCTCTGTCTCTCTATCTCAAGCAAGCCCCTCAGGCCTTTCCCCACTCCCTTCTTTCCCTGGAATGCTGGAGCTTTCCCCCTCTCCTTCTCCCAGGCACATATATCCTTGCTTTCTTTCTCCTAAGTTCTAAGGGCCCTTCTTTTGCCTCTGTAACTTGTTTCCTAAGCCCACACAGCCCAGCTGGCTCACTTTTTCTACTTCTCTGACTTTCTAAATAAACTTTCACTTTTATTTGAGTCTTATCTCTGAATTCTTTCTTAGCCAACACTCAGAAGACTGAGGTTCCCCTTTATTTGAAGATGTCTTTCTGTTATCTCTATCTGCAATGATTTCTTTTTTTCTACTCTCACATCCCTTCCTTGTACTAGAATAACTCCCAAGGTCAGGTACTCCTCTGTGCTGGGTAGAAAGTGGAGGGCAAAACAGATCAGTCTCTACCTTTATATACATTAAAATCCAGCTTAGATGACTTTCTAAGAATTTTTTTTTCACCTTCTTCCCCGCCCCCATTCACCCAAAACAATGTAGAAATCCTTGTTAGTCCTATCTTTCCTCTTATACAATATATCACATTATACTGATACATTTTTCTACTTACATATAATCCTATCTAATAAAAGAGTAATACAGTGATACCTAGAGATACGAGTGCCCGAACATACGAGATTTTTGAGATATGAGCCGTAGAGAGAGCGATTTTTGCTTTGAAATACGAGCAACAGTTGAGATACGAGTAATCGCGGGGATCGGCCAGCTGCACACGACCCACCAGTTTACCTTGACTGGATCGTCTCATAGTTTCCCACACCTCAAGGTTACGGAACGAATTAAACTCTTATCTCGAGGTACCACTGTATGCAAATTAACCATCACTCTGTGACAAAATGGCAGCGCCCATAGCCACAAGATGACGGCCCCAAGTCCTCTCAGCCCCACAGGAGTCCCCCAGTCTCAGGGAGGGCTACTGCTGAGAACTGGCAGAGTAAGCTGCCTGGTGGAATGCTGACCAGAGGCCCTCCTGACCCTTTATAAAAAACAAAAACAAATTCACTCCCCACAGTTATCCCCTCCCAGCAGTGGCAGCCTGGGGTCTCAGCCTGGGAGGGGTACACACCTCCATGGCGTGATCCCCTCCCAGTGGAAGCAGCCTGGGCTGGGGTCTCAGCCTGGGAGCGGCGCACACCCCCAAGGCACAATCCCCTCACAGTGGCAACAGCCTGGGTTCTCAACCACTAATTCACACCAGCCAGGCAGATATGGAGGAATCTTAAATGTTTATCTTTTTTTAATATATTTTATTGATTTTTTTACAGAGAGGTAGGGAAAGGGATAGAAAGCTAGAAACATCTATGAGAGAGTAACATTGATCAACTGCCTCCTGCACACTCCCCACTGGATGTGTGCCCCAACCAAGGTACATGCCCTTGACCAGAATCGAACCTGGGACCCTTGAGTCTGAAGACTGATACTCCATCCACCTAGCCAAACAAGTTAGGGCTGTCCAATATGTTAAATAAAAAAACCCTTTCTAATAAAGAGGGAATATGCAGGGAAGGGCATATGGGGTGACCAGGTTATCAGGGGAAGGCAGTTGGGGATGATCGGGCTGGCAGGCAGAAGAAGTTAGGGGCAATCAGGCAGGCAAGTGAGCAGTTGGGAGCCAGCAGTCAGGATTGTGAAAGGGATGTCTGATTGCCTATTTAGACCTGATCCCTGTAGATCAGTTGGGCATTCCCCTAGGGGTCCCAGATTGGAGAGAGTGCAGGTTGGGCTGAGGGACACACCCCTCCCCGGTCCACAAATTTCATGCACTGGGCCTCTAGTAAGTGTGTGTGTGTGAATAAATATTGTAAAAAATTGCCATAAATGGAGTTATTTTTTAAATGGGGTAGAGCAGCCATTCCATAGGAACTGCCTTACATGTCTTACTCCTAGAACCACTAGAATATCTGAACTGGGCAAATAACTTTTGGACTGAGCCATAGCAATATTGTATTCCAAATAACTGTTTGCAAAGCGAACAGGAAAACAGCCATCCTGACCACAAGGATAGATGGTTATGGATTCTCTTTCTGAAGATAGAATCAGTAACCAACCATGTATAGCTAAAGAGTAACTCAATTTGTTATCTTTCTTCTATTCATGGAGTAATTCCTTTTCTTTTCTCTAAAAAGTGCCTGCCTTGTTCTCAGGACACTCTGGGTTTTTGCCTGAATCTGTGCTACACAAGTTGCAGTTCTTTTTTATCTCAAATAGATACTTATTGCCTCTCATTTCAACTTTTTCATTTTTAGATTAACAGTATAAAGTAGATTCGATCAAATAGAAAGAGATAACTGGGAGAACCTGACAATGTGGGGTTATAAAGGTCATGGGTTTCTGTAACTTGGATCAGAATCGATTTTATTGATATTATTAAGATACTATACTCATATTGAAATATGAAACACACGGGGTAATAAAGACTGGAAAACACAAAAAATTCCATATAAAAAGTAGTATTACTTTTTTATTAAATCTGTATCTTAAACTATCCAATGGTGTTATATATATATATATATATATATATATATATATATAATTGATTTTTTTTTTTAACAAAGAGGAAGGGAAGAGATAGAGAATCAGAAACATCGATGGGAGAGAAACATCAATCACCTACCTCATGCATACCTCCCACTGGGGATGTGCCTGCAACCAAGGCACATCCCCTTGACTGGAATTGAACCTGGGACAACAGGCCAACACTCTATTCACTGAGCCAAACCAGTCAGGACCTAATTGTGTCTTAAGAAATAAATAATATTTCAATGTACTTCTTTTTAATAATACTCTTTGTCTTGGTATAGTCAGCTGTTTTAACTGGACGTTTTCCCACATAAGCAAAGAATAACACCATGAGGTCCTGTACTGGACATGTCTTCAGTTGAATAAATCCTCTGAAGAGTACAGACTTGATTTATAACTCCATTTGAGCCATTTACTTTACTGATGGTCTTTCTCCTTCCAGCCAGCACGGCAAAGTGCTGTCAAAGAAAACAAATGACTGGGACTCTGTATGTTGTGTCTGTGTCTAGTTTACCTGGAGTCCTTTGTGTTCTTCCCTTGTGCGTATCTAACAGTAGCCTCTCAAGGTCGGAAAAAGAATGTGCACACACTGCTGAGCAAATTGGAAATAAAATTAGGAATGCTTGTGGAGAAAGGGCAGCAAATGGGGACACTGTCTTCAGCCTCCACCTCACCTTGCCTTTAGGTTTCTCCTTTTGTTTTTTTCTTTTTTCAACTCATTAGCTCAGGCTTTGGCATAGCCAAGATGACTTTTAATCATTGCAATTTCATCTGTTGCTATAAACAATAATGATAGAGATTGTGATCTGGTGGCTTTGGCAAGGACCAAGAGAGTGCCAAGACTATACAGTGAGAAACATGGTGTCCTTCTGTTGTTTAGGTCACTTACACCACACAGATAGGCAAAGCACAAATAAAGGAAAGTAGTGAGATACTTGCTGTTCTATTTATATAGGAGAGGATCAGTATTTTGTGGAGCCAAAAGTTTTTACAACTTAAGAAAAGGAGCACAAAGTAAAAAATTGTGCAATCAAGTGTTTAGAAAATGACAAAGGAAATGGGAAAATTTACAAGTGCTGACAGAGAATACAAACATCATAACATCTAGAAAAATAACATAAATTTTCTTAATAGTAAACTAACTCTCCCACTGTTATATTATCCCCTTCCTCCCCCGAAACCATGTGCAGCATGTCCAGGGGTGAACCTGAGAAGGGGTGGTGAAGGGTTAAAGAAGACAAGACAAGAGAATACAGTTGGAACCAGGTGGATCACTGCCTGGATGAGGAAACAGTGACCCAGCCTGTAAGCTGAAGCTTTATTTTATAGTCAGATCACATAAAGCAAAGCAAGGGGAAGGGTCAACATGTTTACAATGTTCTTGCCAGTTTCAAATCTATTTTGTTACTCAAGCCTTGTTTTGGCAGCGCTTGCTAAACCTCCCACAGCCCATTAGCTACTTAGGAACAAAGGAAGACGATAAGGTCAAGCTTAATTGTGCTCTGCCACAGCTCAGTCCGAGGCTTGTCCCTATAGCCGCTCCCAACACCCTCCCCCCCATATATATGTCCAATTTCTAGTGACATAGAGCACCTTTATATAGCAAATAATTCTGGAAAGAGGCAATAGTCTTAACTGACATGGTTAAAATATATTTTATTATTGTAAATTTTACAAATGCATATCAGCAAATTGATAGTGTTCCAAGAAAGTGATCTGGAAGGGGTTTGCTATAGTCTGAATTTTTTAATCTCCCCAACATTCATATGTTAAATCCTAACTCCCAGTAATGGTATTAAGAGGTAGGGTCTTTGTGAGGTGATTAGGTCATGACGGAAAAGCTCACATGAATGAGATTAATGTCCTTAAAACAGAAACTCCCGAGAGCTCCCTTGCCTCCTTTCTACCATGTGTGAATGCAGTGAAAAGACAGGTATGAATCAGGTAGAGGCCTCCACTAGACACCACATCTGTAGTTACCATGATCTTGGACTCTTAACATTCAGAACTGTGAAAAATAAGCTTCTTTTGTTAATAAGCCACAAAATCTATGGTAGTTTGTTAAAGCATCCTCAAAAGATTAAAATAGGTCCCAAATGAGTGAGGGGGCCTGAAGGTTTAAGTTTCATTAATTTCACAGTAGATTTATCTCTTGTGCTATGTGCACTTGGCTAGGAATTTGAGATTGTTAAAATTCAATGAGTATTTTTGATATCCTGTGCTAGAAAAATTGGAGGGATTTATGAAGCACATGATAATGTGGAAGGGAACCTATTTATACACTTCCATCTTAGAATTTTGAAATTTTGATCTACTTGAATGCATTGCCTATTCTTAAGATAAGTAAATGATTTTAAAATAAAAATTTAAAAAGAAACTCATGAGATGTGGTTTAATACTTGTTATGTTTGATGGCTTCTTCGGATTATACTGGGATAGAAGAAGAAAAATCAAGAGATTTTAGAACTCTAAGGAATCTAAAAGGTACAGACTAGTTTGTGTGAAAGTATCTGGGTATCTCACTCAGGCTTAGATCTGAGTAAAGTGAAGAAAGATGAGACCAAAGAGGTGAGTTGGAAGGCAATGAGGGGCCATTGTGGCCTCAGGAGATGAGTTCATTTATGAAGTCCATTCAAAAAACCTTGTAGAGAGTGAGAGTAAAGGCCCCATCTAAGACACATGGAGCAAAGCAAGAGTCAGTAACAGAAAGGCCATAAAGGCCCTTTGGAATGGGCTGGACCAAGATAACCAGAGGAGAGCGTCTGCCTCCAACTAGCATGCCCCTGGTTTACCCTATACACATTATGCAATCCAAAGAGTCCATCAGCCCTAGTTGGTTTGGTTCAGTGGATAGAGTGTCAGTCTTCAGATTGAAGGGTCCCGGGTTCAATTCCGTTCAAGGGCACATGCCCGGATTGCCATCTCGATCCCCAGTAGAGGGCATGCAGGAGAAAGTCAGTCAATGATTCTATCTCAGCATTGATGTTTCTCCCTGTCTCTCCTCTCCCTTCTTTTCTGAAATCAATAATATATACTAGAGGACCAATGCACAAAATTAGTGAAAGAATAGGCCTGCCTTCTTTAAGCTGCCAGCACCAGCTTCCCTCTGGCACCCAGGATGTGGCCTGGCTTCCCTCCCACCTTTGGCAGGTACTCAGGATACAGGCTTCCCAGCTTTGTCCAGAAGGATATCCAGTCTAATTAGCATATTACCCTTTTATTATTATAGGTATTTATCACACACACAAATAGTCCATCACCAGGTAGATTCTGTACTGTTTAGTAGGTAGCCTCAGGCCATATATGTGTGAGAGACTTCATCCTTGGTCCTTTATGAACTTCTGACCTATATAGTCTGTGAACATAATATAACGGTTGTTTCTTTGTAAAGTTTGAAGCATAGGAAATGAGAGTCGGAGATCAAGGCAGTTAAAGAGGAAGTTTATTTCAGACTAAGAAGCAAGATAGAAAAACCAGGATTAGAGGAGAAGGAGGAGGAGAAGTTGGGCTGACTCACAGAGAGAGAGAACAGCAACATGTGTAGCAGTGAATACGCCTTTTGAGGGGAGAAACAGAAAGGGGTGGGGCCCAAGGCAGAACAGAAAGGGGTGTGGCCCAGGGTACTCGGCATGTGCTGATTGGTGATTGAATGTCTCAGGGATGTCCCGGAGCTGAACAGGTTACGTCATACTCCTCCCACCAATTGGGGGAAGGGGTGATCCATCATTCCAGGCTTTTGGTAATATTAAAAAAAAAAAAATTGAGAGTCCTGAGAAAATAAGGTGATGGCATAGGTGAAAACCTAAACTGCTGCCTCACACAACTTCAAAACTACAACTAAAAGACAGAATGGACGTCATTTAGAACCACCGAAAAACTGGCTGAGTGGAAATTCTACAACTAGAAGGAAAGAGAAGGGCTCATGGGAACTCAGAGGAGCTGCAAAAAGCTGGGGTATAGAGACATGAGCATGGAAAAGATGGGCAGCAGAGCGCCTGGCTGGCTTCCTCTCTAGCAGGAGGGAGACAGAAACTCCCAACTGCACTGAGCCCCAGTTCCAATAGCACTGAACCCCAATTTCAGGCAAGACACACATGAGGGGGTGTCTGAACTGTCATGAAAAGGGAGGAGTTCATGGAAACTCCAGGGAGCCATGAAAGGCACCAGTCTGGAGGCATGCATGCAAGTGCGCACTGAGAGGACTGATTGCTGAGTGTGCCCCTGGCTTTTTCTAGTGGAAGGAAGACAGAACCTCCCGACTGTGCTGAACTTCAGTTCCAACTGCATGAACCCCAGTTTTGGGCAAGACCCCAGGGACCCAGACTCATACAGATCCCAGGAGTGCATGGAAACTCAGAGGAGCTGCAAAAGGAAGAAGTCTGGAAGCTTGCAAACAAATATGTTCAGAGAAGGCTGCAGTGATTACCAATGGACATTGAGACCCAGAATCTTCACAGAACAGGGCAGACGAGAAGCCAAGGCTGTCTGCTCAGCCCTGAGACTCCACCCCATCCAAGCTGAGCACAGAGGTTTTTGCAATTTTGTAAGTCTTGTATCATAAGGCTGACTCCAGCACAGAAGTTCTCCCAGCATAGACACAGCTGATCCTGACAGCCAATTGGTGACCCCCAGTGATACCAACAACAATCAATACTTATCTACAACAAGGCTGTACACATAGTCCACAAAGGGGTGCACCAAGAGTGTCCACCTCACTGCCGAAGCTGGTATGGCTCAATGGATAGAGCATTGGCCTGAGGACTGAAGGGTCCCAGGTTTGATTCCGGTCAAGGGCATGTACCTTGGTTGCGGGCACATCCACAGTAGGGGGCTTGCAGGAGGCGGCTGATCGATGTTTCTCTCTCATCGATGTTTCTAACTCTCTATCCATCTCCCATCCTCTCTGTAAAAAATCAATAAAATATATTTAAAAAAAAAAAAGAGTTTCTACCTCAGTTAAGTGGAGGAGGGCAGGGCATAGCTACTGGGCCATATAGGACAACTAGCACACAAAGCTACTCTACCAACTCAGGGAAGCAGCAAAAAATAAGGAGACAAAGAAACAGATCACATACAAAAGAAATGGAGGAAAACAAACAACTGGATATAGAGTTCAATACCATGGTTATAAAGTTTTTCAAGAATTTCCTAGAAAAGTTGGATAAATTTAGTGAGACCCAAGAGGAGATGAAAAAATAAAAACAACTAGAAATTAAACATACACTGACTGAAATAAAAAATATACAAAGACCTAAGAGCAGACTAGAGGAACACAATAATCAAGTAAAAGATTTTAAATACAAAGAAGCAGAAACTACTTAACTGGAAAAGCAAGAAGAAAAAAGAATCCAAAAATGTGAAGATAGTGTAAGGAGCCTCTGGGACACCTTCAAGCATTCCAACATTTTGGGGGTGCCAGAAAGAGAGAAGAAGATATTGAAAACCTATTTGAAGAAATAATGACTGAAAACTTCCTTCACCTGGTAAAAGAAATAGACATACAAGTACAGGAAGTACACAGAACCCCAAAAGGAATCCAAAGAGGACCACAACAAGACACATCATAATTAAAATGCCAAGAGAAAAAGACAAAGAGAGAATATTAAAAGCAGCAAGAGATAAACAGTTAATTACCTACAAGAGAGCACCCATATGATTGTCAGCTGATTTCTCAACAGAAACTATGCAGGCCAGATGGGAGTGGCAAGAGATATTCAAAATGATGAATAGCAAGAACCTACAACCAAGATTCAGAATTGAAGGGCAGATAATGAGCTTCACAGATAAGAAAAAACTAAAAGAGTTCATCACCACCAAACCAGTATTATATGAAATGCAGAAAGTTACTCTTTAAGAAGAGGAAGAAAAAGAAAAAGGTAAAGATAAAAATTATGAGCAACAAATACATATCTATCAACTAGTGAATCTAAAAATCAAGTGAATTAAAAATCCGATGAACAGAATAAAAGGTGAATATAATAGAATCAGGGGTATAGAAAGGGAATGGACTGACAATTCTCAGGGTAAAGGGTGAGGGCAATGTGGGAAGAGAGTGGACAAAAATTGTACACCCATGGATGAGGACAATGGAGGGGAAGGTAAGGGCAGAGGGTGGGATTGGAATTGGGTAGAGGGGAGCTATTGAGGGAAAAAAGAGGAACAATTGTAATAAACTGAACAATAAAGATTTATTAAGTTAATAAAAAATTGAGAGTCTGGGCAAGGTCAGAGACAGAAGGTCCATTTTCTATAGCTACTTCCTGCTGAGAGGGGTGTAGTCCCTGGGTCTCAAGGATTCTGGTGACATAGGTGCCTTTAGGTTCTGAATTGAAGGCCAGATAGATCTCTCCCACCTTCTGGTTGGTGAATGCCTACATTCTGTTCTGCAAAAAACTAGTGAAACTGTGAATGAGACAGGGACCAAAGAGCAAAATTAAAGCAAAAAATACCAGTGAGCCTAATCATGGGAGGAGCCATGGGGTAAGTGAGTGAAAAACAGGGTGTGTTTTCTGTGCTAGACAAGGGGTGCAGCAGCATGATTTTCCCCAAGGGACTGGTTGGTGAAGTCTCGAGAACGATCCTGTTAAGTCACTTGGAAGGTAAAAGCTGGTCCTAAGGCTGCCACAGCTTCACTTGTCTGGTTTTGCTGTTTTTTCTGGGCCTGGAGCTGAAATACAACCTGCGATAAGGTTCTTGAGGAGGACTGAGTCTCCTGGCTGGAGGACTGGTCCTCGGGAGTCTTGGTCGCAGGTTCTGGCCTGGGCAGAAACCTGTCAGCGTGTTCCCAGAACAGTTGCCTGAGTAAGGGCAGGTATGGAAGGTAAGTAGCCAGGAGAGGAGGGTCAGTAGGGAGATGATGGTTGAGCAAGATGGGTCTCCCATATAGGAGTTCAAAAAGGCTTAAGAAGGTGGGGCTCCTTGGTGTAGCCCAGATTCCGGTCAGGGCCATGGGCAGGAGGTCTGACCAGAGCTACAAATTTCTAGAGAGAGTTTAGTTAGATGATCTTTAAGGAGGCCGTTGATTCTCTTGATCTCACCCAATGATTGTGGGTGGTAGGGTATGTGCAGTTTAGTTAAGTCAGGATTAGAGAGAGGAAAATCTGAGAGCCTGTTTCCCGGCTCTAACCACTTGAATTTTAAAACTGCCACTTTTTCCTAGAGATAAAGATCTAAGTTTCTGATAAGCCTGTGCCAGCAAGAAAGTTGTTCTCCAGGGAGAGTGGAGTGGGGAGGGGATGGGGTGAGAAGGCACTGAGGCCAGAGCAGTTTTCAGAGTATTAAAGGGTGATTTGCCGTCAATACCCATGACTGAGATCGTAGAAGGGAAGAGTGGCCCGGGAAAGGAGGGCAGGACAGAGAAGTGTCCTAATTTCTCCTCTAGAGACATAAGCACAGGTGGCCAAGAGTATCCTTTGCCAATAGGTTGGACTTATACAGATGACTCAAGGCACTTATTAAATATTGGCCGAGCATAAATTACACAGGAGACAGACATGCAATGCACGAATCACACACAGTTTATTTACCAGAGTACTGGTGGTTTCCAGACCTCGGCAGGCCACCCAGAGATCTGCGCTGATAGACACACATACTGGACATTGGATGTTGCAGCTGTGGCTCGGTGTTTTGTAGAGGCCTAGGCTTGTGGCTCACGGTTTGGACCCATGGTCCATGGCAGAGCTCGGGCAGGATGCAGGAAAGGGAGCGGAGAGTGACCGTCTGTGGAGAGGCAGAACAAGAGGCTCTAATCTCCTTTGGGGCTTGCTCCTTTTATGTGCTCAAGTGGGAGTCTTCAGTGTGTCTTATCAGCAGGTCCCAGGAGTCCTGCTATCTGGTCTTACATGTGGAGTACAAACTTCTTTATTTCTTACATGTCCATCACTTGAAGGGCATTTACACTTCATTTCACTCTTTAATATGTCACACTCAATTCTTATTTTATATTTATATTTTATCCTTATTATTATTACTATAACAAGAAGGAAGCCCCAAGTATCGATCAGGAAGGTGACCGGCTTACCTGCTACCTTGAGTATTACCCTGGGCCCAGTGAGGGTGATAGAGATTATTGAGTCCGGGCATCTTCAGTCTTTGGCCAGCCTTCAGTCATGGCTAGTGTCGGGTCATGACCTGGAAGGGTGGCCCCTCTACGCTGAGACGCAGAGGATCCGCCACTCTTCCAGGGACAGTCACCTTTACTCCACACCAGGCAGGGCTTGGTTGGAGCCAGGGGCTAGGGCACTGCTTTGCCCATTGGCCTTCATTTCCACACTTGAAGCATCCTTCTAGGTGGCATTCAACAACTCCTTGCACCCCTACCACACCATCCCCTTTGGACCATGCGTGGCTGCCGTCGGCCTCATCGCTGCTATCAAGGCTTGGGTTTGCAGATTCACCTTCTGTTGAAGGTGAGCTTACTCTGTCTTCTCCTCATGGGCATTAAAACCTTAAAAGATGTATTCACTGGATCTTGGACCTGGGTCTGAGAAGGCGTTAGGGGAGAGGGTGGTGGAGCAGGTGGCAGGCCATGGGCCAGAGGAGGAGGAGCGCTGTGGCGGGCAGCCACACCAGGCCGGGCCTGCAGGGGCAGGCTTTGGGAGGTCTCAGTAACTTTATTTAAAGAGAGTGTTTGAATTTCTGTTTCAAGAGGGCAGCCCCCATAGGAATGGTAGGCCATATGGCCAGAGATGGGCGGGGCTCGCTGTTTCAAGATGGCCACCCCCATGGGAATGGCAAGCCATGTGGCCAACATGGCGGCTGCTCACAGTACCCAAGGGAAGAATAAAGCAAAACAGAAAGCTCACTTAGCTGTTTGGAGCGGCTGGCAGGGTGGTAGGCAGGCAGCTCTCTCGCTGCACAGTGGCCTCTGCTCTGTTTGTGGCCCAAAGTGGCGATGGCAGCTCCCGCCATGGAGGAGGAGGGGGAGTGAGAGGGAGAGGGGTAGGGGAGGGGGAGAGGAGGAGGGGGAGGGGGGAGGAGGAGGGAGAGTGGGAGGGGGGGAGGGAGAAGGAGGAGGAAGGGGGGGGGGGGGGGAGGGGGGGGGGAAAGGAGGGGGAGAGGGAGGGGGGAGAAGGAAGAGAAAGAGGGGGAAGGGGAGGGGGAGGGAGGAGGAGGAGGAGGAAGGGGGCAAGGAGGGGAGGAGGAGGAGGGGAAAGGGGAGGAGGAGGAAGAGAGGGAGCACAAGGCAGGGTGGCAGGAGTGGGAGAGGTGAAGATGAAAAATTGGCTGGGTCGAAAGAATCAGAAGACAGAGAAAGGGGACTGAGGAGCAGTTTGAGGGGTTTCTTGCAAGTTAGGAGAACCTGGGCTGTGGAACAGAAGGAGCAGAGGGCGGGAAGGGAGTGCAGATAAAAACAACAGCAACAACAACAACTCTGGACATATAGGACTTCGGGCTACTTCCCAACTCATAGGCAGAAATTACTAAGGTCAGTGGGAATGTTAAGTCCTGCTTTCGGGTCATCTGGACCCATTCCAACTCATACTGAGGCCATGCCATGTTACTGAAGTAGCCAGATTAGTGAGGAGATAGCCCTAGAAGTGTCTTAGGATCCAGTTTAGATTTTTGATTGCCCATACTAAAACCTGGGGTTGGTAGCCAAGGCTAAGGACCATTGTCCCAGTCATTGCGCCAAGATGGGGAACTTGAGTGACAGCAGGGGACATCTCCCCTACTTCTGGGATCCGACGGAGGACAAAAGGCCGGAGAACCAAGGGGTGTCAGGAATGTCTTTGCTGCCTCTCCAGGTTTGGAACCCCTCTTGGAGGGACCTGGAGGACTATGCCTGAAAGGCAATCTCTGATGCGGGCTGCGGTTTATGGACAGAGATTCCAGAAAAGCAACCTCTAGGAATTAGCACGGGCTGAGACTTACCGTTGAACCAGGGGTTAGAAGCCTGAGGGTCCTGAGCCACAAAGAGAAAAAATGGGGGCACCCGGACCATGGACAGTCAAATGGGATGCTTGCACCCACCTGGGTTTTATGGCACCAAATGTAAGGTTTGAAGCGCAGCAAACAAGAGTCAGAGACCAAGGCATGTTAAAGAGGAAGTTTGTTTCATACTAACAGGAGAGATAGAAAAACCAGGATTAGAGGAGAAGGACCTAGCCAGGCAGACTCGCACAGAAAGAGAACAGCAACATACCTTTTGAGGGGAGGAACGGGAAGGGGTTGGGGCCCAGGGCACTAGGCACTTGCTGATTGGTGGTTGAATGTCTCCAGAATGTCCTGATGCAGACACAGGACACATCATACTTTGCCAACCAGTTGGGGCTAGCTAAGCCACATGGAGCTAAGCAAGTGTCAGTAACAGAAAAGCCATAAAAGCCCTTTGGAATGGGCTGGACCAAGATAACCAGAGGAGAGCGTCTGCCTCCAAGTAGCATGCCCCTGGCTTACGCTATGCACATTATGCAGTCCAAACAGTCCACCAGCCCTAGCCGGTTTGGTTCAATTGATAGAATGTCAGTCTGCAGACTGAAGGGTCCCAGGTTCAATTCTGGTCAAGGGCTCATGCCCAGGTTGCAGTCTTAATCCCCAGTAGGGCCATGCAGGAGAGAGTCAGTCAATGATTCTATTTCAGCATTGATATTTCTCTCTGTCTCTCCCTCTCCCTTCCTTTCTGAAATCAATAATATATACTAGAGGCCCGATGCACAAAATTGGTGAAAGAATAGGCCTCCCTTCTCCTAGCTGCCAGCACCAGCTTCCCTCTGGCACCCAGGATGTGGGCTTGCTTCCCTCTGGCCTTTGGCAGGTACCTGGGATGCAGGCTTCCCAGCTTTGTCCGTAAGGATGTCTGGTCTAATTAGCATATTACCCTTTTATTATTATAGATATTTATCACACTCACAAATAGTCCACCACCGGATAGATTCTGTACTATTTAGGAGGTAGCCTCAGGCCATATATGTGTGAGAGGCTTCATTCTTGGTCTTTTATGAGTTTCTGACCTACATAGTCTGTGAACATAATATAACAGTTGTGTTTTTTTTAAGCCACTACATTTGGGACAGTTTGTTATACAGCATTGTAACCAGAAAACTATTCTCCATCCATGTATTTCTAAAGCAAGATACTAGGTACTTTGAGCATAAATTATTTTTAACAGAGGCATTTCAAAGGTGAGTTAGCCCAAGTGCATACAAACAATGGACAGTCTTGCCTAAGGCAAAGAGAAATATTTTATAGGTCTGGGCTATGACTACCCACTGTGACCTAGCCAGTTAGAAATTTATGAGGTTACTCTGGTTCAGATTTATTACAGAGCCCCTTTTTCATCCACAAGTAAAAATAAATAAGCACACAAAGACACAACCCTTCCAAATCCCAAATAAACTTTCATGTCACATCCTTGAAATTCAGAACAGTTTTCACTGGGGGAAAAAAAATGCATTTCTGTGATTTTTTACCTGTGGCCTGTATATGAATTCAGTTTAAAGCCTCTTAATTTTCTGCAGAAGTTTCAAATAAATGTTCTTTTCAGTCCTCCTGGCCCATGGGATCCAAATGAGCAAATGGAAAGAATATTAAGAACGAATGCTGTGTAACCCCCAGAGACCTCACCACAAGTTTGACTCCCCACAGTGGCAGTGCTCTCCATGATGCCCTGACCCTCTCTGGGCATGAGGAGCCAGGTGTTACAGGTAACTCAGACTTCCAACCCCAGGCTTTTAGCTTTCTAGCAAAGCCTCACTGTGTGCCTGACTCCTTCTTATATTAGGGCTTCTATTGTCCCTGCCCACATCCAGCTGGCTAGCAGGAAGGCAGAGATCAGTCACTTACAATTTGATTTGGATTTCAACATCATTATTCACCCTTTGTATTTGGAAGTGAAAGATGTGTCCCTTCATTGAAGGATTTGGGGCATTTCCCATATTACATGGTCAGGGAGAGAGGTTTAAGAGAAAGCCTCAACATCACACCAGGAAAGCATTTGTTCACTTGGCACAAACATGCAGAGAGGCCTTACGTGATGTAAAACATGAGCCAGAGAGAGTTTGGGAATTTGTTCTCCACTGGGCCCTTCTTTGGCATGGCCAGCCAAGTTGTTGAACTGCCAGCAAACTTGTCCTGACATCTGTCCTCATGACACATTCAGATTCTTTATTGCTCTGTTCATTCCTGACACTCTCTGTGCCAGTTAGAAATCCTGCTGCCACAAAAGCTAAATATGACTCAAGAACAAAACTCCCTCTCTCCCCCTGCACAGCCTGTTCTTAGACTATGCACACGACCACAGTTGCTCATTTGGTCTTGTCTGCCATGAAGGCCTGTTGAGTCTTTCCCTGGAGTCTCTCTCAGGCTCTCTATTATTCTCATGTCTCCACAGCCTCATTCTGGGCCACAGGGCAATAATTTCTAATGCTAAATACCTCCTCTGAGCTTACAAAAGTTAGCCCTAAGCCAAATTATGAAATCTTTCAAGGTCTTAGGGCCTTGGACTTTCCTGTGACACTCTTCTTCCAATTGGAACATCATCAGGGCATATGATGTAGACACCTAAGTATACTCTCTTATGTAAGTCATGGTGTTGCTAATTCAGCAAAATAATATGATATAAACAGAATGGAAAATAAGCCCTAAATACAGTCAAACCTAGTTTCTTGAATGTCTCCCATCTTGAACAATTCGGTTCTCAACCAAGGTGTTCAGAGGAAAAAAGTCTCCATTGTCAAACCCCTTTCAAGGTGATATCTCAGCATGACAAAAGCGTCTCTCAGGCAACAAAGGAGAGGATGAATGCTTTTGTGGTTAGCCCAATTTTAAAATATAAAGAGGCCATCAAGAGTGCTAATGTTGCTAAGAGTGTGAAAGAAATAATGATCACAGACTATTAAAGAAAAACTGTTGCTGATTTGGATAAATGAAAAGCAGTTAGCCAGTGACATATGAACAAACAAAGACACTGCATGATGGCCTTAAAGACAATCTGGATTGAATGCTAAAAGTGATTCCTTTAAGACAAGTAGAGGCTGGTTTGATAAATTCAAGAAAATAAGTGTTTACAGATTAAACAATCCATTAGGCATGTGCTGTATATAAGAAAAGTTAAAATGGAATCTTTTAAGCTTCTTCAAAATAGACTTGCCCAGGCCATGGTATTTTGTGGAAGAGTCACAATCAAGGGGCCAAAGAGCCACATGTGGCTTGCCAGCCACAATTTGCCGACCACTGCCCTAAGTGTTTAGAGAGTAAATTTGGGGGTCTGGAAAGGATTCCTTCAATTTACATTATTTCTAATGGGAAAATGAATGATTCCATTTTTGAACAAATTGTTTCTTGAATAGCCTTCCAGAACAAATTAAATTTGAGAACCCAGGTTCCACTGTATTCTTTTAATTACAAACATTTCTCTCCATTCTTACTGTATTGTCCTGATACAGACTTTTCTCAGATTTTACCTGGGCACTTATCTTCTCAACTAATCTCCATGCCTCCTGTCTGCCTCTCCAATCTACACATTTCACACTGCCACCAACTGTAAACCATCAGAAATGACAGTCGGATTATAAGTGCCTCAACACTTAAAGGGTAAAATCTGAAATCTATAGCAGGGTATTCATTCCCATTTCCATCTACACCCCAAGGCACACTTCAGGCGGCGAACTACGCACACAATGTTTCTTAACAACTCCATATCCAGCCTCTACTCCCCTGGGCCCTCCTCCTGGAATGTCATTTCTAGGTTTTTTACCACTCCTCCACCCCTAAGAAACCATTTCATCCCTCAGAGCTAAGGCTAGAGATTCCACTCTGACATTTAATTAAGAAGCTCCCATAACACCCTGAACTTATTTATAGCACTTGTCACTTTATATTTTTCATTAAAATGTATTGGGTTACCTTTCTATGTATAAAATGTATTTGTTGTAGAAATATTTAAAAATAAACAAAGAAAGCCAAATGAAATAATCTGGAGATAAAGTCTACTAATACTTACAGGTATATTTTCCAATCTTTAGTTCTATACACAGATTCATATATTTTTCTTGCTTGCTCCTTTGCACACACCACACATATATTCATAAACAAACACTTGCTCTACATATTTTGTAATTACATTTATATTCCACTTACAAATACATTATAAGCTTTGTTATATATCCCTAAGTCAATGGTTGGCAAACTCATTAGTCAACAGAGCCAAATATCAACAGTACAACGATTGAAATTTTTTTTTGAGAGCCAAATTTTTTAAACTTAAACTTCTTCTAACGCCACTTCTTCAAAATAGACTCGCCCAGGCCGTGGTTTGCTGACCACTGCCCTAAATGTTCAGAGAGTAAATTCCATGAGGAATAGGAACTCTGGTATGTGTGTGAGTGTGTGTGTGTGTGTGTGTGTGTGTGTGTGTGTAAAACAGATATATAGTGACATTTAGAGAAATCAATTGTATGTAATAGGCTCTCAAGAATTATTTCTTGATAGAAACAAAATGGTGGCATAGGTAAATGCCTGTACTTGCTGCCTCCCACAACCACATCAAAATTACAACTAAAATATAGAATAACCATCATCCAGAACGGAGGGAAAGCTGGCTGAGTGGAAGTACTACAACTAGAGAGGTAAAGAAGAAAGAGCATTGAGACTAGTAGGAGAGGCAGAGGCAGGAAAGGGCTGATTTGGCACCCAGGTGTGCCACTTTTTTAATCATGAGGGAGATCAGCTCCTTGGAGGCCTACTGGAGGAGCAAGAGTCCCAGGCCCCCAGCGCAGGGTCCCAGAGCTGGGGAAAGAAGTCCCTCCAGACAGTAAGAACTAGGCACTGTAAAAACAACTGTGGATTGGGGCTGAGTGACACACAGGCTGCTAGAGACCCAGCTGCACCACAAACTGAGTTTACAAGCTCCCGCTCACTCTGTGCTCCAGTGACAGGGCGAGGCTCTGGAGGACCCAGGCACATATGGGGAGAAACTAGACTGTCTGGATAGGGGCAGGAACACAGGGGCAACTTTATTCCAGATGGAGGTACATGCAGTAGTCATTGTTCCCGTACTGGGACCTCCCTGGTGCAGGACTGACTGGCAGACATTTCTGTTTGCTCCGCCCTGGGGATTCCCTGAGACCCCACCTCATCCAATTTACAACCCCACCCAAGCTCTGTGCAGTGAATTTTGCATATGAATGGCCTCTCCTTTCTTAACCTAAAACTTGTCCAGCTGAAGCTGGGTCTGGGAGCCTTAAACTTAACAATAGAAGGCCCAAGACTAGCACCAGCACCAGTCTGCCTTGCTTCAATGCTGGGCCTCTTATGGGCACTTTCAAATCTGATAGGAAGAGGAGAAATCTGCATATCTCTTTGTAGCTCCTGCTGAGTGGCCCCAGCCACTAGCTGACCTTGCACCTCCTTCGAGATCCAAGAGCCAGTGTACCCAGTAGTCAGTGTGAGAAGTGGTCAGTGTAAGAATAATAATAAAAAAAGGTAAAGATAAAAAATTATGAACAACAAAGTGACAACAAATGCATATCTATCAACAAGTGAATCTAATGAAAATTTAATGAACAGAATAAACTGCTGAATAGAATAGAATCAGGACATGGAAATATAACTGAAGATTCTCAGGGAAGAGGTATGGGAGGTGTGGGAAGAGATTAGACAAAGATTTTATATGTATATATGCAGTACCTAGGGACACAGACAATAGAGTGGCAAGGGCCTGGGGTGGGGTGGGAACTGGGTGGAGTGGAGCTATGAGGGGGAAAAAGAGGGACATCTGTAATAATCTCAACAATAAAGATTTTTTAAAAAAGGATTATTTGTTAAACAAATTTAATAAGGAAAACGGCCAGCTGCTGTGACTCAGTGGTTGAGCACTGACCTATAAACCAGGAGGTAACTGTTTGGTTCTGGTCAGGGGCACATGCCCAGGTTTCAGGCTCAATCCCCGGTGTGAGTGTGTGGGGGGGAGGTGGGCTATTGATGATTCTCTCTCAGCAATGAGGTTTCTATGTATTTTTCCCTCTTCATCCTTTCTGAAATCCTATGTAAGGAAAATGAACAAGAGGCGAGAGAAAGACAATGAGAAGAACTGTATCACATGGAAGGTAAAGAGGTAGAGAGAAGAAAATACATCGCTGAACAAGCACTTGTGACTTTTACAGTTTTTATATACTTTATATTCATTCTCACAGTACCTTTCTGAAGTAGCTATAAAAATTTTTTACAAGTCAGGAAAGGGAAGGTCAGAAAGTTAAGTGTACTTAGTAAGTGGCAGAACTAGTTTTGGGAATCTGTAAACTGTAGTTATTTTGTGCCACGTAACTTCTAAAAAGGGAAGGGCAACAACAAGAGCCTGAAGCTGCCTGGCACGGTACCTGGCACATAGTTGGCAGTAAATAAGTGGTTGTTGAATAGAACTGGGGACTAGAAATAAAAAGTAAAAGCAGAAGATAGTGGGTATCCAGAGATAGGCATCCTCCACCCACTTTTCTCTATCCTCACCATTCTTGCCTAATCTCCTAAGAGCCTAATAACTGATCTGCCTGCTTCAGTGTACCCCCCTTTATCCATCTGATCATGTTAAAACAGAAACAGAAACTGATCACATTAAAAAGTTTATTAATTCCCTTTGCTCTGTGGGAAATCTTCAAAATATTCTCCTGGCTTAAGAGGCTCTTCATGATGAGACCCACTTCATCTCTATCTTTACTTCTTATTTCTCTTCCTCTTATACATTTGAGGCCTTTCAAGATCCCTGAAAGTGCTGGAACATTCCTCCCCTGGTCTTCCTCAGTAACTATTGCTTTGAGCCTCTCTCTACTGATTATGTTAGTTTCCTGTTACATGTAACAAATTACCACACAGGTAGCAGTTTAAGGCTGCACAAAATTACCAGTTTCTCTAGGTCAGAAGCCTGGCATAGTGTGGCTGGATTATTTTCTTAAGTTTTCAATGGGCTTAAATCAAGATATTGGCCAGGAATGTGGTTCTTTGGAGTTCAAGTTCCTCTTTCAGACTTACTGTTTTCAGCAGAATTCAGGTCCTTGTGGTTATCGGATGGTGGTCTCCATTTCCTTGTCCTCTTCCTCTTCAAGCCAACAATTGGGCATCAAGTACCTCTGGTGCTTTGAATCTCTCTGGTCTCTGCTTCTGCCTATCTTTTCTGTTTTGAGGGTCCATGTGATGACATTAGGCACACTTAGATAATCAAGGATTACCCTTTCTAGCTTACAGTCAGCTACTTTATGAACTCAAATCAGGAGATTTTTTACCACATAACATATTCACAGGCATAACACCAGAGAGTGAAGGTCATTGGGTCAAATTTCTGCCTAACCTACTGATCACTCCAAGTTTGGCTTAGGTGCCCATATTATAGGACCCATGCCCATTTTATTTCTTTGAGGACAGTGACTGGGTCTATTTCACAATTCTGTAGTGTATTGGAGCCAGCTTGAACCAACTAGCAAGTACCTGCTATTAAATATTCAGAAAATTTGCAATTTGGTTGTTAAATATAGATATTATTAAAAGTTTACAATTAAATTATATTTTCAAAAAGTAATAATCAGAACTCATCACTGTCTACTTATTATACTCCTGTTCATTCTTATATACTCTCTTGAGGTTATTTTCTTTGATTGTATCTCTATGGTGGAAACACTATTTATTGATGAGCTGCTTACTGCACATCTCTTTATACCTCCCTGTTCAGTGATGTCACATTGATAGCTTGAAATTGGCTATAATAGGAGTATTTATAGCAGAAATATTAGCAAACACTAATTGATAGTTTGATTTATTGTTTATTTTCTTGTCTAGATTTTATAAAATGATGATGAAAATGTTACTAATATAGAGTAAACTTAAAAGTGAGCTATATCCATTCCATAAAAAAACCTTGAAATGTTACTTGTCAGTATTCAAAACCTATGATCAGCAAAGAGGCAACTCAAGTTATTGATAAGAGAAGGAAGTTATAACATATGTCCTTGTTTGCTTTCATCTTACACATTAATATAAAAAAATCAAGCAACATTCATGTGTGAACTAACATTCATTCATCAGTTGCAACCATAAGTTAGCTGAAGATACAAGAGTTTAACCCCCTCAAAGATAACAACAGCAAAGACCTGTGGGAAGAAATTGGTTCTATGAATATTGAAAATTATGTGCTATAAATTCTTTATATAACTGTTTTATATAAAACATGTGCATATGATATGCCACACATACATGTTTATGCCCCTCATTAAAATTTACCAGCCCCACCACTGATTACATTGAATATACTTCTAGAGCTTACTGCAATGCCTAGCACTTACCAGGAGCTCAAAAATATTTTTTCAGTGAATGAATGGATGGAAGGCATGATCTACGTGATTAACCAGAGAATACAGGAGATTGGAAAGGGAAGAGAGGTCAGAAGAGAAGCAATGGATTGGAGAAGTTGGGAGGATCAAGGGACTAAAGGTTAGCAAGGTGAGCTGAGAACTTCTCGAATATTCAACTCAAGTGAGGAAGTGAAAGAGAAAAAAATTAAAGGAACTATGATGAGAGAAAGTATTTGAGGAGTTAGGGATAATAGTTAATCTATATTAGGCATTAACTTGTTGGTAGGCCTGGCATTTTAAGTCTATTTTAGGTTAATAATCTTTTATAATCTTAAAAAAAAAAACACCACACATTTATTCTCAGATCATAGTGAAGAAACTAGGTAAGTAAAGTTTATAAATTTGTGGAAACTCAGTCAGCTAGTAAAAGGAAGAAGCCAATATGGTCTGAACCCAAAGCCTGTACTGTGGAAAGCTACACTAAAACTGAAGCGAGACCGAGGCTATGAGTAGGTGTAATTTAAGGCCTTGTGAGTCATGCCTCACAATGTGTTCAAAGGGCCATAAGAGGCGGCACCTAGAAACTCATTAAAAGGTTGACACTTGAACTCCACCCCAGATTAGCTAGGTCAAAATTTGTCTTTGTAAATATTATCTTACAAGATACCCTGGAAATTCCTATGCACCTTAAATGTGAAAACCACTGTTTTGGGGCAAAATGGACCAGCAAGTGATCATTAAAGCTAAAGAAGTCAAGAAATACTGCTGGGGTATTATAAGATTGAAATTACCCAGAAGAAAGTGAGGGTGCTTCCTCTATCTAGCACAAGGCATAGTAAAGGTGCCTAGAAAGCTTTATATAAGATCAGATCATTAAAAAATGATCCCTGCATATAGCCAGGTGGAGAACTTATCAGAAGCATCATGTTAATCATACCATTCTTAGATGTGCACAGTAGACCCCAGTTATCAAAATAAACAATGAATGCTTAGCCAGAGTGGCTCAGTGGTTGAGCAACAACCCATGAAACAAGAGGTCCCCCATTTTGACTCCCAGTCAGGGCACATGCCCGGTTGCAGGCTCCAATCCCCAAGGAGGGGACAGGAGGCAGCCCCCGGATCTTTCTTTCTCATTGATATCTTTATACCTCTCCTTTCCTCTCTTTCTGAAATATTGATAAAAATATATTTTGAAAAAAATAAGCAATCAAGGAATGTATATGAATCTGATCTTGGGTTTTAGAGGCTCCAGCCATCTCCAGCCCAGGGGTATAATCACTACTTTCCTCCACAGTATACTCTTGGTCTTGCTCTCTACACAAGCAGCTTTGCCTTCCACCCCAAACAACAGACCCTCCAGCTCCTAGAATTTCACATGCTCTTTACCTAACACAACCACTTTCCTCCTTGCCACCAAGCCACATCCTTTCCATCGTAGAGCCCACATTCATTTCCAGTCTTAAAATGATTTTTTAATATAAGCCTTTTTTTCTGCTCACATGACATCACATCCCTCACCAGACTCAAATTATACCACAGATCCTTGGAAACAGATTGTTCAAAATAAATGGAAGGATTTAAGAGAGGGTACATAGTTCTGTTTGTTCAAAAGAGGCATTCTCTCTCTCTTTTTTTTTAAGAGCCAGAAGCTGTTGTGCAGTAACAATCCAGAGCCCACAAAAGGGTGAGAACTCCCACACACATATACTGCTTTTTCTCTAACAATAGACTTTGTAGTTGACTGCAGAGCAATAGTAGTCACCTCACACTTAGCCAAGCCTCAAAACAAGTCTGGGAAGCAGGGAGCAGAAGCAAACTGGTGATTGTATTTTTCTCTCAATGATCCCTCCCCAGCGTTCAAATTTATACGTGGGCTCCTTTTAACAATTTTGTTTGATCTCTTGAAAAGTTCCCTTGTCTACATTTGAGAACAGCAATGAGAAAGCATATGAGCCTCCCTCACATGATCAGCAAACTGCTTACATCCTTGTGGTTTAGTAACTTCCTCCTTCCCCTTGCCAGCTGCTGAACACATTGCCAGTAACCCTAATTGGGGATGTAAATGGTTCTTTGGATTTTGCTCCATTCCTAACAATATTTCAAGCTTGTAATTAGAGAGTGGATTAAAAAATGATCCAGCTGATGATAAGGGAAAGTATTTCCAGGTTATTCTTTGTATTATACTAGTAAAAATTCATTAGGGCATGTAAACCAGTTTCTTTTATTTCCTCTTCTGTTTCTCAGAAAAAGGTTTTTGGGTTATTTTTGTTTGGTGTGATTTGCTTTTGCTGGGGGAGAAGGTGATAGTGGTAACTTATAGAAATTTTAGAAAAAACAGTAACACATGGAGATAAAATGTGTATAAAATAAGCAAACTGAAAGAGTCTCCTACAAGAAAGGAAGTCAAGCAAAATTCCTTTGACATTTAAAAAATTTTTTCATGATTTGATCCCTCACTGGTATTTGGTAAATTAAAATTTGCTATGTTTAGCTCACAAATTCTAGGTACATATACACTTGTGATTTATTTATGCATATGTACATTTAACCATTATTTCACTCACGTATCCAATAAAAAATTTATTGGACATGTTTATCACTTAATTTATTGTAATTACACATGTCTTTCTACTATTATCTTTAACCTTTGAACTGATAGTTGGTTGACCTACTGCATTTACTAAGTGAGTGCCTTTGTCAATGAGAATTCCTTTTCTTTCTGATGTTTTCTTATTCATAATTTTGATCTTTTTTTTCTTAGTGATCACTTTTTAAATCTAAATTTTAAAAATTGAAGGAATAAATGTAGTGAGTTAAAAAGTACAAAAACCTAGAAAAAATATTACAAGTTAAAATTAAAAAGAAACGTACTTGTGTACTCCCTGATAAATCTTTATGAATATTTGAGTTTTCTCATTTCTGAAATAAAGACTGTTGGACAATGTTGTCCCTTAACTTTTAGAGTCTGTCATTTACTGTTAAGTACTTAATGGGTACACTGGTTATGATGATGAACATGAAAAGTGAAGGACTCAGGCCAGGATTCTACCAGCTAGAAGTCTAAGAAGTCATTATAATCAATAGTTGGCACCTGTTTGCATTGACTTAAAAACTTCCATTAGAAACCAACTTTTTCATTGTGAGAAGGTAAGGACAAGGGAACTGTCATGAGATTGTATTTTATTACAATAGGCTAGATAATGCTGTAATAATGACCAACCTCTAATCTCAATGGCTTAACAGCTGCTTTATTTCTGTTTTTATTTCCAGTTCATATCAGCATTGCTCATATTAGTGGCAATAATCTAAAGTACAGTATCCAAAAAAACCTTCCAAAAATAACTTAGATAAGTAACAAGGAAAGAAAATAAAAGTATGACATCATCTTTTGCCTTTTCAGATTACTGATCAAGTTATGCCCATAAACTATGAACTGGAACAGACTGCCTTTCGTCCCTAAACCCTAACTGGAGATAGAAAGAGTAATCTTTCAATAAGCCTTTGGGGAATAAAGAATTTTCACCAGGGATGGACCAAGAAATAAATATAGGAGATATCAGAAAAAACTTTGATATTATATTCAAAATTGACAATAAATACTTTTTCAAGTTCCAAATCTTACAGAATTTGTTTGGAAAGAGACAAATTAGTTAGTTAATTAACCAGTCTGGCAAAGGAGAGTCTCTTCTGATCGTTGACCTAGGATCTCTGAAAAAAAAAATGTTATTGATTCCATTTTATAGATGATGAGACTGAAGTTCAGAGAGGGCAAATAATCAGTTTGAAATCCAAATCTGGTCACTTCCTCCACATTTTGAACCCACATCTCTCTTTTTAATTCTATCCACCTCAAATGCCTTTCTTTTTCTGCTTCCTGCTAGAATTTCAAAATCCAGCTTCAAGGAAGTCCCTGTTGGACTGCATTCTTAAGAAACAACAGTTCATACTTTCCCAGCTTTTCCTGGGCCTGTATTTGCTTCCTAGGAAATTTAAACAGATTTTTACTTATTAATCCTTGTATCGGGCTTTACATTTTAAAAACCAAGTTTGAGATGTTGATTGATTTTAATGAAAAAAATAAAGACACCTTTACAGTGGAATTATGAACTTCAGGGAGAAGGAAATCTGAGTGAAAACTTTCATGGTGTCCTTCAACTCTTCCCCTCCCCTAACCTGCCCCCAGCATCACCCTATGTTAGGAATGACATTGATCTGATTCTTCCAGCCCAGTCATAAGAAATTTATTCTGCAAAGATGGTGATCCTTGAGTAGGTTCATAAGTCAAGAAATTTAATCCAAAATAAAAGGTTTAAAAATATATAGGACACAAGGAGATGATTTCAGACACTTAAGTCAACTACAATGTATAAAAAAAGAGAAAATCCACAAGCATTCTTGTTCTTATCTGTGCAGAGATGAGTCATCTACTCTCTTGTCTTTTTCTGTCATTCACTCAAACTCCTCTAATTGAAACATCTGGTTACTCTCACTGATATTTCCAGACTGACTATTACACTCATCCTTCACAGATTGCTAAATCCTTCTTGTGATAGAATATGATCTCTTTTAGTTAGTTCTCAGTAGTATTTTAGCAGAGGACTAGCATAAAGATAATATCAACTGATTAGAGGTAAATCTAAGCTAAGACAATGGTCTGCTAAGAAAATAACTATGTACCAAAATCTGTGCTACAATCATATTAAAGAAAGATAGGAAAATGAGTAGAGTGGCTATTTGCCAGAAAACTCTGATCCTGCCCTGATTTTCCCATGGCTATTTGTCATACCATAAAGCACTGGAGTTTAATTTGTTTGTTCTTGTCTCCTTTTTCCCCAGTGTTGCAACTTGCTTACCTAAGCCTCATCAGCCCACTTAGGCAAGCAGAAATGGGAATTTCCATTGAACACATTCCTAAAGAATGTCTGATGTTGGTCATTGAATTGGAAGCAGCTATGTTACATAATGTACATAAAACATTTTCAACTCCTTTTACTATCATCACCCTTCCATTCCAGTGTTTTAATGTTCAACCAGAGAGACTGTGTTTAGAATATGCATGCCTCTTTTCTGAGAGCTCTAAGTATATCTAAAGAGCTAAATCTGATACATGAAATTGGAAATGAAACTCTGATCTGGAAATGGTATTTTTCTATGGCTCTTCATTAAATAAATGCATAGACCTGGTCACTTTAAGTTGACCCACAGCTCAACAAACCACTATAGAAAACCTTTGATAAGCCACTGAAATAGTAACATGAATACAAAGGAGGAAAATGAATAAGTTTCTTATTAATATTTTTCACAATCTGATGGAATATGTAAGTGAAATAATTCATATCTTTATGAAGATTCTGAGAAGCCGACACTGCCAACTGGTGTTAAAAAACATCCTTAGAAAGGAGTTTGAGGTGGCCTGGTACTTTCATGATGTAGGCATGCTCAGTTTGAGCATTTATGTGCATTTTTCTTAATGATTTTAAAATGTATTTCTGTACTCTATATATACTATTTTAATTTAAAATTTAAAAAAATCCTTTTGATTAGTTACACATATCTGTAAATCTCCAACACTGTGTCTAAATAATCATCCTAGTAATATCTAACATTTGACCAACTTAAGTACATTTTCAAAGAAGGGGGAATAAAAACAAGTAAACAAGAGTATTAACAACAATAGTAGCTTCCTTAGTTAAGCACTGCCATGTGCCAGCCACTGATCCAGGCATCAGAAATCCATTGTAGGGGAGAAGTTTCTTGTCCACCAGAGGTCTCAAACTGAGACTTAGGACTGGTAACCTGTACTATTTCCAGGTACAGAATTCAAACTGGGAATGTGGGGAGAGAAAGAAGAATTTGAAGATTTATAGGTGAAATGAGCTCTGTCTGATTAATTGCCAGCCACACCATTTGCTATTGTCTTATACCCACCTATTTCACACATTTATGTGTGTGCACCTGCAGGGGCCCAGTGGGAGGCCAAGTTCCCAAGCAGTCCTAGGCTCTTCTGTTCACAGGATGAATCTGCAATTCAAACTTTCATGTGAGCATCAAGCTATAATGTCTGAGCAAACTCCCAGATCTCCAAGCATTTCTTAGTAGTGAACACAAATTTATAGGCCAAACAAGGTGATAAGCATATAAATGCAACTAAGACTCAACGAACCTCTGTTATAAATGCTGTGAGAGTCCAGTGGATCCCTCATTAACCTTCTAAGTAGTCACAGCCATGCCATAAGCACTAATTATCCTCATAAAATGTAGTGAAAATTAAAATCATAACCAGGTTTTACTGTTGTTGTTTTGAAAAGCAGTGGCCTTGTACTTTGAGAAATTGTAAAATGTTTTCTTGTGCTCATATCCTTTTCATTTTATCTCCATCTCTCCCTCCCTCTCTGAGCTCTCTCTTGTGCTCCAATTGTTATACTGCTGTTTATAAGGCTTAACCACCCAGCCTGAGAGGAAGTAGATGGTAGTGATTTTACTTTACTCACTTTGCATGCTCACTGCCTAACATACTGTTTAAAACCAGACAGCCAATCAATAAGTATGGGTTCAATAGTGAAGAAGCTATAAAGACTAATCAAATTACATGAGACTGAATATAAATAAGAATCCATTTAATCTGGTAGAAAATTCCAGCCCTACAATGGAATTCTCTAAAATGTTAAAATTGTATTATATTTTAATTAGTTCAATATCCTCATTTAAAAGTGAGGGCTCATAAGGCAAGAAAGGAAAGGGATAAGGATTTTTTTTTAATAACTGTAAAACCAAGCTGTCATTATTTGTAGATACTATGTTTTCCATAGAACACTTTCTATTATTTGTAAGTTATTAGAATTAGGCATAAAATCAACTGCATTTTGATATGCCAGCAAAAATGAAATTAGAAAATGCAGTTTTAAAAAATACCACTTACAATAGCAACAACAAAATAAGTAACCAAAAAGTAAGTCTAACAAAAGTTGTGCAAAATCTTTTTGGAGAAAGTTATAAAACTGGTGAAAGATATTAAATGAGACCTAAATAAACTGGACAACATTTTTTTTCTGGGTAGGAAATGTTAACTACCTTAATATTCTCATTTCTCTCCAAACTGTTCTATATATTCAATAAAAATCCCAGTAAGATGTTTTGTGGAACTTTATAGTCTAACTCTAAAAAGTATAAAGAAGAGCCAGGGCCAACAATAGTTCAGGTAAATGTACAGGCAAATGTGTTCTACCAGAACCAAGATGTAGTTTACAGCTTCAGGAATTAGGAGTGTGTGTTATTAATAAAAAAAAATGAAAAACACACAAATGAAACATAATGAGAACCCAGAAATGGACCCATACTCAAATCAAACAGGATATATGATAGATCAGAGGAGTTTTTCATATTAAAAAAAAAAAGATGGATGGAAGGAAGGAAGGAAGGGAGGAAGAAGGGGAAAGAAAGAAAAAGTGTGCATATATCCAGAAAAGTCACATAGCCAGCTAAGGTAAAGCTATGCTTAGACTAGTGGTGAGCAAACTCATTAGTCAACAAAGCTAAATATCAATAGTACAATGATTGAAATTTCTTTTGAGAACCAAATTTTTTAAACTTAAACTTTTTCTAATGCCACTTCTTCAAAATAAACTTGCCCAGGCAGTGGTATTTTGTGTAAGAGCCACACTCAAAAGGCCAAAGAACCACACATGGCTCACGAGCCACAGTTTGCCAAACCACTGGCTTAGACCATTATCCAGAAGCAAATTGTTCCACTTCATGTGTATTCATTTCTAATTATTTTCCCCTTTTCATTGCTTGTAGCTTTGGCATTGCCTCACCAGAAATGTTCTCATGGTTTGTTTGTTTTGTTTTTTTGTCAATTTCCCCCCCATGAGTTAGACACTTCTCACCAATTATAGTGACCCTTTCTCAACCTTTTATCTATTTCTCTTTTGTTTTAAATATTTTCTAAGTTGCCTAAATTTCCACCATTCTTTTCAAGTTTAAGGGGGGAGGAATGGGAAACAGTGTATAGTAGATATGATGCAGTTTGGAAAGCCTACTCTCAAATGTGATGCCAATTAACCAGGGAGTGGGCAGGGAGATGAGGGAAGTGTCTCAGACTAGTGAGGAAACAGCAGAGACTAAAACACTCCAAGGCAGATAGGATAAAACACGCTTGAGAAATGGGAGAAGAGTACAAAATGACATTTTTTTTTGCAATTAAATAAAAATATCATGCTCAAAGTCACTAATCACCCAGAGATGCAAATCAAAACAACAATGAGATACCATCTCATACCTGTCAAAATGGCTATCATCAACAAATCAACAAACAACAAGTGCTGGCAAGGATATGGAAAAAAAGGAACCCTTTTGCACTGCTGGAGGAAATGTAGACTGGTGCAGCCACTGTGGAAGACAGTATGGAGTTTCCTCAAAAAAGTTAAAAATGGAACTTCCATTTGACCCAGTAATCCCACTTCTAAAAATATATCCCAAGAAGCCAAAAATGCCAGTCAGAAAGAATATATGCACTCCTATGTTCATAGCAGCATAATTCACCATAGCTAAGATTTGGAAACAGCCTAAGTGCCCATCGGCAAGTAACTGGATTAAAAAACTGTGGTATATCTATACAATGGAGTACTATGCCACTTAAAAAGAAGGAACTTTTACCATTTACAATAGCATGGATGGAACTGGAGAGCATTATGCTAAGCGCAATAAGCTAGTCTGAAAAAGATAAATATCGCATGATCTCACTCATATGTGGGATATAATGATCAACATAATTTGATGAACAAAAATAGATCCAGAGACAAATGGCAGAGGAGGTGGTGGTGGGGGGAGGGTTGGGGGTTAGAGAGCAATCAAAGTACTTATATGGATGCATATTAGTATAACCAATGGACACAGACACTGGGGCAGTGGGGGCTTGCCTAGGGTGGGAGTGGCTTGGTGGGGAATCAATGGGGGGGGAAGGAGACATGTAAAACTTTAGACAATAAATAAAAAATATAAAAATAACTGGGTAAGAAGGCTCATTTAGAATTTCAAATAATACAGCTTAGTATTGAGTTTGATGTACTTTATTTAAGAGAAAACAGCCCATGGATTGGGGGAGTTCAGTGCCTCTCAGCCATGGAGCCTTCTTCCTGAGGGACTTGGGGCAAGCAGGAGCCTGTTTTGCATACATAATGTTAGCAGAGATAATGAGGAAAAGGCATGATTGAGGCAGAGATCAGGAATGTCCTGGGAAGGCCAGCAAGTCTTGGTTTTTAGGGTCAGGTAAAGCTGAGCTGGAGGATTGTGAATGCTGTGTGTGAGGTTTCCTAGACTGTGAGGCATCTCCTGCAAGTGTGGACAGAGGTAAGTCTAGATCTGTGTGGCGGGCTGGATCCCTGGGCAGCCTCCATTTGGTGGATCCTGATAAATGAATGTCATTCATTAGGGGGTATCGATCTTAGCTCCAACAGTTGGTAGCTAGAAGCAATATAAAATTAAGCAAAGTCCACAGTTGGTATATTCATTTAAATACCAACTAAGATTCATTTATTCAACTAATATTTGGAAAGCATGTGTATTATTGGTACCTACCCTCATACCAGAGAACTGGGCTGCAGTGGAAAAAAACAAATCCTTCCTTCATCAAGGATTTAAGGTTCAAGAGGCAAAGGAATGTTAAAGGAAATTTCTCAGATGTGCTGATTCTGAGCAAAGGTCTTGGTTTACTTCAAACTTGCTTTAAAGGTACTAACTTCAAGTTCAAATTTTCCTTCTGCAGTCTTTATTGGAAAAACAAATAAACAAACAAACAATGTATTGATAAAATTATTAGTCTGGGTACTAGAAAAAAAAATATGTTAAAGCTTGTTGATCTAGTCCCAAAATGGTTTAAAGGTTTTAAGTTTGCAAAACTATCATCTATATATCTATTTTGTAGGCTCAGCTATAAATAATTTCATTAGCTAGGTCATCAGACATGTTAGCAATTGATAAAGAAAAATTGCCCTAGATGTTATAAAAAAGTAATTATGTTTTCCCTCAGTTTTAAGACAATTTGTTTCATTTTCAATCCTTAAAATTTCTCAGAAAAAGGGGATATACATAAACTGAAAATGATAATATATATTGCCTATTGTGAGTAAAGATTGGGAAAGAGCTTTTTGTGACAAATAAGAACTATTAATAAGAGCAATTAATAAAAGCATAAATGATAATATAAAATGTTCAATGTCTGCTAAATTGAATTAGGATGATATATGATCATTTCCTGCCAGAGGAATTCCACTGGTTTTCTGTCTTCTATCACACCCTATATATTTTTGTGAAGGTTATTTAAGATAATGTAGGTAAAACCACCTGGCACAAAGTAAGCATCCAATAAAATTATAATTAATTATAGTATCATCATCATTTTTTTCCAGTCAGCATGGATATACTCTGCCTATTGCACCTTATATTTGGATCTTAGCTCCAACAGTTGGTAGCTAGAAGATGGGGGAAGATCATTTACTATTTTTCACTTAAATTCTCCATCTATAAAATTGGGATAAAGTATCTAGAACTACATCACAGAGTTCTAATGGAAGCTAATGGAAATAATATCAGTAAGTATCTACTGCCATATGATGCAGTTCTCATTAAGTGACATTCCTTGACCCAGAATAACCAGACCTGGAATTTCGGCCAATTAAGAGACATTCCTGTGTTATCAATGAATAAATGGGCATTTAATTTGTCAGTTTGATTATAAGTTTTGTTACTGTGGGGCAGTCCTTAGGGTCTCTAGGCTCTTTTCATTCCTGAAGAAGGTGAGCAAAATTGAGGACAAAATCAGCATAGCTTATCAATAGTTGTTCATATAAGAGACTCTACATCATGAAACATTTTTTCTGATGCAAATTGAGTATAAATACAGAAAAAGAAATGAAAATTAGAGTACTGGGTTCCATGTTATATGTAGAAATGGGAAAAAAATGGATAAAAATTTCTATAGATGGTTTGCAGGGAGCTGAGTCTGACTTGGGGTCCCTTTGGCTGGTAAACATGAGATTAGTTTCTCAGAGAGTCATATCCTCTGTCCCATCTCCCATGCTCATCCATATGCCCCATGTATTGAGAATGGCTCCAGGCTCCAGCCATTCTGAACTACCTAATATTCTTGGATGATTTTGTGATTTCTCATTTCAATGCCTTTATCTCTCTGACAAAAGTGGCTCTGTTTCCCTTCACTCTTTCTTCTATGCTGGCATTACTTTTAAGATTCATCTCAAATGTCATTTCCTCTGGAAAGACTTCCTTCACTTACCCCATCAATTCCTTTCTCTGTGTTTTTTGGATTCTGCCTTGACTTTCACAGTATCTTTTGTTTCTCTATCTCCCCCAAAGCACAAAATGTAGGTACTGTGTTTTTTACTTCTCCTTGACAATTTTTTTTTAACCTCAAGCCTACTCCATAGTAAGTTGTCACTAATACTTAACCTGACATTGAGAAATCATAAATGGAGATAAAAATAAGGTCAAATAAACTGGTGGGTTGTGTTCAGCTGGCCGATCTGCACGATTACTCGTATCTCAAATGTTGCTCGTATTTCAAAGCAAAAATTGCTCGCTCGACGGCTCGTATCTCAAAAATCTCGTATGTTAGGGCACTCATATCTCGAGGTACCACTGTATTATACACCCTCATTTTTTTTATTTCTCCTCCTGAAAGCTGATTCATAACTCTAGCTGCTTAATATCCTTAAAACTTAATGCCTAGTCTCCTTTTTTACCTCATTACTGTTATCATCCTTAATTGGACATTAGACTTTATATTTTTCCATCAACTCTCAGCTTTGTGCTGAGAATTCACCATTGTGCTTGCATTTGTTTCCTCTCCAGATATCTATTCCAGCTGTCTATGGCCTGATTTACACTCATGCTCAGGTAATTGGTTCCTCTGGTTCTTTCCTTTGCCAATTCAAAATCCTATTTATTCTTCAAAACTCAGTTTAATTCAAATGACACTTTCTGTGAGCTTTTTCATAACCAAATATCTAGGCCCCTGACATGCTTTTAGATTCTATATCTTTCATTTACTTACTTTAATCTTGGGTTGGGAACTCAAGAACTTTGAGGATTTTTCTTTTCATCTGCCATATGGAAGTAATAGTTGTCTTACAGAATAATGGTAAATGTGCAACCTAGTTTATAAAGTACAAAGTAACTAGAGTGTAATAGATACTTAAAAATCCTGATGATAATTTCCATTCTTATCAAAGTTACTTTGGCATTTTTATTTTATCATTCTTTCACACATTACAACATTTTCCCATGTGTTATTGGTGTCTGTTCACTTGTTCACTTCTTGTCATTGGATTTGGGATTATGAGTAGATATTCTTTTTTTAAGGAAGCACACATGTACATGTGTGTGTGTGTGCATGTGTGTGTGTGTGTGTCTGAATGAATCTTTGTTGGTACTGAGCATATTTACTCATGGCATAGATCCAATAAGTAGATGGTAAAACGATTTAAGCTAATGCGTTAAGTACAAGAAATAAACAGAATTTTAATAAGAAAGAATCCTACATAAGCTAGCACAAAATATATATTAGTAAACACGATAGTACTTTATGAACTGTAGCATTTTACACAAATTGGTGTCTGTACACTTGTTCACTTCTTGTCAAATCCAAAGTTCTCAAGTTTCTTAATCGCAAATCCAAAGTTCTTGAGTTTCCAGTCCACACTTCTGATTATATTAGAATAAAGTTGAAGAACATTGATGTTGAATTGTTTTGTTTGTGTCCTCTAGTTACCATTAAGAATACAGTTCACAACTCTGCCTTTCACTGCTTTTCTTCCCTGAGGATGTGAGACAAAATGATTCCCTTTTGAGAGCAATTAAACTTGTTCGCCATTTTCCACCAATGGTATTACTTGACAGAGCTGAGCACAAGCCTCTAATAGCTCCTCTTTCCTAGATACTGCAGGAAAGTCTCAAGGGCATCTGGTTTAAGCAAAGAAACACAGGCTTATTATGTGACCAATATGTATATCAACTGGAAAGAAACATAACAAAAGATTCAAAAATTGCCCTGACTAGGTTTGCTCAGTGGATAGTGCATCGGCCTGCAAACTGAAGGATCTCGGGTTTGATTCTGGACAAGGGCATGTATCTTGGTTGCGGGCACAACCCCACTAGGAAGTGTGCAGGAGGCAGCTGATCAATGTTTCTTTCTCATCGATGTTTCTAACTCTCTATTCCTCGCCCTTCCTCTTTGTAAAAAATCAATATAATTAAAAAGAAAACTTAAAAAAGATTAAAAAATTGAAGGTATACAGCAAATGGACTGGTCTTTAACACAATTTTTGTATTTCACAAACACAGATTTTTTTCCCCCAACATATGCCACTGACAGAAACTCTTCCATTATATGTAATATTCACCTTTGTATTAGTATGAAGATCTTGCTTCTAAAATCATTTTTCAGGAAGTTGATTTACAGCTTTAAAGTTGCTGTTCCTTATGTGTTTCTAAGAAACTGAAAGTTACCAAGTTAGTATATGGAATTAAGAACTGAGGCTAAAATAAAAATAAAGACAACTAAAAATATTTCATGCCCTCAATTTTTGAAGCCCTGAAGTGATTTCTTTTTTAAAGAGTTCATACTATGGCCCTATTCGAAAATATTTCTATCATTGCCATTTTATTCTTAAGAGTATAGTTTAATGTCAGTTTAGACATAGAATCTAGGTTGCTTCAGATTAAATAAAGATTGAAAGAGACAGGCCTTTTCAGATTTAAGGAAAAACCTGCCTACTCATGGGACCTCTGTAGGTAAAATATGAGAGTATCAAAAATATTTTTAATTAAATTAAAATAGATTCTGATAGTAAGCAATAAGATATATAGGGCAAAATGTGTCTGAAAGTACTCACTACAGTTCATATAGAAGTTTTATATTTACTGGGATATATTTTGTGCTTGCTTATGCAGGATTCTTTCTTGTTAAAAGTATCTGTGTTTCTTGTACTTACCACGTTAACTTAAATATTTTCACCATCTACTTTTTTTATGAGACCCTCAGCATACATTTATTGGTTCTGTGCCATGAGTATGCTCCGTACTAGTAATAATTCACACACACACGCACACACACACACACACACACACATACATGCATGTACCCATGTGCTTGCTTAAAAAAGAACATATTCTCATAATTGCAAATCCAGTGACGAGGAGAGATCAAGTGCACAGACACCAACAACACATGAGAAAATGTGGCAACGTGTGAAAGGACTGATAAAAAAAAAATGACCTTTCATTCCGTCAGTGACAACCATGATATATATTAAGCTCTACCATATGCGAGGCACAGTATGAGTTGCTTTATAGATTATACTTATTGGCTAGATTGCTACCCTCCTCCCCCATCCCCTTCATTATTCACCAGTCACACACATCCATAGGAGAAATTCTGTAACCAGTTATCTTGAGGAAAGATATGATCAGATAAATCTACCCCCCTCTATTCTTTATCATGTCCCATGCTTTAAGGCTCTCAGCTCAGCTTCCCCTTTTAGTTACTCAGTCACTCCCATCCAACCATCCATCCAAACCTATTTAAGAGTGTGCATTGACTTACTGTGACTTAGACACTTCCTAAGGGATGCAAAACAGACATGGTTTCTATTACCACAATACTTTAATAGGAGGGACAATAATCAAGCAATTACTTAAATACCTAAATAGTAATATACTAAAATGAGAGCTATGCTAGAAAGAAATGTAATATGAGAGAGAATAACAGTCTAGTTTAGAAATTAGAAGCTTAGAAAAAATTAAAGAAATAGTGTATAAATGGGCATTTAAGACTGATTGGGAGTTACTCAGATGAGAAATGGAAGGAATTGGGAGAGTATTCCAGGAAGAAACACTAAAATTTAATAAGTGTCTAAGCATTGGAATAACTAAAAGAGGATTAGGCAATAAGAATCACCACTCTGATACAGAGCCATGTCAATGAATACTGATTAGAAATAAGTGTCAAAAATATGCCATACAACTGGTCCAATGAGAATCAAGCTATAGACAGGGTAGCTTGCACCTCCTACCCTGTGGCAATAAGAATCACCACTCTGATACAGAGCCATGTCAATGAATATAAACTAGAAATAAGTGTCAAAATTATGCCATACAACTGGTCCAATGAGAATCAAGCTATAGACAGGATAGCTTGCACCTCCTACCTCTATAAGCACTGAACGCTTAGTCCTGTCACTGACTACCACAGCTGCTAGTCCAAGGTTTTGATCATTTTTCCCTTGACACCATGGCTGGAGGAAATGTCTCACAAAATTCAATTCATTGTGTCAACAGTTCTCTATTCAAAGTCTATGTCAGGTACATCAGATTGATGGATAGTCTTATTCACATGATCTAATTAACAGCAAATGTGAGAAAAAAGGATTTAAATATCTATTGTGGGATGAGGGCTATATCTCTAAATTTTCTCACAAACAAAAAAAAAGGTTTATATGCTGAAAAATTGAAAACAATGTCAGATTTTGACTACATTTTGTCATATAGTCTCACAGATATGCCAGGATTTGATTCTGTAATGTATAGGAGAAATCTGAACTAGGCATCTAAATTTAGAATTTTTTAATTGACTCTCTGGTTATGGATAATATCATTAAAAAATATAGACAGAAAGGGAAAGAGACCTTGGATTCAGCTACTGAGAGATTTCAACATATAATAGAAAGTGATAGAAGGATGAATTGGCAAGGTAGACACAGAAGTAAAGAGGAAAACTAGAAGAATGTTGTGTCACAGAAGGCAAGGGGGTCTTTCAAGACAGAGAGAGAATTTAATTGAGTCAAATGATGTTGAAAAGACAAGATAAAGTGCCAAAAATGTACAGATATTATTTATAGAAACATGTTGATTTTAATAAGAGCTGTTTCCAGACAGTGATGATGTAGAGATGGAGAAAGAGATTACAATGGATTTGGAGGTGAGTGAGAAGAACAGAGACACTTATAATTATTTTGAACAGTTAAATGATAAAGGAAAGAAGTGCAGTTTTATTGACTATCTCATTTTGCCTCCATTAATAACATGTGTCTTTGCTGTCAATCACACTTCGTACTTCATAATAATGTGTAGCGCAGAACATTGCTTGCTTACTTGCTTGCTTTTTTTTTTTTAAGTACTGGCATCCCTTACTAGGAATTTTTTTAGGGACATGTCCTATATTCATTTTTTTCACATATTATGTTCTAAGGGCCTAAAGCAAGTATTTTGTGAATCAGTGTTTTCAAGTATAAGCTATACAGGAATCTTGAAAAGTAAGTATTAAGAAAATTAGACTTACTAAGTTTATGCAATGTTTTCATGGTTTTCCTGCTATGAGTGTAAGTCAAGATTTAAATTCATTATGCTACATCAACTCCTATAATTTTTCACATGTATGCATAAATTGCATCATTCTCATGGTCATTATGAGACTTCACATTTTCATCCGAGGGAGGAAAAAAAAACAGACAAAGATGCTAAGAACAAATGATATATAGCAGTTGAGTCTGTTATATTTTTTAGGGAATCATTGATATTTTTAAGGTCCAGTGGCTTCCTCTTAATGAAAGCTATGTCACATGACCACCAGAAATATAATGAATCCTGTGACATCAACATTGTTTAACAGCGTATATTGTCCTGAATAAAATTGAGGCGATGTTAGCTAGAGAAGGAAAGCACCAATACTGGGTAGATGACTAGCAGCATCTATCTCAGCACATAATTACATAATCAAAAAGCCATATATATTGTAAAATAACCTTGGGAAGTCTCCATATTGAAGATATGAATACGACACAACTAAATTTTCTGCACCAACAGAACATATCACCATTCTTCCCCCCCACCTCCGCCCCAGTTGAATGCCAGTTGAAGTTAGGTTGACATATTATAATCCTTAAAATTTCATTTACTTTGTTAACATTGGTCATAGAGTTGGTTGCAAAGGTTCCCAAAGACACAACGGTTCCTCTTCTCTCACCAGATATCCCTCCTGCCCCTGCAGGAACTTCCCCCGCCCCCCACCTCCTCCCCAGCTACAGTTAGTTCCCTTATCTGCTGGGCCAGCTGCATTCTACCTCAGTCTATTGCTTCAGTTCCCTGTGAGCCTGTGTAATTATTCTCCTGGAACCGATGGATGCCTCATCCTCTCATTACTATAAAATTTGCCTCCCACAGCCCTTGCTTGGTCACTTCCCTCCCAAGGGGTCACTTCTCTTGAATTAGTAGCTAACAAAATAAAAATTCTTGTGGCCTTTCATGACAAGTAACGTCCTCTCCTGGGCTGTGAGTATATGTGGCTAATAATCTGCTGTCAGTTTCATCTATTCCATGTTGGGTGTCCTATGTTTGAAAATCTATTAGTTAGGGTAAAAGATCCCTTCCTCACCAACAGAGTGAATAGGAAGTGATCTGAAGAATTGTCAATAGAAAATTGCTAAAATTTAACAGTTTTAAATCTCACTCCATTTAGTATATGTATATTTATGAGTATATTTTGCTGTCCTTCTGTAGCCTCTTCCCAGTGTTATGAAGTAATTGAACTTACTGGAGAAACCTTAAACATTCTATCTACCACTGTAAAAAGTTAACTTAGCCCTTATGGGAGATTTAGGACTCTTATGGAGACATGTCAGGTTATTGTAAAGTTGTTACTCTAGTATGAGTTTGAACACCTGCATACAGGAATTTAGTGACACTTCATAAATTATATATTTTCCTGATTTGAAAAATAATTGAGAGACTGTCTCTCTCAGGAAATAGCAAAGGGAAGCAGTTAGAGGTTTACAATGTAACGGATATAATAGGCCTTGTCATATTCCAGTTTGGGGGCCTGAATGCCACCCCCATCCTCAACATCTCACACAAAGTTATATATTTATAGTTATAATCCTACATAATAAAAGCCTAATATACTGTGTCCAGTCAGCTGTTCAACCAATCAAAGCATAATATGCTAATGACATGCTAAAGCTACTCAACCACTCTCTATGATGTGCACTGACCACCAGGGGGGCAGACAATTGACCAGTCAGCCAGCCCCTATGATGTGCACTGACAACCAGAGAACTGATGCTCTGACCGGTAGGTTAGCATGCTGCTGAGGTCCAGCCAATCAGGACTGAGATGGGCCAGACATGCCCTGGAGTCCTCCTATGGTTTCTCCCCAGCTGGCCAACCTCCTGCATCCCTCCCTGGCCCCAATTGTGCACTGGTGGGGTTCCTTGGCATGGCCTGCACTCTCTTCCAATCCGGGACCCCTCGGGAGATGTCAGAGAGCCAGTTTCAGCCCACTCCTACAGGCCAGACTGAGGGACCCCAATGATGTTCAAATTCATACACTGGGCCTCTAGTATATGTATAATCTTGACATGCTTTGAAAATTCCAAGGAGAAATATTCTTGTTCAAAATTTGCCGACCCCTGGTGGTCAGTGAATGATTCCTTTAGAGAATGTGGTGAGACAAGCTGTTTATCATCATGAATGATCTAAGAGAGTTTGGATTGAGCATTAACATTTCTGCCTTTGGGGAGGTGATTAAAAGCGTTCTAAATATGTACTTTACTTTGAAGCATTCTGCAGTCTTGCCTATGGATTTTGACTGAGCAAATTTTTAGTTTCTACTTTCTTTTCAAAGGATATGTGCCAGTTCAAATATCTAGATAACCCAAGTGTGCAAAATAAACGTACCTTCAGCAGAGAACAGAAAGCTTTACACATGACATTTTGAACACTGAGAAGCATTTTCTTGAATTAGTAATTAACAAAAGAAAAATTCTCTAAATTGTTTTTTCTTATCCTGAGATTTCTCTCCCATTTTATTTAAAAGAATCATAACAATTTAGCCTGATATCTTGAGGAACCAATTTCTAAAAGAGCTCTACTTCATAACTATAGTTCAGTGTGTTTGTGTTTTTAAAAATCAACTAAACGAACATTTATTGTACATCCTGCCAGTACTGGATAGGAGATACAAAACACATCTCTGCTCTGAGCTTGCTTAATATAAAGGGCTCCAGCTCAACAACACCTTTTCTCCAAGACAAATGGTTTAAAAGTGAGGTATTTTGTGGTGATTATCAGAGGGAAAGGGGACTTGGGGAAGAAGGAGAGTATAAAGGAGGGGTAAATGGTGATGGAAGGAGACTTGACTTGGGTTTGATGAACACACAATACAATATACAGATGGTGTATTATAGAATTGTATACCTGAAACCTATATAATTTTATTAATGTCACCCCAATAAATTCAATTAAAAATAAAATTAAGGTGAACATCAATGATTCATATTTTAGATAGAAAAATAATTATAGAACAGTAAATCAGCAATAACTTGATAAAAATTGCTGTAAAAATGTTTAAATCATGAAATATCTAAGTACAGTGACAATTTTTAAGAAGAAATAAAATCCGTGGGAAGAACTTGACAAAGCATTAGCAATCCTATATTTTACAAAACAGGGAAAGAAAATGATGTGCATAAAAAGAAAAACTGTCATTGATCAATTAGCATTTATTACATCCTTATTATGTTTCAGGCCTTCTGCTGAGAGCTTTGTAACTATTACCTAATTTAATTATCACCAAACCACTCTGAGGTAGATATCATTATTATTCCCATTTCACAAATGAGGAATCTCAGGCTCAAAGACATTAAATAACCTTCACGAGACTATAGAACTAGTAACCAATGGAGTTGGCATTTGAGCTATGCTTTTAAAGATGTTTGGATAAGTTTTGACAAATTCTGTTAACATGTAGAGTACTTCTTAGGATTATATTCAGATTAGAGGCCCAGTGCATGAAATTCATGCACAGGTGCAGCCTGTAGGCCTGGCTGGTGATCTAAGGGCAGGTCCCAGCTGACCTCTGGGCCCTGGGCAGCACCTAGGCCACTCGTCCTTCATGCGCCCCCCTCCACCTGAGTCATTGGACCCCAGCCCAGCTCCCTCAGCACTTAGGAACCAGGTGGCAACCCTATACCCCAACCACCACCACCACTAGTCACCATCTGCAGGGCAATTGGCAGGGCAATTGGGTCCCGCTCACACCAGCCTTGACCTGGCATCGCTCGCTCCCCTGCTCCACCATCCCACCATGATCCCATTCCTGCACACTGCTGCCCACTACCAGCGCTGCATTGCCCACACCAGCCATGTTCCATGCCGACCCCTGGTGGTCAGTGCATGTCATAGTGAGTGGTCAAACATGTCATAGCTAGTGGTTGAACTCCTGGTCAAACATGTCATAGCAAGTGGTTGAACTGGTCAAACTCTGGTCAAGGGGACAATTTGCATATTAGGCTTTGATTATATAGGATGCCTATAACTGAAAATTTCTAAAACCTAAGTAAGATAGAAATTTATGTTCTCATGTGAAAAACTCAAGTGCCGGATGGTCTAGATTTGGAACAGCAGTTCTAAGAGAGTACCAAAGACCTAGCTTGTAACTTCTCCCTAACCAGCATCTCTTCACAACTCTCATCCTTGAGATTACTTCATGGTTTATTTAGGTGAGCTGGCTTCCCTTTAACAGCTTTTATGAAATTCTGGAAAATGGCCACTGATAGCTCTTAGCCACAAATTTGGTCACTAACCCTAACTGTAAAGGAGGATAGGTGATGCAGTCTTTCATTATAGGTGCCAGTGTGCCCAGCTCAAAAAGGAGAGTTCTGTTACCAAGGAAGAAAGTGAGAATGGATGTTGGGAAAGGAATATCATTATCTCTGCTGGAAATATCTGCAAATTTTGCATCCTCACCATGCTATATATTACATCCCCAGAATGCAGATTGCATTTTAAAAATTTATTATCTTATCAAAAATCTATAACATTAAAGCTACTCTTTAAAGTATTTATATGCAGTAAAATCTTAAATAATGGAAAAAATCAAATGGGAGGTCATATTTAATTTAGTTCTTGGTTTTAGGATTTAACAACAACCATTTTTGTGTCAGCCCTTAAAAATATAGCATTGATTATTGCTTTAGTATATAGATTCTAGTGATCCCAGTCAATATCACTCACGGAGTTCTCTGAAGTGCTGATGGCAGTCACTTTAGTTATCATTGATTCATTTACATTGCTCTATATTTGTTTGATGAACAGTTGTTTTAAAAGTACTGTTTGAAGCAGAACTAGATGGTCAGAAGAGATTAAAAGAAAATAAACCATTTTCTGTCATTAAAAGGGACTTAAAGTCTAAAAATATATACATTTTTAATTACGTGTTTTTGTTTTGAAATGATCTCAAATTACAAGAGTTGTAAGCATAGTAGGAATAATTTTTGCCCTGATCATTTGAAAGTAAGTTTTTAACAAGATGCTCTAATGCCTCTGATTACTTTTTTGTGTATTTCCTTAAAAAGTAACATTCTATGTAATCGTAGCAAAACCATTAAAATCAGAATGTTAAATATTGAAATATGATCAACGAATCATCGTATCCCATTATAGTTTCATAAATTATACCAATACTGTGTTTACTATCAAAATGACCCAGCTCAGAATTATGTTTTTGATGCAGTTTTCATGCTGCTCTTTTTCAACTTTTCCAGTTTTCCTGTGACTTTAAGGAGCTTGATAATTTTTACAATTACAGGACACTCGTTCTATAGCACTTTCATCAAACTTGGGTTCATCATTTCCTCATAATTAGATTCAAGTAATTTGTTTATTGCAGGCAGACAGGAACATGAGAGCAGTGATGCTGAGTGACTCCTATCAAGTAGCACATAATTTTGATTTGTACCATTACTGGTGATGTGTTCTTTAATTGCTTGATTAGGGTAATATTTGCCACGCTTCTCTAAAGTTATACTTTTTTCCCTGTATAATTAGTAAATATTTTGGGAGGAGACATCTTATGTATATCTTAGTATACCTCATGAAACTTTCAGCTTATCCGTGCATGTGGTCTATATGTATATAGACTCATAGAATCCTATTTAATTAAATGGGTTTCCATCCATTACAATCATTTTTTATTCTGTTGCTCATGTTGTCCCAAATTTGGTCGACGAGTGCCCATTTTAGCTGGCCTCTGTATCCTTTTGACATAACTCCATCATTCCTTAGACATTTCTTTTCTTTTTTGTTGTTAAACCTCACCCACAGACATTTTATCCATTTATTTTTAGACAGAGTGGAAGAGGGGGAAAGGAGGTGGAGAGAAACATCGATGTGAGAGAGAGCTATCAATTGGTTGCCTCCCCCATGCACCCTGACCAGGGCCAGGAAATGAACCTGGAACCCATTTACTTGCCCTTGGCTTGGAATCAGGCCCTCAACCCTTTAGTACATGGGCCAACACTCTAACCACTGAACAACACCATCCAGGGCAGGCACTTCTTTCTTTCTAGCACAATAGAATATTTTGTACTTTCCTTCCCCCAAACCTGTATCCAGCTATTTCTCCACGAAGTCTTTGTGCTTTTTCTTTTTATTGGAGAATGGTATTTACAAATCAAGATTTGGGGGCTAGGTGTGTTTACTGCCCCATGTCCTCTCGCTGGGCAGAACTAGAGAATAGATATAAATATAAAGATATAGGTATACACCCATACGTGCACACTCACAATTACATCTATATTTGCCTGTATATCTAACTATATATACACATTGGGTATTATGAGGTCACCCTGCTATCTCAAGTCCAATCCAGGACCACAGGTTCCCTCTAGTTTTCTCTTTTGCCATGCTGCAACTTCCTTTTCTGAAATCAATCTGGTTCACATTATTCTTAATATATTTATTTGTCAAAGCCCCAGAAATGAAATCTCCATTACAGTTGTCCACTCTGACCTCTGGCTGATGCCCTCCTCTTCCTACTTGAGCTCTGACACACTTTCCTGAGCTACTTCCACTCCCTGTGTTCACACCCTCCTCACTTCACTCCCCTCCTCACTCCACCCAGACTACATACCCTGGGCTGCATTGTACAGGGGTATGAAATAGGCAACCTACTGACAAGAAGTGGACAGGGGTTACTAACTTTGGTCTCAGAATCATTTATTCCAACTCCCAGTATTGGGTGCCTTCTTCACCTTGCTCCAGCTTCAGCACCCTGTGGGGGGCCATCTCCCATCACCCCACACTCTTGGGTTCCAATATGATTGTTGCAATACCCTCTTATAAAGATGCCCTCCCTAACCCCCTTATTCCTTGCTCTGTGCCATAATGGCCTTCCACCATAAACACCTACTATTGGCCCCACCAAATGTTTTTTTAGCTGAATTATTTAGGAATGAAAAGAAAGAGAAAGAAAAGAAAGGGAAGAAAAGAGAAAAGAAGTGAAGTAGGAAGGATAAGAGTAAAAACAAAGTGGATAAGGAAGAAAAAAAAGAAGATATAAACTTGCGGGGAGAAATAATAAAGTGATGAATTTCAGTGATCCTGAGAGTTCATAGTCTGGTGATTCCTAAGCCTGGTTAAATGCTGGAATCACCTGGAGAATGTTTTAAAAATTATGATCATGAATGTCCAGACGAGATTTATTTAGCCAGGTCCCCTTTTGTCCTGTTAATGATTTTAATGATTTGTTATAGTACACAGGTGTTTTCAATCTGCCTTGGCAGGGCCCTGCAGTTTCCTTCAGCGTCAGGGGATGCAAGTCTCCTCTTCCACTTTAGCAGGACAGGATGGAGCTCTAAATGTGTTTTCTGTGTTTGGTCTCCAATGCAGCATTCCATTAAAAGGTTTGTCTGATTTTAAAATGGTGGGAAAGCTTATAAAACATCATTTTGCTTATCGTAATCATTTCCTTTGGCCTTTACTATAGTCAAGGCAAATTCTGTAAATACGCAAGGATTCTTTTAGAAATATAAGCACTCTTCAGCACAACACAGATTACTCGAACTGCCAATCTAATTTAATATTGTATCTAGTCATACATATCATTTCATAATATTATTATATAGTTAATAGACTCATTCTTCCATACAAAGGCTAAATTGAAAAATTACTCATTCTTTCTAATACCTGATATTTTAGAAATGAATTCAATGTATAAGCTAAATCATAACAAACATTTAGAGCTATAGCTTTTTTTTACCAATAAGCAGTTGAAGTACAGTGATGTATACATATGTAGATTTCATATCACATTATTTCTTTTTCATTTTTCTTTATTGTTGAACATATTACAGATGTCTCCCATTTTCCCCCATTGACCCCTCCACACTGAATACATTTTAATTATTTTTTATAAATATTTATTGTTCAGATTATTACAATTGTTCCTCTTTATTCTCCCCATAGTTCCCCTCCACCCAGTTCCCACCCCACCCTCTGTCCTTACCTCCCCCCCATTGTCATCCATAGGTGCATGATTTTTGTCCAGTCTCTCCCTGCACACCCCCTCACCTCTTTCTACCTGATGATTGTCAGTTCACTCCCTTTCTATGCCCATGATTCTATTATATTCACCAGCTTATTTTGTTCATCAGATTTTCATTTCACTTGATTTTTAGATTCACTTGTACATAGATATGTATTTGTTGTTCATAATTTTTATCTTTACCTTTTTCTTCTTCCTCTTCTTAAAAAGTACCTTTCAGCATTCATATAATATTGGTTTGGTGCTGATGAACTTTTAGTTTTTTCTTATCTGTGAAGGTCTTTATCTGCCCTTCAATTCTGAATGATAGCTTTGCTGGGTAATCTTGGTTTTAGGTTCTTGCAAGTCATCACTTTGAATATTTCTTGCCACTCCCATCTGACCTGCATAGTTTCTGTTGAAAAATCAGCTGACAATTGTATGGGTGCTCCCTTGTAGGTAATTAACTGTTTTTTCTCTAGCTGCTTTTTAATATTAACTCTTTGTCTTTTGCTCTTGGTGTTTTAATTATGCTATGTCTTGGTGTGGTCCTCTTTGGATTCATTTTATATGGGGTTCTGTGTGCTTCCTGGACTTATAAGTCTATTTCTTTCACTAGATATGGGAAGTTTTCAGTCATTATTTCTTCAAATAGGTTTTCAGTATCTTCTTCTCTCTCTTCTTCTGGTACCCCCATAATTCTGATGTCGGTACGCTTGAAAGTGTCCCAGGGGCTCCTTACACTATCTTCACATTTTTGGATTCTTTTTCCTTTTATCTTTTCCAGTTGAGTGTTTTCTGCTTCTTTGTATTTCAAATCTTTGACTTGATTCTTGCATGCCTCTAGTCTGGTGTTAGGTCTCTATAATATTTTTTTATTTCAATCAGTGTATGTTTAATTTCTAGTTGGTCCTTTTTCATCTCCTCTTGGCTCTCACTAAATTTATCCATATTTTCTAGGAAATTCTTTAAAAACCTTATAACTGTGGTTTCAAACTGTGTATCCAGTCGTTTGTTTTCCTCCATTTCATTTGTTTGTGATCTGTTCCTTTGTCTCCTCATTTTGGCTGCTTCCCTGAGTTGGTAGAGTAGCTTTGTGTGCTAGGTGTCGTATATGGCCCAGTGGCTCCACCTCCCCAGTTACCTGAGGTGGACACTCTTGGTGCACCCTTTTTTAGACTGTTTGTACAGTCTTGTAGTTAAGTCTTGATTGTTGTTGGTATCACTGGGGGGAATTGACCTCCAAGCCAACTGGTTGTGAGGATCAGCTGTGTCTACACCCAGAGAACTTCTGTGCTGGACTCAGCCTTAAGACATGCAAGAATGCAACAGCCTCTGTGCTGGGCTTGTATGTGATGGAGTCTCAGGGCTGAGCAGATAGCCTTGGCTTCCCATCAGCCCTGCCCTACATGGTGGCCCCTGGGTCTCAGTGTCCCTTGGTAATTTTTGCAGTCCTTTCTGCCCATACTCATGCTCGTGCGCCTCAGAACTCTGCCTTTCTGGCTCCCCTGAGTTTGAGTCTGGGTCCCCAGAGTCTCACCCTAAACTGGTGTTCAGTGCAGTTGGACCTGGATTTCAGTGCAGTTGGGAGGTTCTGTCTTCCTCCTGCTAGAGAAAGCCCAGGGCACAATCAGTAGTTAGTCCTCTTTGCCTGTTCCTCCAGACCTCTGCCTTTCATGGCTCCCCTAAGTTCCTGTGCACTCCTCCCTTTTTATGACAGTCCAGATTCCCCCGTATGAGTCTCGCCCAGAACTGGAGTTCAGTGCAGTCAGAAGTGGGGTTCAGTGCATTCAGGAGTTTCCATCTCCCTCCCACTAGAGAAAACCATCCAGACCCTCCTCTGCCCGTCCTCTCCAAGCGCATGTCTCCATACCTCAGCTTTTTGCAGCTCTCTGAGTCTCCATGAGCCTCTCTCTTTCCTTCTAGTTGTAGAATTTCCACTCAGCCAGATTTCCTGTGGTTCTGGATGGTGTCCGTTCTTTTAGTTTTAGTTTTGAAATTGTTGTGCAAGGCAGCAGTTTAGGTGTTCACCTATGTTGCCATCTTGATTTCTCCTCCATATCACATTACTTTTAAAAATATTTATCACGTGCCTTCTTTATGTTCACCATGAAAAATAAGTAGTCTGACTGTAAGAAAGAAGCCCATACTTTTTTTCAGAGAGAAAAATAAAGAGAGAAAGAAAGAAAGACAAGAAGAAAGGAAGAAAATATTTCAACACTGTCAAGTCTAAGCATAAAGATGAGAGAGAGAGACTACTATGGAGCACAGAGAAGGGGCAGATAGGCCAGTCTAAAGGTTTTAGAAAAGGGTTTGAATAGGAGATGAGGTTTAGGTGCAAAGCTTATTCCCACTGGTTATCTGAAGTGCCCTTAGATGGGACCAGCATGAACTTCATCATGTGAATTTCTATGTGAAACTCATTTGCTGCTTTGGCTCTAATGCAGGATATAGAAAATGAGCTTAGATGTATTTGTTAGAAGTAACAATCTCTATGCCTTCTTAAATAGGTGTGAGTAGGCAGGCTCTGAAGCATGACATCATTCACTCCTTCCACACCTCATCTAATGTACATTAATGATTTTGTTTTTGTTTTTGTACATTTTAATGCCTTCTTGTTGGAAATATTTAAGAAGTAGCCTGCCATGGGACAAGATATACAAGAGTCAAAGCTAGATAATCAAGGTAATAAGAACTTGATCCACCACTTGTTAGTAATATGTTGGGCAATTCATTTTTATAGTTGCTTTGTTTGTAAAATTGCTATGAACACATCTTCCCAGATTCTTATGTTTGATGAGTTAAGCAATGTAAGATCTTATCTTTGTTATGGTTAATTTAGTATTCCATAGACATTAAAACATTTAGATGATAAGAGGTATCCTTTTATCACTTTCAAATAATAGATTTCCACCTCCGCACCCCAAAAGATGATAAGCTGGTAGGTACTAGTGGTAATACAATATGTACTTCCTGGCAAATGGTAAATGCCCAGTCTATGTAAGTTTTATCTAGAAAAGTAGTGCAAATCTACTAGTATGCTTCTAATATGAAATGAGTGTGAGAAATGGACCAATAAAGATAAATGAGTCAACATTTTATGAGTTTGAAAATATGTCAATCATTTCACAGATTAAGAAAGAGACAAAGAAACACATTTTTTGGTTATTGGAATGTTTTCATGGAACATGATTAATAGATGAAGTAGATGCATAAGTGGATCATTATGTCCTCTTCATGAATAGACTCATTTTTCACTATGATATTTTCCTATTTATTCCCATTAATACTTCTCATTCTGATATTAATATATCCATTCCAGCTTTCTCTTTATTAATGTTTTCACGGTATGTACATCCTTGTATATTTATTCTAAGTCTATCTTTATATTTAAAGTTTGGTTCTTATAGATGGCATCCAATTGCTTCTCTTTTTTAATAAAATTTGAAAATCTTTGTCTCAGTCTCCTTTAATTGAGATCTTTAGACTATTAATAATTAATATAATTATCAATATGTTAGATTTATTTTGACCAACTTTCTATTTGTGTCCTACTTGACTGCCTGTTTTTTGTTTGTTTTCTTTTTTGCCATTTTTTCCTCTTCTTATCTCAGAATAACCAGGCAATTTTTAAGTTTTCATTTTTTCTCTACTATTAGTTTATTAACTATAACTTTTGTTTCATTTTATTTAGAAACTGTCATATGATTATGATAAACATGTTTAACAATAACATAAAAATCAGAGAAAAGTATTTGGTAATATACTGTTATAAGGTTCTTATATGTTAAGTAGAATAATCTTATTTAAAGGCTGATTGTGATAAAGATAGGTATCATAAGCCTTAGAGCTACCATTAAGAAATAGCATTGATGTACTATTTTAGTCATAGAGCTTATCTAATGTACTCCTGTTTAGCCATTCTGAAGCCCGCACTGTAGTGCTGTTCCACTAATTAAGTTACTTTATTTTGTTTTCCTTTATTGCTGCTATGGACTGAATTATCCTACAGTGTTCACATGTTGAAGTCCCTAACCACCAATATTATGGAATTTGGAGATAGGCCTTTTGCACACATACCTTTGGGAAGTAATTAGGTTAGATGAGGTCATGATAATGAGACCCTCATGATGGAATTTACCCTTATAAGAAGATGGAGATTTCTTTCTCTCTTTCTCTCTCTCTCTCTCTCTTTCTCTCTCTCTCATACACACACACACACACACACACACACACACACACACACACAAAACACAATGAAGAGATCATGTGAGCACATGGTAAGATAGCAGTCACCTACAAGCTAAGAAAAGAGTTCCAGGAATTAAGCACTTTGCCGACACCTTGATCTTGGAATTCCCAGCTTCCAGAATCATGAGAAATAAATTTCTGTTTTTCAAGTCACCCAGTCTATAATATTTTTTTAATGGCAGCCCAAGAAGACTAATATTGGTAGTTATTAACAGAAGTTTCCTTAAATGGATGTAATTGGACTTTCCAAGAAATCTCTTCATGTTACATTAAGACTAGATATAGATGAATTTAAGGACCCTCCCTATGTAATCTAGCAGAACCAAGAGAGAATAATGTTAAGAATGATAATACTGGTAATTCTGACAATGGCAAAATATTTACAAAGCATTACAATGAGAAAGGAAGCAATGTAAGGTCATATCCCACTGGTTATCTTATTCCCACTTGTGGAAACCAGTAGTGTTCAAGTAAAAGTGGCTATAGAAATTGCATGCACAATTTACCCTGAAACTGTCTGAGAGTATGCAGAAAGTCTAACATTGGAACTTTACTTTGTTGATACTTTAGAAGGGCAGCATTTTACATTTTTATTTATGTTGTCTAAAGTATTCTACATATTTTAAACACTAATTAGTATTTGTTGATTATGTTTTATTTTATTTATTTTGATTACAAACTGATTTTTCCTTCTAACCTTTTAAAAAGGCAAATAATTTCATTTAATATGGTGAATTATAATATTAGAACCATGGAACAATAAAATGAACACAAACTTAAGAGACCTTGGGTGGGCTCCAATGTAGGAATGTTAACAAATTGTTTTACCTCCTTGAGCCCAGTTTCATCCTCAGGATAACAAGGTTGGTGAAGTTGATCTTATAAAGTTGACTCATTCATTAAAACAACACCATTTTTAAAGCATCTATTCTATTACAGGCACTGAGTTAACTAGGCACTGTATAGTTGTTCCTGCCTTCATGAAACTAGCTCTATTTAAATTTAAAAAAAAAATTCATCCCATTGCCTCATCAGAAATCTCATTCCCTTGCAATGTAATATGTGCTGGGATAAAAGAGCCATGGTGAATAGGATATAGTAGGTTGACCCTTCAAAGTAATCTATCTCAATTACCTTCTATTATTGTAGAGGCAGGAAGCTGAAAACCACATTTTCCAGATTCCCTTGAAGCTGAGCTTCTGGATATGTTTATGTTTCACCAATCAGATGCACATGCATGAAACATACTTTTAGATTGGTTTAAGTGGGGAGAAAGGACAGGGTGAGGCATTTGTCTGACAGGTGTGGATCACAGAAGGCAGCAAGGGTGTAGAATCGGGGGAGCAGCCGCTGCTGCACGGTTTAGCAAGTGAATTCCTAATCTTGATGGGAATAGCAGCGCACTTTGAGATGCAGTTCTGTGGTGCACCTTTAGGAGTTGGTTTTGCCTAACATCTGTTATTTCATTTCTTCCCCAAACTCTAAGTCATTGAACACACATTAGTTCATTTCTTCCTTCTTTAGTATTCTACAATCAAATGCTGACCGACAGAATTGATGAACTAAAGGGAATGCCTGAGAAGCATTATGAAAATTGTCTAAGTCAAACGTTTCCCAGACTGATCAGAAAATATTAGTGATCTGAGAGATGTTTAAATATAGGTTTCAGTAAAACAGATTTCTTTTCAGTAGGCCTTCTAAAAAAAACTCTAAATAGTTAATTTGTGTGGTAAATCACATGGTGCAGCATTTCCCAATGCATTTGACCAGGAAACTAATTACTCATTTCAGGGGAAATCTATTATCAACTTGAGAAGCCCAGAAAGAGTATGTGAAACAGTAGTTGAAAAAGGGAAACCAGAAGTCTGAGCCAACAGCCTTTGCTTTTATTCCAAGTTTCTTTGTTCTATTCATTCTGGTTAGACTTCTTGTTTCCATATACCTTGTTGTCATGCTGTCGTAGTCAGTTTTTTAGACAGGGCCATCAATAACCAACCAGTATAAAAAGTTTATAATCCTGTATTATAAGTCAGTGACATCAGTTATTTGGACAAAGTAATTTCATTTCAGTTTGGATAGAGTAATGAAATCCAAATATAAGAGAAAGCCCTATTTATTTAATGATCCCAAAGACATCAAAATAAAACAAAAAGATAAATATCTATCATTATTTCCCATTGTTTGTGTGGCTCTAAATGAATTTGACAGGGGTACGACCTTTACAAGAGTAATAAGAAAGAACTCTGAGTATTTTTGTGGTGAGATGGTATTTGAATACTATAGAGTCCTAGGCTGGGGATCAGCATCAGCTTTACAGCATTAATGACATTATAGTGTAACATGACGTGCATTGTCATTTTCTAGAGTAAAGGGAGAAATTAATTCAGCCTAGAGTGACAAGGAAAGACATCACAGTAGATGTGCTGCTCAATATCTAGAAGGCTTGTTAGAGCAGGAGTTGGCTAGGGTAGAGTGGAATATAATAAGTAAGAGGGTTGAGGATGAATCATTGTGATTACAGACCCTGGCTGTAACTTCTGTGGGTTCAATGAATTCTGAAAATCCTAATGTAGGCTCACAATATGGACATATATCATAATACAAATTAGTGATTAGAAAAAGGAGATCACAAAATTAGAGTGTCTTTCCTATGATTAATTATCACAAATACACTTCATGCCTCAGTCTTAGGCAGGCCCCAGAAGCTTGGCCTCAGAGGGGTGACTCTTCAGCATCTTTGTTCCACTCTCTGCATGGTTCATTTTCTATCTGTATCAGTTTTGGGCAGGAAAGAGTTTCCTATCCATCTCCCACTAATAGCTGACCTCTGCTTTGTATCAGTTCAAGAATCTGGGTCCAGGACTTTTTTTTCACTCTTCCCCCCATGCAGAGGTCTTTTTAATTCTATCCTCCCACTGGTCCTGGGGACTGGTGGTTTACCTACCCTCCCTCAGAAACAGATACTTTTTACATTATCCCTTTCCCATAAGCAGGTCTTTTCCTGGGCTAAGGTATGAGAGGGGTTGGTGCCCTTCCTTCAGTGGCTTAAGAATCTGTCTTATATCAGACATGGATCCAGGGTAATGAGTGGTAATTTGTCACATTCCTCTAGTGGCCTCCAATGATTATCTGAACACTAATGCCACTGAGTGGTCTGTAGGGTGCCTTCAGCCTCATGGACAGTCTTACATAGGAACATTTTTGGAGGCCCGTGGAAAAGAATGTATGAATTAGGGTGAGCTCCACTTGTGTCTAAGTTCTCAAAGTCATTCTAAGCCAGTGTTTCCCAACATGGCAATTTAATTTTTAAGGGGAAGGGGCAATTCAAGAATGTGTTACTAACAGTGAATTTTTTGCATATCTTATGGATCTAGGGGCCTCATATACTGTATATAAATACATATTTATGCATTTCAGTTCTCTATTATATGTTTTAAAACTTCATTTGCTTTTTTTCATATCATTTGATATTATTATTATTTTAATAGTTTCTTAGTGATTTTTTCCTCAATATGTCAACTGTCCATTCCTTCTTTTATTTTCCTCTTTTATGGATGCCATGTTCTTTGAAAGTTTGTTTAGACCAAGTTAATGGCTTTTTAGGCCTGGTCCATGTGACTAGAACTTTACTTTTTGAATAATAAGAATTATATGTCAAAGAGAAACCAAGATGATGGCATAGGTGAACACTTACACTGCTGCCTTGGACAACCATTTCAAAACTACAGCTAAAAGACAGAAAGGACATCATCCAGAACCATAGGAAAGCTGGCTGAGTGGAAATTCTACAATGAGAAGGAAAGAGAAGGGCTCAAGGAGACTCAGAGAAGGTGCAAAAAGCTAAGGTATGGAGACATGCCTATGGAGAGGATGGGTGGCAGAGTGCCTGGCTGGCTTCCTCTAGTAAGAGGGAGACCGAAACTGCCAACTGCACTGAACCCCAGTTCCGACTGCTCTGAATCTCAGTTCCGGGCGAGACTCATACAGGGGGAATCTGGACTGTTATGAAAAGGGAGGAGTGCATGGAAACTTAGGGGAGCCACGAAAGGCAGAGGGCTGGAAGTGCGTGCATGCACACAAAAAGGACTGACTGCTGATTGAGCTGTAGGCTTTCTCTAGTGGGAGGAGGACAAAACCTCCCAACTGCACTAAGCCCCAGTTTCGGGTGAGACCCTGGGGACCCAGACTCAGATGGGTCCCAGGAGTGCACAGAAAGCCAGGGGAGCCAGAAAGGCAGAAGTCTGCAGGGACATGCACAAGTGCGATTACTGAGGGTCACTGAGACCCAGGGCCCTCATAGGACAGGGCTGATGGGAAGCCAAGGCTCTCTGCTCAGCCCTAAGACTCCACCCCACCAAGCCTAGCACAGAGGCTTTTGAAATTTTGCAAGTCTTGGATCATAAGGCTGACTCCAGCACAGAAGTTCTCCCAGCATAGACACAGCTAATCCCCACAGCCAGTTGGCCTGGAGGTCAATTCCCCCCAATAATATCAACAACAATTAAGACTTAACTACAATCAAGACTTAACTACAACCAGACTTGACTACACACAGTTCACAAAAGGGTGCACCAAGAATGTCCACCTCAGGTAACTGGGGAGGTGGAACTACTGTGCCATATAGGACAACTAGCACACAAAGCTACTCTACGAACTCAGGGAAGCAACAGAAATGTGGAGACAAAGGAACAGATCAAAAAATGAAAGAAATGGAGAAAAACAAACAACTGGAAATAGAGTTCAAAACCATGGTTATAAAATTTTTCAAACATTTCCTAGAAAAGGTCAATAAATTTAGCAAAACCCTCAAGGATCTGAAAAAGGACCAACTAGAAATTAAAAATACATTGATTGAAATAAAAAAAATTATACAGAGACCTAACAGCAGACTAGAGGAATGCAAGAATCAAGTCAAAGATTTGAAATACAAAAAAGCAGAAAACACTTAACTGGAAAAGCAAAGAGAAAAAAGAATCCAAAAAATGTGAAGATAGTGTAAGGAGCCTCTGGGGCACTTTGAAGCGTACCAATATCAGGATTATGGGAGTGCCAGAAGAAGAGAGAGAACAAGGTACTGAAAACCTATTTGAAGAAATAATGACTGAAAACTTCCCCCACCCGGTAAAAGAAAGACTTACATGTCCAGGAAGTGTACAGAACCCCAAACAAAAGGAATCCAAAGAGGACCATACCAAAACACTTCATAATTAAAATGCCAAGAGCAAAAGACAAAGAGAGAATATTAAAAGCAGCAAGAGATAAATAGTTAATTACCTACAAGGGAGCACCCATATGATTATCAGCTGATTTCTAAACAGAAACTATGCAGGCCAGATGGGAGTGGCAAGAAATATTCAAAGTGATGAATAGCAAGAACCTACAACCAAGATTACTCTACCCAGCAGAACTTTCATTCAGAATTGAAAGGCAGATAAAGAGCTTCCCAGATTAAAAAAAAAAAAAAAGCTAAAGGAGTTAATGAAAACCAAACCAGTATTATATGAAATGCTGAAAGGTACTCCCTACACTGCTGCCTCACACACAATTTCAAAACTAAAACTAAAAAACAGAACAGACAGCATCCAGAACCACAGAAAAGCTGGTTGAGTGGAAATTCTACAACTAGAAGGAAAGAGAGGGGCTTATGGAGACCCAGAGGAGCTGCAAAAGGCTGAGGTATGGAGAACGCACTTGGAGAGAGTGGGTGCTGGAGTAGCTGGCTGGATTTCTCTGGCAGGAAGGAGACAAAGACTTATCCTATGGCACTGAACCCTAGGTCGAGGGAGACTCATACGGGGGGAGTTTGGACTGTGAAAAGGGAGAAGTGCACGGAAATTTAGGGGAGTAGCAAAAATGCAGAAGTCTGATGGTGCGTACAACACTGCATGCAAAAGACCGATGGCTGATTGTGCCGATGGCTTTCACGAGTGGGCGGGACACAGTCTCCCAACTGTGCCACTTCTAACTCACTAAACCCTAGTTTCAGGCGAAACCATGGGGACTCAGACTCATATGGTCCCAGAGCACAGGGGAGCTGGAAAGGCAGCAGTCTAGAGACACTGTGAGCACGCACAGGGACTGCTTCAGTGATTACCCAGAGTCACATGAGACCCAGGGACCATGGAGGGCGGGGCTGACCAGAAGGCAAGGTGCTCCATTAAGCCCTGAGACTCCATCCATCCCAAGCTCAACAGAGAGGCTTTTGCAGTTTTGCAAGTCTTGTATCATAAGGCTGAATCCAACACAGAATTTCACCCAGCATAGTAAAAATGTAGAGACAAAGGAAGAGATCACAACCAAAAGAAATGGAGGAAAACAAACAACTGGATATAGAGTTCAAAACCACGCTTATAAGATTTTTCAAGAATGTCCTAAAAAAGATGGATAAATTTATCGAGACCCAAGAGGAGATGAATAAGACCAACTAGAGATGAAAAAGGACCAACTAGAGATGAAAAAGGACCAACTAGAAATTAAACATACACTGATTGAAGTAAAAAATACTATACATTATACAGAGACCTAACAGCAGACTAGAGGAAGGCAAGAATCAAGTCAAAAATTTGAAATATAAAGAATCAGAAAACACTTAACTGGAAAAGCAAGAAGAAAAAAGAATCCAAAAATGTGAAGATAATGTAAGGAGCCTCTGGGACAGCTTCAAGCATACCAACATCAGAATTGTGGGGGTGCCAGAAGAAGAGAGAGAACAAGATACTGAAAACCTATTTGAAGAAATAATGACTGAAAACTTCCCACATCTGGTAAAAGAAATAGACTTATAAGTCCAGGAAGCACACAGAACCCCATATAAAAGGAATCCAAAGAAGACCACACCAAGACATATCATAATTAAAATGCCAAAAGCAAAAGACAAAGAGAGAATATTAAAAGCAGCAAGAGATAAATAGTTAATTACCTACAAGGGAGCACCCATATGATTATCAGCTGATTTCTAAACAAAAACTATGCAGGCCAGATGGGAGTGGCAAGAAATATTCAAAGTGATGAATAGCAAGAACCCACAACCAAGAATACTCTATCCAGCAAAGCTATCATTCAGAATTGAAGGGCAGATAAAGACTTTCACAGATAAGAAAAAGCTAAAGGAGTTCATCAATTCCAAACCAGTATTATATGAAATGCTGAAAGGTACTCTTTAAGAAGAGGAAGAAGAAAAAGGTAAAAGATAAAAAATTATGAACAACAAATACATATCTATCAACAAGTGAATCTAAAAATTAAGTGAATTAAAAATATGATCAACAGAATAAACTGGTGAATATAATAGACTCAGGAGCACAGAAAGGGAGTGGACTGATAATTCTCAGGGGGAAAGGGGTGAGGGGGGTGCAGAGAGAGACTGGACAAATATCATACACTTGTGGATGATGTCAATTGAGGGGAGGTAAGGGTAGAGGCAGGGGTGGGAGCTGGGTGGAGGGGAGCTCTGGAGGGAAAAAAAGAGAAACAAATGTAATAATCTGAATAATAACAATTTAATAATAAAAATAAAAAAAGAAGAGGAAGAAGAAAAAGGTAAAGATAAAAATTATGAACAACAAATACATAATTATCAACAAGTGAATCTACAAATCAAGTGAATTAAAAATCTGATGAACAGAATAAACTGGTGAATATAGTAGAATTAGGGGTATAGAAAGGAAGTAGACTGACAATTCTCAGGGGAAAAGGGATGAAGGGGGTGTGGGAAGAGACTGGACAAAAATCGTACACCTATGGATGAGGACAATATGGGGGAAGTAAGGGATGGGGTGGTAGCCAGGTGGAGGGGAGCGATGGGGGGAAAAAGAGGAATAATTGTAATAATCTGAACAATAATGATTCATTAAATTAAAAAAATATATATGTCATGGAGGGAGGGGGGGGCTCAGAGAAATCGGGATTTTAGAGATGCTTAGGTGGGGCATGGCCAAAAAAGGTTTGGGAAGCCCTGTTCTGAATTGGTAAGATAGTCCACCCATTGATTTAAAGAATTTGGTAACATTGTAGCTGATTTTTCTCTTATCTGCTCTGATGACAAAAGTGTTTTTCACTCGTGTTCTATCAAAGATGAACTAGTTTTTAGTCCCGTCTCATCTCAGAGGTATGCTATTCATTGGAATGCAGGAGGTTTGCCTTACAACCTCAGCTCTCTTGGTTTCAAAAAAATTTTGGATTTTGGAGATTATCTTTTTCTCTTTGTTAAGACAGAGGTAACATTTATTTGCTACCCTCTACATCCTAGGCAAAAATGAGAGTTCTAATCTATTAGTATTAGCACCAATGGATCATTCTTGCCTGAAATAGTTATTACTATTGTGTTCATAAGTTTTTCTGATTTCATCATTCTTTCCACACATATTAATTGACATTCACTTGAGATACTATGTTTTTAAAAAGACAGATGGAAAAGAGTTATGGGGTGTCAGTCAAAAACAAGGACAGTCTACAGTGATTTCTGAAATTTACAAACTATGAAGAAAAATAATATACAACTGAGGACAGTCCAGGGAAATAGCTTCCATAGAATTCTAATAATTTATCAGTTACCATCATGGAATTAAATTCTACAATTATTTTTTAGGATTTACTAAATTATAGGCATTGAATTAGTCATTATGCTAAATTCTACAGAAAAATAACAAGGACCTTTTGTCTGTGCTCAAAACAGTTACTCTTTGTTCAGCATTTACCATGTCCCAAGAACTCTTCTTAACCAATAGCTGTCAGTGTAATATGAATAACTTTAGTGGAATTCCCTGCTCCAGCCACACTCTTCTCATTCCATATTTATTGACTGCACTATTTAAAATTTGTTGTTGACTATATAGCAAATGAACTTCTATAAACACCAAGTATGGAAAACATGTATTTACTCACCAAGATCATTACCAGCCAGCCCAGGTCCCCACGCTATGTAGTTATTTTATCTCCACAGATTTGAAATCAGGAGAGATGTATGTCTCCCAATTTCACAAAGAAAAATGAAGTATTAGAGGGAAGGTACTGATGCGTTCAAGGGAATATTATGAGTGGATCAGATCTTTTTCTTTTTTTAAATTGAATTTATTGGGTGATACTGGTTTGCAAAACCATACAGATTTCAAGTGTACAACTCAAACTGCACCATCTGCACACTACAAGTGTGCCCATTGCCCCAGGCAAAGTCTTGTCCATCCCCATTCTTCCCCCCTTTGCCCATTTCCACCTCGCCTCCACTCCTCTTTCCCTCTGGCTATCACCACACTGTTGTCTGTGTCTGTGTGTTATGTATATACTAGAGGCCTATTGCAGGAAGATTCCTGCAATAATAGGGCTTCCTGCAGTGGTCTCCTCTGCCCTGCCTGCTTCCCTCCCTTCTCAGCAGCCCCACCTGCTTCCTGCCCTAACTGCTTCCTGCCCCACCTGCTTCCCTCCCATCTCCACTCCCCTGCTTGCTTGCTTGCTTCTCCAGAGCTTCCCATTCTTCTGCAGTGCTTGACTTCCTTCTACACTGTCTTCAGTCTTATGCAAATTAACCACCATCTTGGTTGGATTAATTTGCATACTTCCTCCTGATTGGCTGGTGGGTGTGCCATGTAGATGTAGCAGTACAGTCAATTTGCATGTTTCTCTTTTATTAGATAGGATGTTTTTAGGCTAAACCTTTCACTTTTTTTATCTAGTCCCTCCTCCTCTCTGATAATTGTCAGTCTGTTTGGTGTACCCATAACCCTTTTTCTATTTTAGATTCCACATATAAGTGAGATCATAAGGTATTTGTCTTTCTCTGACTGGCTTATCTCACTTAGCATAAAAATTGTGAGGTCCCTCAATGCTATTACAAAAAATAGGATTTTCTTCTTTTTTATGACTATGTAGTATTCCATTGTATAAAACTGTTTATTTGATACTAGTGGATTGGTGCATGGATTCATGCACATTGAAAAAGAAATAATGAGAAGAAATATTTTAATATTGATATTTGCCCTTCCTCCCTCAGGGCCTAGAAGATGGGCAGTTACCCCACTGCCTGCTGCCACCACTGGTCACCATCTGCAGGGCAATGTGGCAGGGGGGCTGGTGATTGGCCCCTGCTAACACCTGCCTTGGCCTTGTGCCACCTGCTCAGGTGCTCCACCATCCTGCTGCAGTACCATTCTCATTGGGGTCCATTAGGGCAGGCAACTTTCCACTGCTGCCCAATGCCAGCACCATGTCACCAACACCTGACATGTTCTGTGCCACCTCCTAGTGGTCAGTGCACTTCATAGTGATCAGTCGAACTCCTGGTCTCCCAGTGGAATTCCAGGTTGAACCACCCAAGGGGACAATTTGTGTATGAGGCTTTTATTATATAGAATATTACATAGGATTTTTCTTGCTTGATGTGAAATTTCTCTCAGGACTGTTTTCTCTCCGTCCCATAGATTTTTGGGTTATTGTATGTTTATTTTCATTTGTTTCCAGGTTTTTGTTTGTTTGTTTGTTGTTATTTTTTTCGGACTCAGAAATTCTTTATCCTGTTTGTAGCAGCTTATGATACAGCTTCAGCCAAACACAAGCTCCAGGACACACTGGACACAGACTTGACAACATGGGCTTCGAGTTTCAAGCATCTGACAAAAAAATCTACATGGAACTAATAGAAACCCAGCATAGTCCAGGGCGGGTCTGGAACTGGGTATCAGTCTTGCCTCCTCGAGTGTTCTCTTCTGTACAGACCAGTCAGAAGAAGATGTAGAGTTCTGTGGTTAGCTAAATTATACACTCTGTAGATACTATACTGACTTTAAAGTTACACATAGACCAGGAAATATCCATCAGTTTATTTGGATTAACAGACCCTCTGGCCAGGCTGCTGAAGACCAGCCCAGCATGCAGAGGAAATTGGACTGTGCCATGCGGGGCACTCTGCACACCTGGGCCGTGGTAGCTGCTGCTCTCTTCGTCAGAGCTGTCGTTGTAGGCTTCACTCATCTCTGCTCACCTCTCCAGCCCTGAGTGCGGGACTGTGTCCACCAGGGCACTCTGCACACCTGGGCCATGGTAGCTGCTGCTCTCTTCGTCAGAGCTGTCGTTGTAGGCTTCACCCATCTCTGCTCACCTCTCCAGCCCTGAGTGTGTCGAGTTCCTGAAGCTCCACTGCCTCTGGTCTCTGATGATGTTTAGGACTTCTGGTCTGAATGGCAGAAGGTCTTCTAGTTCAGAAAGCTTGTCAGGGCTGACTCAGTTGTTCTCAGGAAATTGCACGTCAAACTTTATGCACAGGTCGCCTTTTTTGAAGGGATTAAGATACTGTGGCATTCCTTTACCTCGAACCATTGAGATGCACCCAAGCTCGATGACTTTGCTGGGCAGTACTTTGATATGATCTGGAGGGCATTGAGGTCTTTGAATGTGAACTGGAAGCTGCAAAGGCCGCCACAAGGCCTATCTTGTAAGTCATGTGCAGATCATTGCCATCCTGCTAGAACTCCTCATGTTCTTTCTCTTGTAGCAAAAGAATGATGTCTCCCAGCTCCACTCCAGGGGCCTGGTCTGTTTCTCCAGAGAATGTGATCCTCTGGCCATGCTTCATGCCTTTGTCCATGTGGACTTTGAGAATCTTGACTTCTTTAATCACCTTCTTCCCCTCACACCTTTTACAGTGGTCCCTTTCATTAATTACCTCTCCTTCTCCATTGCAGTTGGATCACATGGACTGCATCTGCTGCACCATCCCTGGAACCACCTGTTGAATCATGATGCAGATGCCACCACCCCTGTAGGGACTGCACTTCTGAGCAGCCCCTGACTTTCCACCTTGGCCACTGTATGCACTGCAGAGCACATTCTTGCTAAACTGTAGTTTGGTGGTCTTGCCATTATACAGATCTTCTAAAGACACTTTGAATGGATACATCATATCTTCTTTTCTTCTGCCATTTTGACTTCTACTTGGATTGCCCATGAAGCTAAACAGTCCCCCACTAAAAATGTGAGAGAAAGTATTATCCATGCCATCACCTCTGCCTCTGCCTTCCCAAAGGCCTTGTTCTCCATATTGGTCATATAGCTTACATTTCTCAGGATTTGATAGTACTTCACACACAAAACTTATTTCTTTGAATTTATCACCCGTATTTGGATTCTTATCAGGGTGATATACCTTGGCTAATTTTCTATATATCTTCTTCAACTCATTCTCGCTGGCACTAGGTGGCATGCCTAGGATGTCACATAACGTCGTGTGGACCATGTTCGCCATGGTGGCCAGCTGGGCAGCACTCATGCAGGAAGGCGATGGAGCAGTGAAGTGGCCAAGGAGCTCCAGATAATTTTTTATTTCTTCCTTGATCTCATTGTTAACCCATTATCCTATATAATAAAGTGGTAATATGCAAATTAATCCTCATGCCCTCACAAGATGGTTCCCCATGACCAGCCTGTTAGGGGGGTTAGGGAGGGATGATCAAACGATTGAACAGCAGGCTGCGTGAGGCAACCAGGCTGGCAGGGCAGTTAGTGAGGGACGACCAGATGACTGAAAAAAAGGCTGCGTGGGCCATGAGGGGCGACCAGGCTGGCAGGGAGGGAAGTTGGGGGTGACCAGGCTGACAGAGGATGCTGTAAGAAGTGACCAGGCCAGTGTGGAGGGGCAGTTAGGAGTGACCAGGCCATTAGGGAGGAGGAAGTTGGGGGTGACCTGGCTGCAGCAGAGGGCAGTTAGGGGTGACCAGGCTAGCAGGGGAGTCAGTTAGGGGCGATCAGGCCAGCATACAGAGGCAGTGAGGGGCGATTAGGCTGGTGGGGACAGGCAAGCAGGTGAGCAATTAGGAGCCAGCAGTCCAGGATTGTGAGAGGGATGTCTGAGGGTCCCGGATTGGAGAGAGTGCAGACTGGGCTGAGGGGACCTCCCCCACCCCTGCACACATTTTGTGCACTGGGCCTCTATTATTTAATAATATGCTACTTATCCTCCATATGTTTGAATGTTTTTCAGTTTTTTTATTGTAGTTGATTTATAGTTTTATGCTAGTGTGGTCAGGGAAGATGTCAATCTTCTTGAATTTGTTAAGACTTATTTTGTGTCTTATTTTTGAGAGTGTTCAAAGTGCACTTGAGAATAATTTATCTTCTGCTGCTTCAGAATGAAATGTTCTATTAATATCAATTAACTTCACCCCATACAGTGTCATTTAAGTTTGCTGTTTCATTGTTGATTTCTTTTTGTCTGGAAGATCTATCTATTGATGACAATCGGAGTGTTAAAATCCCCTATGTGTTGCTGCTGATCTCTCCCTTAATGTTCACCAAGATTTTCTTTATATATTTAGGTTCTCCTACGTTGGATGTATATATGTTTACAAGGGTTAGATCCTCTTGTTGGATTTATCTCTTTAATATTATGTAATGACTCTTTTTGTCTCTAATGGCCTTTGTTTTGGAATCCATTTTGTCAATGTAAGTATTGCTAAACCCAGGTTTTTATTTTTTTCATTTCCATTTGCATGAAAACATTTTTCCCATTCTTTCATTTTTAGTCTGTTTGTCTTTTTGGCTATGAAGTGGGTCTCTTATAAACAGCATATACTGTATATGGGTTATGGGTTTTTTGTTGTTGGTTTTTGTTTTGTTTTAGAAAGAGTCCTTGGAGCTTGGGCTTGAGGAAGGTAAATGTGTTTGACATGCCTGGGGGAGGGAGAGAGGGAAGGGAAAGAGAAAGGTGAGGGCTTGATCCCAGGAGGGAGAGGGTCTGGGTCATGTTTTCTTATTCATTCAGCTACCCTATGTCTTATGGTTCGAGCATTTAAAGTTATTATTGATAGGTATTGATTTATTGCCATTTTATTCTTCATATCTATTTATATAAAGAATATATATGTATACATATATACATATATATGTATATATATACATATATACGTGTGTGTGTGTGTGTGTGTGTGTGTGTATGTGTGTGTGTGTGTATATATATATATATCTTAAAGCAGGCCTTTAACATTTCTTGTAATACCACTCTAGTGGTAATGAAATTCATTAACCTTTTTTTTTTTCTCAGAAGCTCTTTATATTTCCTTCAATTTTAAATGATAGCCTTGCTGGCTAGTGTGGTCTTGGTTGCAGATCTTTGCTTTTCATCACTTTGAATATTTTATGCCAATCCCTTCTGCCTGAAGTGTTTCTGTTGAGAAATCAGCTTGAATCGGCTCTTTTAATGCTTCTTTTTAAGTAGACTCAGGAGGAATAGGTGGGTCCCATAATTCATCTGTAATACAATGGTTGCACATGCCTCCCTGAGCCTTAGAGCTAAAAAGAGAATACTTCACTTATTCCTTAGAATTACATGGTTCTTGTATAAGAAAAGAGCATAGTTATAGCTTCAACAAAACAGACTTCAGAAGATACCACAGAGTTTGGAAATTAATTAAAAATTAATTTTAGGGTTTAATTTAAAAACTAATGGAAATAAATGTCTTTGTCATGATGTGTGTATATATAGTGGTAGCAAAACACTGAAATACTAAACTGAAGGGCCTGCTCTCTTCATCTCCAGGAATGGATTTTAAAAATGTATTGATTTCCTCATGATTCCTTGTTTAAGGAGGCTGAAACTAAACATGATAAACATGATAAATATACTCCAACTCTTGAATAGAAAAAGTTTTAATAAATACTTTTGCTTTTGAACTCAGTGGACCTTTCATGTCCCATTTTCATTGTTTCATTAATGTCATACATTGCTAACTAAACATCTTTTGTTTTCCCAAGAAAAATGTACCTTGTACAAAGCATTATGCTAGACCTCCTTTAGGAACAGAGCTATAGAAACATATTAAATATAAACTGCATGAAATATATATTTTGAGAGATAAAAAACAAATAAAATGCCATAGAAATGATAAAGAAGAAGACATTGCTGCCATAGAGTTGAATAAGGAAAACCCTCAGGATTTGAATTTCCTCTTGAAAGATGTTTAAGATTTGAATATGAAGAAGATGGTACATTCCAACCAGAGAGAAGATTAAGAGTAAAGGCATGGCTCATGGGGCTGAGGCATATATTTGGAGGGAAATATTAAGAGACAAACTTTGAAAAGAAAATTGGAATATTGAACAAAGGAATATTCCAAGGAATATTGATCAAATCTTAGAATGTAACTGCCAATGAGAACTGTAGTTATATTCATCTATACAAATGAAAGAGTATTATGCTAATGAGACCAAATAGACTGGATGTCTTTCGAGATGTCTTTTCTGACAAAACTAGGGCCTGGCAAAGCTGCCCGGAACCCTGGGTGCCTGTGGCAAGCCAGTGGAGGGAAGTCCAGGTCCCGAGTGCTGGAGAGAAGCCGGTGTCAGCTGCCAGGGGAAGGAAAGCTTACTCTTGAATGAATTTTCATGCATCATGCCTCTAGTTTTATTATAATTTGGTGCTACAAAACATTCTGTCTTCTTATTCAGAATCTACTTTTCCAAATTTAGTTTCCTTTGTCTGAAATTCTTCTCCATCTTCTCATCCTCCCATTTCCCCATTATCCCTAACCACATTTTTCTATTTAATTCCTACCCACTCTTTGGATATCTGCCTAAATATCACTTCCTCAAGGAAATATTTCTTAACTTGTCTGATGAAATTAGAGTCCCTTATTATAAGCATTCATAATACCCTGTGATTTTGCTGCATAGCGGATATCAAATTTTAATTATATAGTATTTTATATAATGTTTATCTTTTCTGCTAGATACTAAAGTTTCATGAGAATAGGAATAATTTTTATCTTATTTACTTCTGTATCTATCCCAGGGCCTATTAAACTATTGGGTTCATAATGAGTATTTTATAAAGTTTTCTATAGCAAATAAAAATAAATGAAGATATAAAGACAATGACCAATTATCTAAAATTAGGGAAGATAAAAACTTTTAGGATTCATAAAAATAAAGGTGAGTCATATGGTAGTACTTTTTTCAGCCAGGGTGTAGTCTTCAAAATGTGTGCTATGAAGAATTTGCTAATTCAAGCAACAACAATTAAATACCAAATCTGTAATAAACATTTGAGGAAACACTATGAATATAAACAAAATAATAGCTCCTTAAATGAATGGCTTATTTTTTTCCAGGTTATATCATGCATAATCTCATACACAGATGAATTAGACATAATACCAGTCTGAGGAACTCATCATTGAAAGAGAAAAATGGTAATGAGTAATGCAAATAATTATCTCTAATTTAATGTGCAAACATTATCTCTTAGCATAGATGTAATTATAGAGAGTTTCAGAAAACAGAGCATGGGTGAGATTCATTTTGCCTAGTGGCATCAAGGAGAGATTCAAAGAATCTCATTAAGGTAGGCCTTGAGTTTATTGGTAGATAAGTACAATGGGGTCTAATTAAGGATACTATTGAGAAAAATTGCTTGAAGAAAGAAATGAAGGCTTGTGAGTGGTTGGCATATTTGAGGAATAAATGAGTAGTCTTTTGTGAAAGGGGAGATAATGGATAAGTAGTACTAGATAATAAAAGAAGAAAAACAGAATTGGGGCCAGGTTGTGGAAGCCTAGGCATAAGATGCTGAGGAATTTGGGCTTGACATTCTATACTAATAAAAAGGTAATATGCTAATTAGATCGGATGTCTTCCGGACATCCTTTTGGACATCCTTCTAAACAAAGCCACAACTGCTGCAAGGCTGAGGATTGGCAGCCTTGGCAGCTGTGAGGGCCAGTCCAGCACAGAGGTCCCTTTTGCAGAGGCTATGGGAGAAGGAGAAGGCAGAAGAGAGAAGGTGGCAGTTAGGCTGTTATTGGTACAGGCCAGGAGTGGAGAATAGTTAGGGCAATCAGGCCTGCAGGGGATCAATTAGGGGTATCAGGCAGGCAGACAGGCAATTGAGTGGTTAGGAGCCAGTGATTCTGGATTGCAAGAGGTATCCCAGATTGGAGAGAGTACAAGCTCAGCTGAGGGACCCCCCTGATGCATGAATTTCATGTACTGGGTCTCTAGTATTCTATAACATAGGTAGAATCTTTTAAAGATTTTTTAAATGAGAGACTAAGTATTAAGATCAAATTTATATTTTAGGAAGAATATTCCCTTGGATCCAAGACATTGTGATAACCAAAAACTTGAAAGAGAAGATCCCAATTAGCAAAAAGCTAGATTTAGTTCACAACCCCCTGGATCTAATATGCAGAATAAATGCCACATGATTTTGGATGCAAAGACAACTGATTTAGGCCCTGACCAGACAGTTCAGCTGGTTAGAGTGTTGCCCCAATACACCAAGGTTGCAGATTCTTTCTCCTTCAAGGCACATATAAGAATCAACCAATGAGTGTATAAATCAGAGAAACAACAAATTAATGTTTCCCTCTCTCTTCCTAAAATAAATAATTAAAAAAGACAACTGACTCAGTACTGATCTTTCACCCATATTTCTGCACAAAGATCACAATTATCTGCACAAATGAATAGTAAATGTACAGTCATATATCCTCTCTCCTTCCTTTTGTTGGTGTGTCAACATGCCAATGTTCACAACTGTTAATGAACGTATTTGTTTTCACACCTGTCTTCCCTACATAATTGTAAAACCTTAAAAGGTAGAATAAAACTTTTGAATTCTAGTGGCCACATAGAATAATATTTTCTCTTCTATAGAATTTTTAATTTTAAAAAGAAAACATGCTTTCTAAATATTTAAGCAGCACATCAGTATGTAAACCCATCTTTCATTGGAAACCATTAATGGCACTTGGTTTAATATATTATCATATTATGCATAGACAAACCTACCCATATTTTTTCTTTGTGAAATAAAGTTGCCATACTATGCATATTTTAGTTATGTAATTATTTTTTTTAATTTAACAGACTATCATGGATAGCTTTTCAAGTCAATATTTTCAAGTCAATATTTTCAAATCTAGCATATACATCTATAAATACACAATTGCTTTGTATTTTATTTAACTTATTTGTTACCAATGAATATTTAACTACATCTCTAATAATTAATGTTTTAATCAGTGGGAACAGCACCAGATGTCCAACCATTGGGATCAGACCAGACCTGACTTCAGCAACCTCAGTAATTAGGCTCCAAACTGTAAGAGAACATTTATTTGTTAAATTACAGAGGTAGGAAAAGTAATTCCTAGAAGAAATGGGTTTAGCAACAAGTTATGGAGGTAATGGAAGGGTTCTTGGGAGGGATGAAGCTAATGGTAAGGTACTTGGAGATGGGGAGAGAGAAGGGAAAGGAAAAGGCCTGCTTCTGGGAGGGAGAGTGCTCTATATCCTCCATTCTAAGGGTTTTAAGGGCAAAGATTTTAGGGAAGATCTTAATAGAATATTAAGTAGTTTTCCACATGTGTCCACTCAGGGTTGTGGTCTCCACTGATTGATTGGCCAGCACCAGGTTAGGGGGTCATTATTCCATGCAGCTGGCCCTAATGTCAGTAGTGGCTAATTTTGTTGCTTACTGAAGTGTACACGTATCCTCAGTCGGGAAAGATCAGGGAGTCCAAACCTCATGACCAGATATGCTAGGGGAGGAAAAGTAATGCTGGAGGCAAGGTCTCACCCTACAATTGATTGTCCATCGCTAGGCACCTGGAGCTTTCCAAGCTGGTGATGGTCTGGGCCTGGCCCATCATCCTTGCTCTTCTCATGCCTGTCTAACTGCCTACAGCAATTAACTCTTAAAAATTAATGCAATAAACATTATTTGACTATTTTGAACACTTTTAGGAATGCATTCTAGTACTTACATTTATTACTCTCAACATTGTTTAGTCAAAATGTATTTGTTGTTGAAATTTTTATTTTCCCGGATCATTCTCCAAAAAGTAAAAAGTATATGAATTTATACTACCTTAAAGGCTTAATGGTCTGCCTGTGTTTTCAAATCTATGTTGTCCAACATGTTAACTACTAGTCACATGTAGTTGCTTAAATTTAAATTAAATTGAATTAAAACTTTAATTCTCAGTCACACTGGTTATATTTTAAGTGATCAGTAACCACTTGTGGTTAGTGGCTACCATATAGGACACCACAGATATAGAACATTTCCATCATCACAGGAAGTTCTATAGGACAGTGCCACATCTACAGCCAATATTGGATTGTATGGATCTTTTATAAGTGAGGCAATATGATAAATGTAAGAAGGTTTCATTTTAATTTTTATGCTTTTATTCCAAGTGTAAGCATTTTTCAAGTGTTATCAGTCACATTTATTCTAACGTTAATGGGCTGTTTCTAGTCTTTCAATATTTCTATGGGATTATTTGGCTTTTCTTATTAACATGCAGACTAGTTATTGAATGATTCACTATATGTATGAGCTAGCAGAGAAAAATATAATTCAAATAATATTACTATGGCATTATTTGACCCAAACAAGGGTTTTTGAACAGTTAATAAATATTTTCTTGCAAAAATGTTTTATAGTAAATTATATACACTCATCAAAATAATTTTCCAAAGATCCTAGACAGTCTACATTTGAGTAATAAGTTTGTGATAATGAATAGAAATTAATTAAATGGCTTTTTTTTGGATAAAGAATCAAGTACATCTCATTTATCTGAAATAAGCCCAACTTTATCTCCAGTTTTGCACATCTAGGGAGGCCTGAATTGAAAGACAGACTGCTTAAGTCCCTAAAAGTCTGGAAAAGGAATCTATGATAAAGATAATGTTGTGAAACACTCTTGGTTTGAGCTGGTTTCAGTTACCAATAACCAATGTTGTGTTTGGATCAGCTCTTGTGGTTCTTGTGATTGCAAGATGCCCTTCAGCAATAACAATTGGGAAACTTTGAAAAAAATCAGGTTTATTAGTTAAAGGACTGGATTACATGGCACATCTGGGGAAGTGGGAAGGCCTGGGGGTTGAGGGTGGAGAATGGGTGTTTCTTATGTCACTATTGGTGAATTTAAAACATAAGAGCAGAAATTTACAATAGAGCATGGGAAAGGGTGGGAGAGGAAGTAGCCCAAATCATTTGTTATAGAAATCAACCAAAATCTCTAAATCAAGGGAGCCTGTGTGTGTGAAAGAGTGTGTGTAATTGGGGATCAGAGAAGGGGGTGGAGAAGGCTAGGGTGGAGGTGGACAGCCTGACTTTTTAATCTGTGGTTGGCAGTCAATGTGTTCATTCCATAGCTAGTCTAGGAAGTGGATGTTTCTTGGAAATTGTAGCCAGGGCTTACTCTACACCTCTCCATCAAAATATAAGTAAAAATATACCTCTGGTTTAGATGTAAAAGTATAGAAGAAACCAAAATGTGAATGAGTTGTTTAACACTTTATTTTTTGGAAATGGGAATACTAAGGATATATTCCTTACAAGCTCACAGTGCTTTACATGAGCATCTCATTTAATCCTCCCAACAATCCCATGGGAGAATTTCTATTCATTTCTCCTATTTTACATAGAAGAAGACTGAAGCTCAGATGAAGTACATTGTCCAAAGTCATGCAACTGAATAGTAGTAACACCAAGATTTGAACCTATGCATGTTGGTCTCCTTCACCTAAACTCTTGATAGCTTTTAGCTGTGATATATTTTTGTGATAGTTGAAGAAACACTACCTAATTCATGCTTCGACCAAACTGAAACATTCATCTTTAATTAAATTTTTGTAACAGCCATGGGAGTGCACTGCTCCAATTTCCTGTTATTTTTTCCCTCCTTCAAATCTTTTTTTAAATGTATCTTTATTTTGAAAGTATTAGAAAAGTCCCCCCTTTTATCTCCGATTAATGCTTTAGTTTTGATCATTAGTATGTTGTGCAAAGAATTACTAACAGTTGACCTAAAGATAGAAATAACAATTTCAACATTTCTATATAGCAATTCATAATTTCCAAAGAATTTTCACATAAATCACACTTGAGCCAGAATAAAAAAGACAACAATTAGTCCTCTAACTGGGACTTAAAGCCCAGACTATTTTTGGTGCTACCTTGGCTCCAAAAAAGCATCCACATTTGCTACCTGAGACTGTGGAGCCAAATCCTCAGAGCCCAGCTCCCTAGCTCCCAGTGTCCAGAGCATGCACTGCAGTCCCCTGGCTGTGCTCACACAGCCCAGCCATCGCTCCTCCACCTGCTCCACAGAGAAGGGAAAATGCTCCATTCTCTTTGGTAAAGTCGACCTAGAAGTCCAGCTAGCCCTTGGCTTCCAAGCAGGAAAAGGAAGCACTGAGAAGCAAAGGTGGGGCAATCCTGGCAAGCAGCCTCCAGAGGAACCCAGTGAAGTGCCAACTCCCAAGAGACGGGCAGAACAAAAGGGAGCAAAAACAAGGGCATTGCTAAGACCTGAAAAACCACCACAAAGCCAGGGAGGAAACCAAGGGACAGACCCAAAAAACGAGAAGGAGGAAGAAGAGGGCATCTCTCAGAAGTCCTCAGATGAGGAGCAGACCACGCAGTTCCCCTGCTTCCTTACCAAGGAGCAGTTTCCTTCTGGGACTGGACAGCTCCACTCCTACCATCTCTGCCCCTTCCCAAGGCCCATAGTCAACAACACCCACTAGGCCTGCTTGCACCAACTCTATATACAGCAAACCAGCTGCTGCAGCTCCCTCAGTGGCGGGGACATTGCCAACTGGGCTTCTGGTTTGGAGAGCCCTTTTCCCACTTTTCCTTCTGCTTGCTCATTAAGGGTCCTGGGAGGGCTCCCCTGGCCTTAAAGGGATTTGATCCCCATCTCATTCTGACATGCCCACTCACCTGTACTGGCAGTAGCAGACACTTTGAGGAAGCAGGTTTCAATTATTTTTGGTAGAGTGAAAAAAACAGGTATTTGCAGAAAAGCAGGAAAAAGACCACATATTCTAGGCTATGGTATCTGGGAGAGAAACCCTAAGTTTATTCTAAGCCTCTCCATTAAACTTACATTGCCATCTCTTTGCCTTTACTCCTCTTATTTCAAGTACTTCAGCAGCTGGTCCTGTGTTCTTTACATCCTTCTGATTTCTAGCAAAATGGAAAGGGAACTCGGGGACATATACTGGAGGAAGGATGACATGATTCTTCCTAAGAAAAATGGATGATGTCCAGTGTTGTGGTAACAATAGTCAAGAGAAACTTGCAACAGAGAGATCCTTCCATATAAATGGAGTCCACCAACGCAGATGCTCTGTATGTATCAGACCTTTGCCTTCATTATGAAGATTGTCTTGAGAAAGTGGTTCAGTTTTTCATGCAGGCTCTCAGGATGACTCCTGGACATGAGAAGGCCTGTGTTGCTTGCAGAAATGCCAAAGCACTTAAAATAAAGAAGATGGGAATAAATCCTTTAAAGAAGGAAATTATAAGTTAGCATATGAACTGTCCTGGGAATAGATCCTAACTATAATATAAAAACAAATGCTAAACTCTATTGTAATCAGGGTAGGATTACTCCCACGCCTAGGAAACTGGATGATGCAATGGAAGACTGCACAAATGCAGTGAAACTCAATGACACATATTCAAAAACCTACCTGAGAAGAACTCAGGGTTACACGGACACAGAATAGTAGGAAGAAGTTGTGCTGGAACATGAAAAAGTATCAGATGGAGAAAACATCTCAAAAGATGCACAGCTGGAACTGAAGCAGAACAAGAGGAAAGATGACTACAAGATTCTGGGAGTGGACAAGAATGCTGCTGAAGATGAGATCAAGAAAGCTTATTGGAAACAGACCTTGATGCACCACCCAGATGGGCACAGCGCAGCCAGTGCCCAAGTTTAGGGGGAAAAGTTCAAGGAAGTGGGACATACTTTTACCATCCTCTCTGATCCCAGGAAAGAGACTCGCTATGGCAATGGAAAGGACCTGGATGAGGGGGGGCATGAATATGGGTAATTTTGGTGCAGATATCTTCAAGATAATCTTCAATGGTCCCGGGGATTTCAGCTTTGAAGCATTTAGTCCAAGGAATTTCATTTTTCAATTTGGCTAATGAAAGGAACCAGCCATAACCCAGAAAATGCAGACTTGCTCAGTTTAATCCTGAGTGTGGACACAGTTCATCACCTTCCTTCATAATGTCTCCATGTGCTTAGAGCAGTTCATTTTCTCAGTTGGATGCCTGTATCTGTGAGTGGCATGAAGGAAAGGAAGCAAGTGCCCAAAACTGTAGGTATGGAGAGGGAAGTATGGGGAGAGGGATGGTTTTGGACAAGGAGGCAGCTAGTGAATTTTTGTTTTATTGTTTTTATTTAAAGTGAAAAAAATTAAGAGAACAAAATGTTTAAACCTTTCTGGCAAAAATAAAAAAACACACACAAAAACACACAAAAATAAAAATAAAACCCCACCAAATATTCAGTTATCTCATGTAATTTATTTCTTTGCAGATTATTTTTACCAGGGAACTTGTTTTTATATTATGCATTATGGCCATTTTTTCATGTCTGTATTTAAAGTAATATGTTACTATTTTTGAAAATCCTCCAAAAATATCTTACAGTATGGATTTTCCTAAATTTACTTAATTAGCTTTTATTACTAAACATTTTACTCTGATGAGCAATGTTATATGAACCAATAACCATACAGTTGCAGAGTTAAAGCACATGTACTTAAAAATTTTATTGATATGTTCAAATTACTCTTTAAAGGGGCTATTTCCATTGTTGAGCCTACTTCCCCACATTTTCACTGAAAGTGCATATGCTCAAACTATTAATTTTCATCAATTTTGTAAGCAAAACAGTCTCATTTTAATATGCATTTTGATTTAATTGGTAAGAATTAAAATATTTTTACTTCACTTAAGTTGCTAATTCATGTCTCTGGGTCATTTTTTTATTGTATTTTCTTTCCTTTTAATGAAGAATATGTATTTGTTCAAAAGAGAGATTGACAGAACTGACAAAAAAAAAGGAAGATTGAAATGCAATCAGTGATGAGCCTGTTAAATTTGAGTCTTTTCCCTACATTTATGTATTTTCCCTGGAAGAAATAAATTATTTACAACTGTGTTGAGAAGAAAATCCCTGAAGGGAGAGGAAAGAGTGAGAATCAAACTTGACAATTACAACAAGAGCTAGCTTTGTCACATTCTTTCCCCCTAAGCAGAGAAAACACTCAGCTCCTGAAAATGGGTATCTTACGCAAAAAGCAGCAAGGAAGGTGAGGCAGGGCCCTCAAATTTCCAGAGGAAAAGCTGCTGCTAATGCTTTGGATACTTCAGCTTGAGATATCAGGTCATCCATTCAGCAGGTAATAAGTTGCCCTGACTGAGCTTACAGTAAAGCTGGAGAGAAACGCAGTTTGAATTCTTCTCCTTCCATGTGTTAAGCAGAGGTTAAGGAATAAGGGCAGGTGAGTAATGAGGAGCAAAGGTGGACAGGAATGAGTATACCAATTTTGAGAAACTCTTGTCAGAATGGTTAGATAGAGAAGGAGGGCTAGAGAATGTGTCTTTGGTGATTATTTTTCAAACATGATCAACTAATATTTGACAAAAGAGGCATGAATATATAATGGAGTCAAGACAGTCTCTTCAATAAATGGTGTTGGGAAAATTGGACAGATACATGCAAAAAAATGAAACTAGATCACAAATTTACACCATACAAAAAAAATAAATAAACTCAAAATGGATAAAAGACTTAAACATAAGATAGGAAACCGTAAGAATACTAGAGGGATCCACAGGCAGAGAAATCTCAGACATATGCTGAAGCAGTTTCTTCACCGATACCACTCCTAGGGCAATGGAAGCTAAAGAGAAAAAAAAACAAATGGGATTGCATCAAAATAAAAAGCTTTTGCACAGCAACAGAAACCATCAACAAAACAAGAAAGCCCACTGTATGGGAGAACGTATTTGCAAATGTTATCACTGATAAAGATTTAATCTCCAACATTTACAGGGAATTTATACAACTTAATAAAGGAAGATCATGACCAAATAAAAAATGGGCAATGGACCTAAATAAATTTTTTTCAAAAGAAGACAAAAGGAAGACCAAGAGACATATAAAAACATCCTCAAAGTCACTAATTATCTGAGAGATGCAAATCAAAATGACAATGCAGTACCATCTCACACCTGTCAGAATAGCAATCATCAACAAATCAACAAACAAGTGCTGGCGAGGATGTGGAGAAAAAGGAACCCTCGTGCACTGCTGGTGAGAATGCAGACTAGTGCAACCACTGTGGAGAAGAATATGGAGCTTCCTCAAAAAACGAAAAATGGAACTCCCATTTGACCCAGTAATCCCACTTCTAGGAATATATCCTAAGAAATTACAAACATCAATCAGAAAGGATATGTGCACCGTTATGTTCATAGCAGCACAAATCACCATAGCTAAGATTTGGAAACAGCCTAAATGACCATCAGCAGATGAGTGGATTAAAAAACTATGGTACATCTACACTATGGAATACTAAGCTGCTATAAAAAAGAAGGAACTCTTACCATTTGCAGCAGCATGGATGGACCTAGAGAGCATTATGTTAAATGAAATAAGCCAGGCAATGAAAGAAAATATCACATGATCTCACTCATTTATGGAAAATAAAGAACATTATAACCTGATGAAGAAAAAGATAGATACAGAGGAAGTAAAGCACTGAAGAGACTGTCAAATTATAGCAGGAAGGCTGGAGAGTGTTGGGGAGAGGGGGAAAGAGACCAACCAATGGACACAAGACACTGGAGGGGTGGAATGAGGGCATGTAACAGGGGGTAGGGAGGCTAGGGGAAGGTCCATGGGGGGAAAAAGAAGGAGATATATCTACTACTATATGTAATACTTTAAACAATAAAATTTTTTTAAATTTTTAGAAAAGATAATAGAATATTAAAAAAAATTCACCAAAATAAAAAGAAAATCCTAACCCAAAGATATATCCTATCTAGTAAAGAAGAAATATGCTTATTGACTGTTGTGCTCTCACAAGATGAATGCACCCTGTTCCTCAGCCCCACTTCATCCAGCTGGAGTCCCCTAGTTCCCTCAGGCCTGCAGGGGAGGCATTTGGAGGCAATCAGGCTGGTAGGGGAGGGCAGTTGGGGATGATCATGCTGGCAGGTGAGAACTTAGGCATCAATCAGGCCAGCAGGGGAGCAGTTAGGGAGCTATAAAGTTGGCAGGCAGAGTGCTTAGGGTCAATCAGGCAGGCAAGTGGTTAGGATCCAGCAGTCCTGGATTGTGGAAGGGATAGCCCACAGTTGGTTTAGGCCAGATCCATGCAGATGGACATCCCCTGAGGGGTCCTAAATTGGAGAGGGTGCAGGCTGGGCTGAGGGACACCCCTCCCTGCCATGCACAAATTTCATGTACTGGGTCTTTAGCATAAATATATATATTTATATATTTATATAT
>JAAGEH010000005.1:13463400-13589297 GCA_011751065.1 Lasiurus cinereus | reverse complement strand
TATTTTTAAATTTTTATATTTTTAAATTTTTATATTTTTTATATTTTTATAATTTTTTTATTTTTATATTTTTTATATTTTTATATTTTTATATTTTATAATTTTATATTTTATATTTTTAAATTTTAAATTATATAAATATATAATTTATATATATATTTATATATATATTTATATATATATATATTTATATATATATATATTTATATATAATATTTATATATATATTTATATATTTATATAGTGACCAGTAGTATGATGGAACAACTGGAATGACCAGTCGCTATGACACACACTGCTGCAGCCAACTGGCTGATCAGGGCCCTCATTGGCCCTCCCAACCTCCTGTGGATCCTCCCCCTGATCAGATCCTCCACCTGATTGGGGGCAGGGCTGCCAGCCAATCACCCATGGACTTCCCTCGTGGCTGGCCCCATCCCCAATCAGCCCCCCCCCCATCAGGGGTGGGGCTGGCCAACCTCCTGTGGCCCCCTTTCCCGGCCAATCTGGCCCTGATCAGGCCCCAAATTAGGATCAGAGCCAGCTGCCAACCTTCTGCATTCCCCCCCCACTACCACTGGCCCAGCTTGATTAGCCCCCATCAGGACAGACCAGCTGGACCCCACTGGTGCACAAACTCGTATCTCTAATATATATATATATAATTTTAGAGAGAGAAGATGGGAAAGAAAGAGAGAAACACTGATTGGTTTCCTCCTGTAATCACCCTAACCAGGATTGAACAGGAAACCTAGGTATGTGCCCTGACCAGTAATCAAGCCTATGAAACACTCCAACCAACTGAGCCAACCAGCCAGGGCTATCAAACATTTTTTTTATGAAGCCTAACAACTTATTATCCTTTGACCTATTATAATTAACTAGTGTCCCAGTGCATGAGTTTGTGCACATAGAAGAAATATTTTAATATTGCTATTCTCATCTTGCTAATGAAAAGAAAATAGGATTCTATCGAGTCTCCTATCTACCTACTCCAGGACTTCTGTGAGGATCAAATGAGATGAGGCACAAGAAAATGCTTAACATACACATGGTTAAACTGTAAAATATTTGCACCTGAATATAAAGCAAGCTGGGTTCCTGGACTGAAGAAACTTCAGGGCAGCTAGTTGCTAGAAAGAGGAAGCCGAGTGTTGCTTTGTGATGTCAATACCCAGTGCCCACAGTGACTGTTTCCAGGCTGGGCTGGGCTGTGGGCCACATTTTGCACCATGGGGTCTTGGCAACATTGGCTGCTCCAGGGTGATGGCGGGACCTGTGTCCCACTTGGGAGAAGCCAAATGTTGGTTTGTCAGCACTGGGTTCATGGTGCCATTTATTTTAAATGTCCGGTGTGTGTCATGGCAGCTCCTGTGTTGAGTGTCTGCCCCGGGTGGTCCATGCGCATCATAGCTACCAGTTGAATGGACAGACACTTAGCTTTTTATATATATAGATTATTTAGCAAAGTTAACAAAAAACAGTTCCTGAGGTTCTTGGAGTAAACCTCCCTTGATCACCTCATCCCATTCCAGAGATGTTGATTTTTTTTCCCCAAGGAACAGACAATTCTTATAACAACATTAGTCTATTTAGCTTTATTAACTTGTCAGAAATGCCAGTAGATCCTTGGTGTGTTCCATATTTGAAGAAATAGCCCATTTCTGCCTATTCCTACAAATGTGAAATGTTTTATAAATCCCAACCTAAAATAAATTTCTAAATTTAAAATTTAAAACTGGTTTCAGCATATCACAATTAAAAGAACAAAGAATCGAATTCCTCACTTTAGGAGAAAACAAATCAAGATTCAAATGACTTAAAATCCTTTCCCTTATACATTCTACTCTTTTAATTCAAACCTCTTTATTTGTGCAAGAAAAGATGCAGCTAGAGAGAAAGATAAGTAAAACGGAAATTAGTACTGGGTTGGGTAGCATTCTGACTGCGCAAGTGAGAATTAGCAGCTACAGAACCGTTTCCTCTTTTCTTAGGGCCACTGCATGTCAGTTCACTATTCCCCTGAATCATTTATTACCCCAACTTCCAGACCTGATCAGCTCCCCACATTCCCTCTCCCCCTTGAGAGCCATGGAATCTATTTGGGTGGTAGTTGCTCTTATTTTGAAACAAAGGAAGTTAAAAATGACTCTGTTCCCCAAAAGGCGAATCTTTACTTGTGGTTCTGTGAGCTCTGCCAAACTATTTGGCTTCCTCACCTCCAAGTTTCCTCTAGTGAAAGAGATACATTTGTTTAATAATATAAATGCTGCCTGGACTGTTAGTTTTCCAAGGGATAATTTGTAGAGGGAAGTAGAGACTCATGATAATGTTCGATTTTTTCAGGTCATGGTAAACAGCAAGCTTTTCCTTTATTTTTATACAATAAAAAGTTGGGTGCATGAGGCATGTAGCATCGTGCAAGAGAGTACAGAGACTGAACACTGACCTAGATTGAACACTGACATTATTACTTAGAAGCTGTGGACTATCTGTAAAATGATAAACTGCATGTTATTATAACTAAGTTTTTTGAGGATTTTGAAAAGTAAAGTATTCACAGAAGTAATGCAAAATGCCTGCAATAGTAGTGGGTACTTTCCTCTTTGTGTTGAAATTCAAATAACCATATTTCAGATGGCTGGGATTTGGGTAACTCTTTATGCAAAAGAATTATCATTCCTAAACTAATTCAGGACTTTCATGTTTGTAAAATACTTTCTTGCGTGTTTGTTCTAAGCCACATTTGATTAACGCTGGAGAATTAAGTCATGGCAGACCCAATGTGACAGAGTGACTTGTCACAGCTATATAGTAGTTATGTTCTAATCCTATCTAATAAAAGGATAATATGCAAATTAACCATCACTCTGTCACAAAGCTGGCAATCCCCATAGCCACAAGATGGTGGCGCCCTGTCCTCTCAGCCCCGCTGGAGTTCCCCAATCCTGGGGTGGGGGAAGTGGAGGGTGGCAACTGAGAGTGGGAAGCATGAGCAGCCTGGTGAAATGCTTGCTTCATCACCATGGTGATGAGGCAAGCATGAGCACCCAATTGTAGATGGGCCTCTGACCAGGCTGGTGGGTGGAACACTTGCATTGACGCCCTGGCAATGAGGCAAACATTTCACGCCTGACCACAGATGGTCCTCTGAGTTTCAGAGAGCCTCTGGGTAGCAGGAGTGGAGTGGGCAGGCCCTGCAGAGAGCTACTGATGCACGGATTTGTGCACAGTACTACTAGTATAAAATAATCATTTTAAATAATTTCTAAATGTCACTGACAACCTCCATTTCACTTCTTAGCATTTCCTTTAGAGTTAGTTGCCAAGGAACATGCATGACTTAATATTTCTATACATTTCTTAACACAAATTTGTTATATTAATCACAACAGAGTCTAATAATATAATTTGGAAAAGAGCCATGCATATTATTGAGACAAATTACCTATTTATATCTGTTTTGATGCATTTTGATCCCTATATCCCATTAAATAACTTCTTTTGTTCTATATTTAGAAATCCTGGATATACAGTTATTCCATTTTTCTTTTTTCCTTTTCTTTTCTTTTCTTCTCAAAAAAAACTGTGAGTTTCTTGAACAGAGAGGGTGGGTTCTTGGCCAAAGGTTGATGTTTTACATTGTTTCAGTTCCCTTTTTCTCTTTCCTAACTCAGGAAACTTCCACACTTAAGGGCCCTCATGCTATGATGGTCCCTCTGGGCTTTCTCCAAATCTGAATTCCTCTTTCACACCCTTTTCTAGCAACATTAACAGGTTGTATAGGGAAAAAGATAATCTTAACCAATTATAAAGCAAGAAATGATTTTTAAATTTTATTGACAGGGAGGTCATGATTGAGGCATATTTTGTTATAGTTTTCAGAGGTATTTGCATTGTAACTAGGGGCAATTCAATTCAATAACCATTTATGGAAACCCACTTCAGATCTATGGAGTATTAGTCATAGTGAAACCAAAAGTGGGTTTTGAATATGAGTTTGTTGTCTTGCAAAATCAAAGAACAAAGTCTCGGCCAAAAGTGGTTAGTGGAACTAAAGTTTATTGAGAGAAGCCAGTCCCAGAAAGGCTGCTCTGGGGTTCAGGCCAGTGTCCAGAGTTTCTGTTCCATGTTGTAGCTTTGTGTAGTTCAGCATCCAAGGATGTTGCTAATGATTGGTATATACGTCTTACTACCTTGTGATTGGTTATCTGCAAGCTGCCCTTCTGAGCAACAATTCATACATTTTAAAGTCTGTCTCTTGTACATGCCCAGCTGGGTTGTCCTAGTAACTCTATTTAGCTGGGTTCCCCAGTTCTACTATCCCCTACCATGGTCTTGCTTCTGTCTATCTAGCTTCCTCCTGTCTCCTCAATAGAGCACCTATTACCCCTCTCCCACCCTAGGAAAAAAAGTGGTTAGTGGAACTAAAGTTTATTGAGAGAAGGGACAGGGACACAGACAAATAAATTAATTAAATGAACCCAGTGACTATTATGGTGGTGGAAGCAGGTATATTATAAAGCAAATATAGAGAAGAAGGAATAAATTATTAGGTATCCTATCTAATAAAAGAGTAATATGCAAATTAATCACCACTTCATAATACCCACAAGCCACACCCATCAGCCAATCAGGAGAAGGTATGCAAATTAATCCAACCAAGATGACTGAGTCCATGGAGGAAGCAGGAGGCGTGGGTTTCCCCAGCAATGGAGGAAGCCAAGCTTTCCACACACCCTGGTTGGCCTAGGCCTTCACTCAAGGTTACAAAGTTTCAATTATAGAAGATAAGTAAATCCCAAGGCCTCTGCTTGGGTCACCGGAAGGTGGGAGGTGGGGAGGGCAGCCTGAAAACTACCACAGGCCTCTGGCCTAGGCTGCCTCATGCTCTAAGGGAACCCCCACCCTGATCCAGAACACCCTTCAAGGCAAACCATCTGGCCCCCACCTGTATACCAGGCCTCTATCCTATCAAATAAAAAACTAATATGCAAATTTACCATCATTCCAACACACAATATGGCTGCCCCCATGTGGACACAAGATGGCCACCACAAGATGGCTAGCAGAGGAGGGCAGTTGGAAGGGACCAGGCCTGCAAGGGAAGGCAGTTGTGGGTGATCAGACCACCAGGGGAGGGCAGTTGGGAGGGACCAGGCCTGCAAGGGAGGACAGTTGGGGATGACCAGGCTGGCAGAGGAAGAAGGTGAGGGTGACCAGGCCTACCAGGAAGGGAAGTTGAGGGGAACCAGGGCTGCAGGGGAGATTAGTTGAGGGGGCTAGGCCTGCAGGGGAAGACAGTTAGGGGCAAACAGACTGGCAGGGGAGCTGTTAGGCATCAATCAGGCTGGCAGGGAAATGGTCAGGAGGTTATCAGGCTGGCAGGCAGAAGTAGTTAGGGACAATCAGGAAGGCAGGCAGGTGAGCGGTTGGGAGCCAGCAGTCCTGGATTGTGAGAGGATGTCCGACTGCTCATTTAGGCCTGATCCTAGTAGGATCCTAATAGGATTGGGCCTAAATGCATGTCAGACATACCAGATTGGAGAGGGTGCAGGCTGGGTTGAGGGACACACCCACCGTGCATGAATTTCGTGCACCAGGCCTTTAGTCTATTTACACTAATAAAAGAGAAAAATTGACCATACTTCTGCCACACCCACAGCCAATCAGGAGTGATATATGAATTAAGCTAACAAAAAAGGAGGGTAAATTTGCATATGCAGGAGGGGTAGGCTGCACCTGACACCACTGCAGGGTCCATGTCGCCATCAGGGACCAGGCAGTCCTGGCAGACTGCGCCTGATGCCACTTGTGGGGTCCAGGCCATCATCAGGGTCCAGGCAGGCCAGGCAGGCAGCATCTGATGCCACCCAGGGGGTCCAGGCCGCCATTGGGGTTGGGCAGGTCTGGTGGGTAGCACCTGAAGCCACCTTCGGGGTCAAGGCAGCCATCGGAGACTGGGCAGGCCAGGCGGGCTGTGCCTGACATCTGACATCACCCACAGGGTCCAAGCGGTCATCCCGCAAGGTCTAGGCAGGCCTGGTGGGCAGTACCTGAAGCCACCCCCAGGATCCAGGCCACCATTGGAGACGGGCAGGTAGAGCGGGTAGCACCTGACACCACCTCCAGGATCCAGGCAGCTATTGGGGTCAGGCAGGTCTGGCAGGCTAGCCTGATGCTGCCCCAGGGTCCAGGTTGCGATTGGTAATCCGGCAGGCCTGGCGGGCAGTGCCTGATGCTGCCTATGTGGTCCAAGCCATCCTAGGGGACCTGGGTAGGTAGGGGTGGCCAGGGTCTCTGGGATCACTATCTGCTCCCGGGCCACCTGTGGTCACAGGTGGAGCAGGCTGGGGCTGAACATTTTAATGAAATTGGATGTCTGTGCCCCGGCCCACCATTCTCCCGTCCCTGGAGAGGAGAGGGCAGTGGGCAGTTAGTAGATGCCAAAGTTTGAAAGGGTCTGGGAGCAACCTGCAGTCATGCTACCAGGAAGAGGTGCTGAACCATAATGACGCAGAGGGCTGGCTGATGAAGGCGTAAAAAGGTGCAGAGGAGGCAGCTCTCACTAGTGCTAAGCTTGAAAAGCTCATGGACAGCCTAATGGTCTAAATCGTCTTTCTGAAGAAAGTGCATGAAGAGGAGATTGCAGAGCTGTAGGCACAGATTCAGTATGCTCAGATCTCCGTGGAGATGGACATGTTCTCCAAGTCCGACCTCTCTGCCTTGCTCAAGGACATCGCGCCCAGTACAAGAAGCTGGCTACCAAGAACATACAGAATGCAGAAGAATGGTACAAAAGCTGCTTCACCATGCCGGACAAAAGCACCGCCAAGGACTAGGTGTCTGAAAGCCACCACCTCCTCAAGGTCAAGACCCTGGAGATCAAAGCATGCCCAGGCATGAACTAAGATCTGGGAAAGCAGCTGTGTGAGCTGGAGGATAAGCACTCTAATGTTAGTGCTATGCAGGACACAATCAACAAATTAGAAAATGAGTTGAGAACTACAGAGAGTGAAATGGCATGATATTTAAAAGAATACCAGGACCACCTCAATGTGGTTTTGGACATTGACATTGCATCTTACAGGAAACTCTTGAAAGGTGAGGAGACCCAGCTCAGTTTCACCAGCATGGGAAGCGTAGCTAGTGGCTACTCCCAGAGTTCCCAGATCTTTGATCATCTGCCTACGGTGGTTTACAGACTCACTCCTACTTGATGTCCACTTGCTCCTTCCCTTCTTAATATAACAGCCATGTCCTGGAGGAGCAGATTGAGGTGGAGGAGACCATTGATGCTGCAAAAGCCAAGGAAGCTAAGGATGAACACCCCTCTGAAGGAGAAGCTGAAGAGGAGGAGAAGGAGAAGGAAGTGGCTGAAGAAGAGGAAGGAGAGGAAGAGGAAGATGGTGCCAAGGAAGAATTTGAGAATGCAAAGGAGGAAGTGAAGGTGAAGGAGAAGAAGGAAGTGAAGGTGAAGGAGAAGCTGAGGATGAGAAGAAAAATGAAGGTGCTGGGGAGGAGCAAGCAACCAAGAAAAGATTGAGCACCCCTTTCTTTAATTATTTCAGAAATTATCCTCCTGAAACCAGGTCAACCTTGTCACCAACCAAGCAGTTGAGTTCCCAATACTATATGAATTAAGAAGTCAATATATATAACATTCTGAGGTGACTCAGGTTGGACATTAAATGTTGTGCTATGACTTTTCTCCTTATGCAGAGTATCTGTTGGCTTGCAGAGTGGCTTCCTGGCTTGCTGCCATCCTATGCATGGTCCATGCTTATGAGTTCAGGATCTATGACAATGTGAATAATTCAGATGTTTATAATAAAAACACATGAATACATGAATTCACTGATGTTAATGTTAAACTTCATGGAAAAAATAGTTCTTTGAATCTTTGGTGGTTAGAAATTAAAGACCTCAAATCATGTGCAATAAACAGTAAATAAACTTACACTGAATGAAAAAAAAAATACATTAGTGGCCAGGAAACGTTCAAAGAACTGGGGAACCATTCCCAAATCAGGAAGGGAAGTCACAGGTGGTATATTATTGCTCTGAATACAATAGTATTTTCTACTACTTACAACATATACAATGTAATGTATTAGATGCTTTTCTGTAGCTTGAAGTATGTATTCTCATAGAGTAATACTGGTACATATGTTATAGTTATGGCAGTATGTCATATCCTATCTATATTAATAAAAGGGTAATATGATAATTAGACCATGAGACCTTCCAGATGTCCTTCTGGACAAAGCCATGGTGGCAGGGCATATATAGAGGTGGTTACAGGTGATCAGGCCAGGAGGGGAAGTCACTTGGTAGTGATCAGGCCAGGAGGGGAGGGCAGTTGTGGGTGATCAAGCAGGCAGGCAGGCAGGTGAGCAGTTAGAAGCCAGTCTTGGGAGGGGGTTGTCCGACTGTCTATTTAGGCCTGATCCCACAGGAGTCTCAGATTGGAGAGGATGCAGGCCAGGCTGAAAGACACCCCCCTACACACACACCAGGGCCACTAGTATATATATAAAAGCCTAAATGATTGGCTGACTGGCTGACCAGGCAGTAGTTATGATATGCAGTGACCACCAGGGGGCAGATGCTCAATGCAGGAGCAGAAACCACAGGCATCAAAACATGGAACAGACTGATGAATCTCAGAAAGAAGAGGGGTAGGAGAAGGGTGGGAAGAGATTGACCAAAGATCTTATATGCATACTAGAGGCTAGGTGCACAGATTCATGCCTGGCCTGTGGGTATTGGGCCCAAATCAGCTCTCCAACATCCCCTGTGGGGTCCCAGATTGTAAGAGGGAGCAGGCCAGGCCAAGGGACCCCCTAGTAGGGCCTCTAGTAGTTGGTATAATAGGGAGGGCTTAAATAAAAGTAATATTTAGACATCAGTGATAAATGAGTATAGAGATTACTACCAAAAAGCTGAACTGTTTTTTGTATTTTTTGTCACTTTGAAACTTTTTGCAAACAAAATAGAAACTTTCATCCCTCTAAGTATACGATCTAAGTCCCTCTCTCTCTGTCTCTCTCTTTCTGTATCTCTATCTCTCCCTCTCCCTCTCACCACCTACCCTGTTTCCCCCAAAATAAGACAGTGTCTTATATTAATTTTTGCACTAGGTCTTATTTTCAGGGGATGTCTTATTTTTCCATGAAGAAGAATACGGTACACATTTATTGTAGAACAACAACAGAAAAGGAAATTTATTACCTGTATACGGTACGGTAGTAGTTGTCATCACAAACCAGCTCACTGATTGGCCATAGCGCAGCCGGAGATGTTCAGGCAGTGTGAGGTCTCTTTAAGTCAGGAGTTAGATGCCTTACCGTAGCTTCAGGGGGCCTTATATTCCAGGGAGGCCTTATGTTCAGGTGAGGCCTTATTATCAGGGAGGTCTTATTTTTGGGGGGATGCCTTATATTACAGCAAGAGGCAAAACTGGAAGTATGTCTTATTTTCAGGTGATGTCTTACTTTCAGGGAAACAGGGTAAGTATCTCTGTCTCTCTTCCTCTCTCTTTCTCCCTCTCCCTTCTTCTCTCTTCCTCTCTCTTCCTCTCTCTCATATCTATAACCTGTTACCAGCTAGAACCTCACCTCTACTGATTCAAGTCCCTTCCTTACCTTTAGGAGAATTAATGGATCCTCTCTTTAGGTTTTCCTCACACATTGCTTATCAGATAATTCAGATAATTCTGAGTATTAGTGCCATTCCATTTACTTTAATAGTAATAAACCTTCTCATTTTTATTGTAGATCTCATAGTTTACAAAGAACTTTCACATAAATATGATCACATGTGACCTTAATAGCAGTTCTTTAAGGTAACTATTGTCTTTGTTTTACAATGAGAATATCTTAAACTCAGAAAATACCCCAAGTAAGTAGATGCTAATTTTTGGTCTTTAATACTAGTGCTCTTTTCACAATAGAATAATGAAAGCATGTTCTTTGTATATTATCTTAAAACTTGAGAACATTATTTTGGATCTCCATGGGAAAGTAATAAGCTGCATATATATTTGTTAACTTTCTAATTTCCTAGCCTTTGTTTACATGTTTATGTATCTATCTCCAAAACCTCAGCTACATTTCTGTTTTAGAATTTGCCTATGAAATTAATATGTACAAAGAAAAAGGCTAAATGAATTCCATTTTAAAATCTATTTATGGAAGTCTTTCTGCATACACCTATAGACTAGATTACTTGACTTGATTAACTTAACTATGAGTTATTGAGATTATAACTGGACAAGTTCTCTCAAATACAGTGATTTGAATTTGTTTTCATTACTTTGTGGGGTGTCTTTTCTCTTACATGTAGAATAATAAAGTCTTACAATTTAAAGTAGATTTAACCAGTGGTTGCCAAACTGTGGTTCGAAAGATTGACGACCAACTGCTGATTTAGACAACCAACTAGTCTTGGAATAACATTTAATAGAAACTAGGAAAAAAGAATAATAGAAACCAGATCCCAGATAAGTTGTTATAGGTAATTAGTGGCAGAAACTTCCCTAGATTGGCTAACACTTAAGAGGAGGTAGCCAACTTTCCCTTCCCACAAAATAGTGCATATCATATGCCCATTATAATAATCTCTGTAAGCCCATTTTAAGAATTATTAGCATTAGCAGTAAGAATAATACAAAACAAAAAATAAAAGTAGAGGTGGGGGTAGGGAGTGGAGCAAGGACAATTCTTGACTCACAAGGCTGTTGTTGTTCCTTGTGATTAAGCCCCTATGGCATTCATACACATCTTTGTTAGATAGACTACCATTTCAAGATTGTTCCTATTGCTAAGAGCCTTGAAAGCTAGAATTAGTGTCTTCCTACAGGTCAAAGGATAGATTGCTGATCAAGATAGTAAAGATGAGGTTTCCTCTTCTTTCTGTAGATACTCCAAGGCAATAAAGATAATATCTTTCTCCAAAGAGTAAGGCCAGGGCCAGGGTGAGACTGATTTGCCAGTAACTTCTGTGTAAGACCAGGATATCTCATCTGAGAGTCAGATCAGGGCATCCTGACCTGAGAGTGAGTTCCTCAGTTGTGATCTAGGCCCTGGGTTTGAGCAGTATTTACCCGGTCCTGCATTGCCTCTGGCTCCTTTTAGTGTACAAAATAAAAGATAACCCAAATATTTTCTCATACTACCATGAACTCTTCGGAAAGAAACTTTTATTAGCTATGGGTATGTCATAATTTGCATACACCATTTTTTTCCTCATTCTGTATAGTTATTTATTTTCTGAATTTTCTCTATTACAAATATACTTTAATACATTTTTTCCTTAAATATTTTTTTAGGTATCTCATGCTTTTCAGTAGGATAGATAGTCAAAGGCTCAATATTTGAGTGAAAGGCTAGAAATATATTTGGAAATGCTTTCCAAAAAATATGTACCAATTTATGTTCTCACTAGCCATGTCACAATGTATTTTTCATAACTACTATCTTTCATTTTTTCCCCATCACTCATTACATTGGCTTTTTTGGGCTCTTTATATTTCCTCAAATTCCTTTACATAAGTTCTTCCTTAGAATGTTCCTGATATACAGGACTCTTACCCTGCAGATCTCAGCTTAAATGTCACTTACTCAGAGCGGTCTTCCCTGACTTCCCAAATTACCATACATTACCATCACCTTTGTGATATTCATCCATGTATTCGTGTTTAATATTTTTATTCCTGGCTTAAATTTAAGCTGCACGAAAACAGAGATCTCATTTGGCATGCTCTTCAATGATTACCTGGTGCTAGAACAGAGTTTGACAAAGAGTAAACACTTCATTTCTTGAGTGAGTTGTATCTTTTTAAAATTACACCAATCTAGTGAGTTCGATAGGGCAATTATTCCTAATAACAACAAGGTAGGAATCCCGGAAATAGTTTCAGTTGATCTCAAGGTCACCAAGTGAGTCTGTGACAAAGATATAACCCAGCTTTCCTGGTTCCTAACAGATAATTTTTCTAGTACATTAAATGATTCAGAAAAAGTAAAAATAAAATTATATATTTATATAAAATATTATATATATATTTTTTCCAGAGAGAAAGGAAAAGAAAGAGAGAGAAAGAGAGAGAGAGAGAGAGAGAGAGAGAGAGAGAGAGAGAGAGAGAAACATCCATGATGAGAGGAAATCATCAATCAGCTGCCGCCTGCACACATCCTTACTGGGGATTGAGCCTGCAACCTGGGCATGTGCCCTGACCAAGAATCAAACAGTAACCTCCTGGTTCATATGTCAATGCTCAACCACTGAACCACGCCAGGTGGAGAATTCTTCAGTAAATTTTAAAATATTTTTATCATTACAAGTAGCATACCTTCATGCAAATTGGAATCTAAATTGGGAATAATCATATTCTCTAAATGTATTATTTTCTCTATGAAAATGTATCATAATACTTCTGAAACAATTATTTCCTGTTAATGTATTTAGCTGAATCAAATCAGGATTATAATAAATTTTTTTCTTGGTTTTCTAGGGAGCCATGCTAACTTAATAATGTGCAGGAAATGAGATTATACTTTTGTTTTGACTTTCAGATATTTCATGTGAATCATGTGCAGATGACTTTTTTTTTCATTAGCTCTCACAATTATGCAATAGGTCTATTGCTTACAACATAAGTTTTCAAAGAAAAGTCAATAAAGAAATTCAAACATAGCACAATAATTCCTAATTACTTAGGTTCTAAGCAACTAGAAAGTTTAAAATATGGTAATGTATCTGTATCCTTTTATAAAGAGTGGCCAGTGATATATAAGTGAATATGAGAAATTTGTTTTTTAAAGCAACTTTCAGTAGGTGCCACACTGTGGTATAAAGGTATAATGGAACTAAGTTGATTTAAAATGCTACTCAATCTATATCACAGAATCACAAAATATGAACCAATGCTAATACAGTGGTACCTCAAGATATGAGTTTAATTCGTTCTGTAACCTTGTTCGTATATTAACTTGCTCGTATCTCAAAGCAAATTTCCCCATTGAAATCAATTGAAATGCCGTTAATCCGTTCCAGCCCCCAAAATGCCACCCCAGTTGTTCTTGTTACGTGTTTTTGAATAAGAAAAATGTATTTATAAATGCCAAATATTGTATAAAAACATAATAAAAGAGAATGTAAATGAATAAACTGGTTTTATAAGGTGTATTTACCTACTCATTACACTCTTAATGTTACACTTTATCCCTAAACTGAATGTAACTTAACTAATCTTCACTGAACTTAATTGCTAATGGTCTTTGCATTTTTGGCCGATTTCAAAAAAAACGTGTCCAACGAGGTTTGCCTCTTCCTCCCTTTCAGAATGTTTCTGAAATGGGTGAGGCAAGTTTCATTTAACAGCTCTGATGCACGACCAGTAGCAACTTTTTTGGGGTGTTTCTTTTCCATAAAGTGTGACACCCTCTCCCACATTCCTAAGATCTCCTTTATCTCACTTGTAGAGATCTCTTCCACCTCTGGCTCCTCCTTCAACAACGAGGTAAACAAGCACACTGATTGAGACATGGGAAACTATGAGACGCTCCAGTTGCAGTAAATTGGTGGGTCGTGTGCAGCCGGCTGATCCGCGCGATTACTCCTATCTCAAATGTTTGAAATACGAATTTCAAAGCAAAAAATTGCTCCCTCGATGGCTCGTATCTCAAAAATCTGATATGTTAGGGCACATGTATCTCGAGGTACCACTGTAGTAATGTCCATCAAGTGTGGTCAATGCTGCAGTTTAGGTAGCCCTGAGTTCACTAGAGGATTTCAAAACTGTCTCCTACTTGTGTCTGAACAGTTTCTCAACGAACTGGGAGTCTTTGTCCTAAACCAAATAAACAGGACACTAATTTGGCATATGTTCTGGAAGAGGAAGCCAAAGTTGGTCAAGACTTAGTGATAGTTGAAGCAAAAATTCAGTCATTAGATTTTAGACTCAGAATTCCTTCTTCCTAGGTTTCATCAAATCATTGTCTTTCTTGGTTCTTATTCTGAATTCTCGTTCTTAATTTTTCCATCATGAACATCTTTTCTTAACTTATCCATTAAATTGTGGTGATTGTAAGGTGCCCTCAACCTTTGTCCCCATCTTTCTCCCCTGAATTCTATGAGTTTGCTTGGGGTGATTTTCTCTTCCTATTATGTCAACTCTTATTTATTTGGTGATGACTAAAAAATTAAATAAAAAGAAATGTATTTAACCAATACCTAAGGCAGTCTGGACACCTTACAGTTATTCTCATTTCCTGCCTATGTCTTAAACAAGTAGATGCCTAATGCACATCCGTTGAATTACTGAGTGAACCCTCCCCTGAATCTTACACCAATATTTCCAGCTTATAACCAGACATCTCCACTTTAATATCCCATAGGTATTTCATATACATGTCTTCATTTGTTTTTATTTTCTTCCCAAACTCCTATACTACTATCATTTCCTCTTGCTTAATGGCTATAACACTGGTGATCTAGAATAATAAAAGCGTAATATGCTAATTAGACCAGATGTCTTTCTGGGTGATCTTCCGATGAAGCCGGGTCTTTGAGGAAATCCTAGTTCCCAGGTGCCTGCTGGCAGCTAGAGGGAAGCACATATCCTGGGTACCAGAAGGAAGCTGGTGCTGGCATCCCAGGAAAGGGAGATCTACACTTGCATGAATTTCATGCTTTGGACCTCTAGTCTGTTGAATAAATATTTATTGAATAAATACAGTTTTGTGGTTAAAGAATCATTATACTTCCTTTATTATCTATGGATGGTCCTTTATTCAAAATATAAGCCTGAGGCTGCAGGCTCAGATAGAATTTTCAGAGGAAAGGTCTATTGTGGAAAATACATGTTTCAAAGGAGATGCAATACTTAAATGAAAATACATCAAATAATACAGCAATTAAATTGCTAAGAACAAATAATTAAATAACTAAGAAGTTGATTAGAATGAAGTTACATTGAGATATTTCAATCACTTTTTCAGAAGTAAAAGATGTAATGGACAAAAAAACTAAGCATAGACAGACTTACTTCAATTACACTGAGTGTATATAAAAGTTCTCTTGAGCAGAGAAAATGTAATTTTAAATGTTTATTTTATCAAACTGAACCATAAATTTTACCACAAAAAAAAAAGGGTGACTGCCCTGGCCATTTTGGCTCAGTGGATGGAGTATTGGCCTGCAGACTGAAGGGTCCTGGGTTCAATTCCGATTAAGGGCACGTGCCCAGTTGCGGGCTTAGTCCCCAGTAGAGGGCAATGTACAGGAGGCAGCCAATCAATGATTCTCTCTCATCATTGATGTTTCTATCTCTCTCACCTTCTCCTTTCCTCTCTGAAATTAATAAAAATCCTATCTAATAAAAGAATAATATGCAAATTGACCATACCTCCACTACACCACATGCCATGCCCACCAGCCATACTCACCAGCCAATCAGGAGTGAGTATGCAAATTAACCCCAACCAAGATACCTATGGCCATGGAGAGAGCAGGAGGGAGGCTTGGTTTTCCCCAGCGATGGAGTAAGCCAAGCTTTTAGCACATCCTAGCCAGCCCAGGCCTCCACTCAATGCTACAAAATTTCAATTATAGAAGATAAATAAATCCCAACAGAAATGGCTGTGGTCACAGAGCAAGCCAGAGGCTTGGCTCCGCTCCAGGCTACAAAGTTTCATTTATAGAAGATAAATAAATCCCAGATACCTGGGTCTCGCTTGGGTCGCTGAGGGGCATGGCCAGACTGCAAACCACCATAGGCCCCTCGCCCAGGCCACCCCACACCCCAAAGAAACCCCTACCCTGATCTGGGATACCCTTCAAGGCAAACCAGCTGGCCCCCACCCATACACCTGGCCTCTATCCTATTTAATAAAATACTATTATGTAGGTTGACCATCATTCCAACACACAAGATGGCTGCCCCCATGTGGTCAAAGATCCTGCTCCCATGTGGATACAAGATGGCCACCACAAAATAGCCAGCAGGGCAGGGCAGTTGTGGGTGATCAGGTCAGCAGGGGAGGGCAGTTAAGGATGAACAGGCTGGCAGAGGAGGTAAGTTGAGGGCAACCGGGCCTACAGGGAAGGGCAGTTGGGGGATACCCTGGCCTGCAGGGGAGGGCAGTTAGGGGTGACCAGGCTGGCAGGGGAGCAGTTAGGCATCAATCAGGCTGGCAGGAGAGTGGTGATCAGGCTGGCAGGCAGAAGTGGTTAGGGGCAATCAGGAAGGCAGGCAGGAGAGCAGTTGGGAGCCAGCAGTCCTGGATTGTGAGAGGGATCCTGATCGAGCCTAAACGGGCAGTCAGACATCCCTTGAGGGGTGCCATATTGGAGAGTGTGAAGGCTGGACTGAGGGATACCCCCCACCCAAGCCTCCCATGCACAAATTTTGTGCATTGGGCCTCTAGTGTATGTATGTATGTGTGTGTGTATGTGTGTGTGTGTGTGTGTGTGTGTGTGTGTGTGTGTGTGTAAAGTTGACTGGCCCTAGCTAGTTTGGCTCAGTGGATATAGCTTTGGCCTGCAGACTGAAGGGTCCCTGGTTCGATTCCAGTCAAGGGTACATGACTGGGGTTGTGGTCTCAATTCCCAGAAAAGGGCATGCAGGAGACAACCAATCAATAGTTCTCTCTCATCATTGATGTTTCAATCTCTCTCTCCTTCTCCCTTCCTCTCTGAAATCAATAAAAAATATATTTTTAAATAGGTGACTGGATAAAAAAGGTGAAGAAAATAGCTAAAGAACATATATGGATACTCCATGCACATGCACAATAATTTATTTAGTAAAAGTGAAGAAAAGGGGAAGTAGGGAAGGAAGGAGGACTTCTACAATAATGTCAGCTGATATTTTACAGGCCATATTCTTAAAACATAATTTAATAAAGTATGGATACTTATATACTGTCAATATAAGAAACATTCAAACCTGTAGAGAGAATTTTTAATCAAATTGACAACAATTGTTGGGAAGCAAAGTCCTAACAGATTGAAGAAATGCTCCAAAGAATGATAGTTTTGCCTAGAGAGTTGAGGGAGACAGGTAGATTGTGAAAAGTTAGGAGCAGAGATGTGGTAGAAGAGGACATTTGACTGGACCTGGTGAGAAAGAGGTTATCTTTATTAGGGCATAGGTTGATATTGAGGACTTATTTCCTCCTTTTGGGAGAAATCAATATGTGCATGCTAAGATTCTAAGAAATCTCTGCCTGATGGTTATATGGGAGCAGATGGAATGAGCAGGAAATGATGAATGTCTGTAAGGTGTCTAGTTGAAAAGTAATAGATTGAGATTTTGAAAACTGTTACAGGTTGGTTGGTTCTTAACCCCAACCATTTGAATATTTTCAGAACTCTGGGGAAGGGATATAGAAAGGCTGTTGGGGATTAAGGACTGAGAAGGTGACCCCAGTGTCAGTGAGAACTTTGACTATAAAAGTCCCTAATTTTAAAGTCTATTAGCCTTGGTGATTAGCTCCTCAAAGGGGAAAAGTTTCCATTGAATCCCTGGAACATCTTGTCCCTAATCTTGTTGGGTAACTTTGAATGCCTTATCCGGACTCAATTGGAGCTATCACTCACTTATATTTGAGGCAATCCCCTTTAAAATGTCCAGGGTTTTGCAAAAGAAACAAGAGGCAATGTTTTGAACTGGTGTCTGGTGAGAAGTGGGGCTAGGGGAATTATTTAATTGTTGAAGTTACAAGGCCATTAGTTTATCCATTTTTTCCCTTCAAGTCTAAGGGCCTAGTACTTTGAGTTTCTTTGTCTTTTTCTGTACTCTTTGCTAGTAGTTGGCTAGTGTGGCAATTTCATGTGGTCTTTTTGCCTTCCAAAATGAGGTCATATTGTTTTAAAAAAGTACCAAGGGCCTCATAAAGACCCATAATAAAATTGGGCTTGGATAAGTTCATAGTATAGTTATTAAAGTTCTTTGGTTCATGATTAAAGAAAGCATATTCTAACCTGGCTGAGAGTTGTATGCCCTGGCACACTGACTTTGAAATGCAGTCCATCCTCTTTTCCCGAGAACTGCCTTCCATTATGGAAAGATTTACAACCTTGTGGCTGAAACAATTTAGTTCTGAGGCTCCTGCCCTTTGCAGCCCTAGCCCCTATTGCCTATAATCTGGTCCAGGAGATGACTAGAAGCACCTGCCCTCTGCAACCCCCAGCCCACATTGCCTGAACCTGTAACCATTATACCTTGCATACATTACCATGCCTGTAATTCTTACTTTACTACTTATTTTTTTAAAAATATATATTTTATTGATTTTCCACAGAGAGGAAGGGAGAGGGATAGAGAGCTAGAAACCTCAATGAGAGAGAAACATCGATCAGCTGCCTCCTGTGAACATCCCTTGAAGGGTGCCATATTGGAGAGGGTGTAGGCTGGGCTGAGGGACACACCTGGGGATGTGCCTGAAACCAAGGCACATGCTTTTGATCGGAATCAAACCTGGGATCTTTCAATCCATAGGCTGATGCTCTATCCACTGAGCCAAACCGGTTTTGGCGTCTCACCTATGCTTTATCCTTTTACCCAATATAAGCTGCTGGGTTATGGGGAGGAGCAGAACAGAATTTTGTGATGCTCTCCCAAACTGCAGGCATTATTGGAATAAACACTCAACCCTGTCTCTACTTCATTGGCTCAAGTAGCAACAGGCAGCCCAGAACTATTGGTTGTCCAGTTACACAAGGACAATGGGCCAGGTACAGAAGACAGTCACCAGGATGGAGAGACCCTGGTGCTTAGCAAAGGGCAAAACTGGGAAAACAAGAACTTTGCTCTTAGGGTTGCGCTGGTCATGCAGTTTGGTCCCTCTGACCTTTTATGTCACTGGCCATGCAGTTTAGAACCCGATTTTTCCTCCTTAACAATAACATCTAGGCCTCAGTTGTCCTTTAGCAACCAACACCAGACAAGTGACACTATAGCAGCCTCACTTGTCTGGTTTTGTACCAGAAAAGCAGCAAAACCAGACAAGTGATGACAGGACTGCATTAACGAATGGCCCCCTGCCCTTCGGAGACCATCAACCTGTGAGAGCACACCTGGAAAGCTGATGAATATTCTATTGAAACTCTTCCCTGAGACCTCCCTATGATTCCCCACCTGGAAGAGAGAAATAAAAACCCTCAGGATGTAGGATCCAGTGGTGTGCTCTCCCTCTGAGGAGCATGCCCATCATTCCCTCCCCATCTCCTTTCCCCACAGGCATGCATCCCCTACACTCTAAGGGACCTCAGGAGACTTGCAAACAGAGAGCAGTGGCAGTAGCAGTGGTAGCTCATTCCAGGCTAACCCCCTGAACCTCTCTCCAATGCAGCCTTTTCGCTGATTTCTCAGTGATCCAACACAGATTGGTCTAGGCCATCCTGTTGCTTCTTCTTTGCGAATCCCTTTCTTATTTCCCTTCCCTGAGTGTTTCTGCTGGGGCCAATAAATTCTTGCTTGCTCTGTTGTACTTTGTCTCTTGACTGAAATCTTTCCTTCAAGAAGACAAAAACTGATGTCTCACCGTGGTCTCACTGGTAACATCTCAATCTCTATTTTCTGATGTTAAATGAATCCATTAGACTAAGAGGTCTCCAAGATCACTTTTTTACTTACCATTCATTGAATAAAGACTGTTTTAAACTTCCCTCAAAGTTAATTATGCTACTCTGATTATACTCATAAATTTCCAACTTCATTGTCCAGCTCTTCAATATATATATATATAAAACATATTTTTATTGATTTTTGAGAGACAGAGACAGAAACATCAGTGATGGAGGGGATCATTGATTGCCTGCCTTCTGCATAGTGAGGATGGAGTCTGCAATCTGGGCATGTGCCCTTGACTGGAATAAAATCCAGGACCTTTCAGTCCACAGGCCCACACTCTATCCACTGAGCCAAACCGGTGAGGGCCAGCTCTTCAATATTGATGATCTAGTAAACATTTTAATGTTTAAATAACCAATGACATACTTTCTCAGGGACTCAGGAAAACAATGCTACACTGCCAATGTACCTCTAAACTGGAAGTACTGTATGTTAATTTAATTTTATGATGCCAACTTTTTATCCTGAGTAAAAGGCAATAAAACCTAAAAGTAGGGTGTTGTGTCTCTCTCCCCTTACCTTGTGACTACATTAGAAAGCATGTTCATTTCTGAGCTTTCAAGGGCAACACTTCTCGCCAAATTGAATTTGGTTTTCAGGCTTAAAAAACAAGATAATGTTTAGTGCATTTAACACCCCAGGATACTTCCTGAGTGCTTTCAAGACAGGAGACAATGGTGAATAATGTAAGCTTGCTCTCTTTGAATGCTTGTCATCTGGTGGAAAAGGTGGACATGCAAATATTTATTTTAACCAGTAAAATGAGGACAAAATGCATGTGCCCTAGAAGTCAGGGACCCAGAAAAGTCTGTCTGGTTCATCACTTGTCCTGATGCCGGCTGAGGGCCTGACACCTGGTAAGCTCTGTGCAGGAAAGGAGCCCCAACTTCCCACAACTGCCAATAAAGTCAGAGGAGCTCTCAACAGAAAAGGGTGATATTTAAACTTGTAGTGGGATGACTTCCACAACCAGTTGCAAATGACCACGGAGGCTGCTAAGTTGGTAATAAACAAGCAAGGATTTATTGAGCTGGCCAGAGATGGCCGCAAGGGCACCACAGGCAGGTGGAGTCTACACACTCAGGACCGCACTGTCTCAGGGGTATGCAGCCCTTTTTAAAGATCCAAACCAAAATTTTTTTTTGCCCTTGATCTAAATTCTGCAAACAGCCGCAGGGGGTGGGTTTCAGTGGGCCGAAACTGTTCCTGTTGACTGCTCCTCATCTCCCAACCACCTTCTGCTAGACATTGGAATGTGGAGTCTCAACTCCTGGAGACACTGAGTCAACAGGAATCAATCTTTTATGGTTCTAGTCCTCAGGCACAGGTGAATAACCTTTGTGATGTCGGATGGATTTATGTGACGTTCCAGGTCAAACAGCAGTTTTTACCTGAGATGAATGCTCTTAAGGTTCTATTTCAAACTGAGCAAGGAAAAACAATAAACAGAAAATAAACTGAGCAAGGAGGCACTTGGAAATAACGTGTAGGGGAAGAAGACATTTTCCTCTACCCTCAAGGTGATATGGGAATTATGAATGGTACACATGGTGTTCCCCTGGGCAGAATGGCTTCTCTGGATTCTTTATCCCTTGGAGTTGAAGAATGAAACAAGGGACAGAAGATGGTATAGTAATAATAAGAGGGGAGGGGAAAGAATCTTATAGCACAGACTCCCAAATGGTAAATGGGTAAGAATCTCACAGCAGACTCCCACATGGGAAGGAGGAGAGTCTCACTGAATTCCTTATCCCCCACTACCTCCCCCCCACCCCCACCCCCCATTTATAAAGGCTTAAGTTATTTTTGTGCCTCGATATCACCTTGGATTGGCCACTATTCCCCGTTGATTTGGTCACTATAGCAACTCCTGAGCTCAAAGGTCAAACCTCACCTGGGACAAGTGAGGCCCTCCTCCCTCATTGTTCTCCCATTCTCTCTGTTCTCCCTCCATTTTTGAATGAGGGGCTGCCCTCCCTTTATTTTGTAAATGTGTATCTTTTGCTACTCCCAGTTCCCTTACCTTAAGGAAATGTAACACTGCCTCTTCCAACTTTCTTGTCTTATGGAAATTTACCTTTTTGCAATTCTGTTTTTTTTTCCATGGACCCCCAATTCTAAAAATTCCCTAAATCTGCCTATTTCTCCCCTAAAAATTCTTATTTCAAAGATTCTTTCCTAAAGTAATAATCAAATAGACATTGGATAGAGTAACAGAAGAAAATAATTTAATTATATATGTATGTATATATATGAACCCCATAACACAAGAGGGTCAGAGACCCAACATGCACAAAAGGTTCAAAGACAGAAAGGTAAAATGGGTATGTATCACACAGTATGACATACTGTATCATAGTATGACAGCTAGAGACCAGGTAAGGTGATTGCAGAGCTTCAAAGGGTCATTGCAAGAGGATAAGAATAGATGTTTCTAGTAATTAAAAGTTTTCCCTGCCCTCTAGATAGAGCAAAAGAGGTTATGTCTGATCTCTTTTTATGGGCAAGCCCCCCCCACTTCAAGTCTTTTAGGTAGTTAATGGAGGGGCAGATGTTTCTTTTGAGCCCACAGCTAAAGTTGCCTTTAGCTCAAAAACATCTGCATATCAATATATGCACATCTGAAGCATATCTTGGGCTGGATCTTTCTGAACCTCCACAGGGGCTGCCTAATAATTGCTGGAATTCAGACCAGCACATTGGGATGCTGCTGTAAGATCAGCCTTCTCCTACCAGCCCCTTCCTCACCCTGGACAAGTTACTTCCTCTGTCTGGGCCTCATGCTTTTCAGCAGTAAAAGGTGAAGGGGTTAAGCAGTATAAATCTCTGAACTTTTGTGGGTGTGTGCGCGCCCCAGTGTGCACTAAAGCCTATAAAGTTTGCAGAGAAAACAAAGACAGCCAGGACACAAAAACTGCGAGCTTGCACTACCACTGAATTCTTTTATGGCCATAAGCAAATAACATTAACAGGAAACCAAACAAAACCAAGCCAAAAGAAGGTAGCGAAAGTTTTGGAAGACGGAAGGAAGAGCAGTTCTCAAAACAGCTGAGGCGGCTGGGGGTAGCAAGTGAAATATTCTGAGAAAAAAAACCAACAATCCCTCTTCTCCCCCCCCCGCCCCCCCCCCCCACACACACACACACATACACTCAAAACCCACAATCTTGAGTTGGTGAGGACAAAGTGAAGGAAACAACATTCCACTTACTAGATCTTTCCTTCTCTGGGACTTCCTCACCTATGTCTCCCTCACCTCCCTTCCCTCCGTCTCTGTCTGACTTTTGTCCCTGCGACCCCCGTTTTTCTTGTGTCTGTCTTTCTCCCCGTCTCTCTCCATCTCCCTTCCCTCCTCCTCTCCCCCCTCCTCTCCACTGACGTGTGTACCTCTCCCCCGCCGCCCCGCTCCCTCTCTTCCTCTCTCTTGTGGTGTCCTGCTTCTCACGGAGGAAGTCTGGGTCGCGTGCGGACCCACTGTGGCTCTTAACTCCTATTTTGAGTCCTCCCTTGGCAATTAACCATGCCCCGGCTCACGCCGCCGAGCTCAGGGTGCACGCAAGCTGCGGTGCTGGCTCCCAGCTCCGCGTCCAGGTGCCCAGCCGCCCCTCCCCCTCCTCCTGAGACCCAGACCGAGACCCCGCCCCGCCCCGCCCCGCCCCGGCCGCCCCGCGGAGGTTTCCGCCCTCTGGCTATTTTAAGGCGGGCGGTGCGTATCGCCTGAGTCCTCGCTGCTTCGCTCCAGCTCCCCGACCATGCGGCTGCCCTGCAGCATGTTTCCCTGGCTCCGCTGCCCGCTCCCTGCCCTCCTGCTGCTTCTCTGCGGCCTGGGCACCGTGCACGGCGACACACCTGCCAACTGCACTTACCCCGACCTGCTGGGCACCTGGGTCTTCCAGGTGGGCCCCGGGGGTTCCCAGCGCGAGGTCAACTGCTCTGTGATGGGTAAGCGGCCGCGTGCCCGGACTCCTGCCCCTGAGCCCCTCTCCGCACAGCGCCCCACCGGAGGCCGGGGTATCCTGGCTGGACCTGGGTCCCTGGGATGCCTGCTCCTACGCCAGGTCGCCAGGGCCAAGTTGAGCTGCTGAGAACTTCTAACTTCACCTTTTCTTGGTTATTCCCGGGGCTTCTATACTTACCGAGAGACTTTCTTTTTACTCCCCTTAATTACTGTTTTCTGGTTTTTGTTTGTTTCTCGGTTTGTTTGGTTTAGAAGAGCTCAGACGTTGTAATCTTGTTATCTCCCATCCAACCTGTAGGAGTGTGTGTGTGTGCGCGCGCGCGCGCACCAGTGAAAACGGAGCTCAAACACTCAAGAAATAGTGTATAGCAAGAAAAACTTTTGTTAGGTTGTAGGAAAAGAGCCCTTATATCCAGTGATTTTTACTTAGATATGTGTTGATGCTACTAATCTGAGAAAACTTATGCATTGTCTTAAGTATGGTAGGGATGTATATACAATTTGTAGGTTTTTTTTGTTATTTTAATAACTCTTTGGCAACTAATTATATTTGGAAATGCCTGGAGCCAAGCGCAATGCCTGGCTCAGGGAAGGCACTCAATAAATATGTAGTGTGTGAACACACTGGGATAATCCATATGCCCTCAGATAACGTGGCTCTACACCAAAGACAAGGAATTTAGTGAAGGGAGAAAACACTATCTTGGTCAAAAGTGGCACTTTGGTTGTGCCCGAGCCCTTACCAGCCTGTAATGAGTGAAGCTGTCAGCTGCACTTTTCTTGTCAACAGGACAAGGAGCGCCAGGTGATTTGTCACTAAAACAGACAGAGCCAACTGTCCAACTTCCGGTGACTGTGGCATTGCATAATCCTGGGCATTTTAACCATCTGCTCTTTTAAAAAATTGCGGTACTCTGACTGGTTTGGCTCAGTGGATAGAGTGTCGGCCTGCAGACTGAAGGTCCCAGATTCGATTCCAGTCAAGAGCATGTACCTTGGTTGCGGGCACATTCCTAGTGGGAGGTGTGCAGGAGGGAGCTGATTGATGTTCTCTCTCATCAATGTTTCTAATTGTCTATCCCTCTCCCTTCCTCTCTGTAAAAAAATCAATAAAATATATTTTTTAAAAAGTTGCCATTGGAGGTCTGAAGCAGAAGAGAGGTGAAGATTTGCACCATTTAGGCACATGCCATCTCCTATGTCAGAGCATTAAAACCAACCATGGAAAAACTGTCTAAAGTGTGGCAACCTGTAAGGGGTACCGCAGAGCCCTGTCCAGGTGGCCTCTGTCTAGAAACAATGCCTTCTCTATAAACAATGCCTTCTACTTTACTAGAATAATTGAAGGCACCCACGTGTCTGAGCTCTATCTTCTGAAGTTTAAAAGTTTGGTTCCTGTCAGCACACATGAGCTTCACGGCATAGAATGCTCAAGTTTGCTGCATCCTTTGGAAGGATGCAGATTCTGAAGTTCTGAACTGTGGAGCCATGCTAGAGAAAGAAGCCCCATTTCTTCGTTGAAGAGATCATTTCCTTTGTTTTTCTTTTGACTTGGTGGCAGGTCTATTTTATATGTTTATGTTTCCAGATTTTTACTAGAGTACTATTTTGTTTTCCCTTCATTTCCACCTGTCATTTTCAACATCCCCCCTATTTCCTTTTCTTTAGTGGAAGGTTTTCTGTAGTCTCTGGTTGCTCTGGCAAGTTCAAGGCTGTACTTTAGGGGTTCTCTGCCTGCTGGCCTATTTCTGTTTTTTGACCACTCACTTCACAGACGTGACTTAACCCCCCTCTGGAACTATACAGAGGGAGGGAAACAAGGTGGGAACTCTTGGTATCTTCACAAGCCAGATTGGCTCAAATTGGGTGGCCTGATTTGAAAGGAAAGCAGTTTAAAAGTTATGGGAATGACAGGGGAGATATTTCCTGCCATGGAAGTACAGATTATTTTCCATTCTTGTGCATTTTCTTTTCTTTAGGACCACCAGAAAAGAAAGTCATGGTTCACCTTAAGAAGATGGATACAGCCTATGATGACTTGGGCAATTCTGGCCATTTCACCATCATTTACAATCAAGGCTTTGAGATTGTGTTGAATGACTACAAGTGGTTTGCCTTTTTTAAGGTTAGTTTTGTTGGAAAATGCATTCATCATTTCAATTATTTAGTATCAGTAGACCTTCAGAATTTTAATTTAAGAATAAGAAGATAACTGAATTGATGCCACATTTCCCAAGAGGAATTAGGCAGTGTAATTTTGCCAGGTAATTTAAAATTATGATTTCAGTAGGTTAAAAAACCTGATCTGTATTTGAATACGTACAATCCATCTATATTTAAATGTAAATGTTGCTTTAATCATTTGGCTTTATACTGAATCTCCAGGAAAGATACAGATATTATAAAAAAATTTTGAGTAATTATGCTATTTTATCATTGTTTGTTGGTTCTGAGAAATTCACCTAAGTAACTCATTAAAGTAATATGATATACTAAGTATATTAATGTGAGTAATTTATTTGACTAAAGATAGAGAAAGAGAATATCAAGTTACTCCTTTGGCTAATTAAGGTAAAAAAAGTTGTCCACTAAAACATTCTCTCAATAGGAAGAACACTTTTTAATCTGCACCCAAAGATACGTTTATTTTTTAGAGAGAGAAGTGGGGAGGTGGGGGAAGTGGGGACATCAATTGGTTGCCTCTTGTAAGCTCCCTGACTGGGATGCCCTGACCAGGAATTGAACCCACAACCTTTTGGTATGGGATGATTTTCCAAACCAACTGAGCAGCCCGTTGCTAACACATTGCTTCCATTTGCAAGCATACTCCAGGGTAAAATAGTTCAGCATGGATTGTAATCCATCCCAGCTATCCTGCTGCACTGCACTTGGAAATTTTCCTATTGGCAGATTATGAGGTGGTTTAAGTAAATTGAAACCACAAGCCTCAGGTTAACTGTTTCTCATTTTAAATTGAGTATAAACAAAGTCAGACTTTCTCATAGAATAAGGTTTACAACCTTTGGAACATCTGGTAAGAATTAGCCAATTTTAGGAATTTGTGGGAAAGTGGGAGAATGACTCTGTTAATGATGATAAAAGACAAAGTACCAACAAAAGACTAACTTTTAAATTTATTGTGATTTCTCTCAGGTTGTGATTTAATACCTAGGATATGTTGCTAACATCTGAGCCAACTCTTCTTTTGAATAATAACTCTATACACACACATACACACACACACACACTCACACACACACACACACACACACACACACATATGTATTTCTTTAATAGTAAAAAAGAAAATAGGAAAAAATTGTCTTTCCTCATCTGGATTGACTGGTATGCTACTTAGCTAGCAGAAACTCTCTATCCATTTTGGCTATTGAGTGTCCAAAGTTCATTTTATTAGTTGGAGCCCATGTCCGACCAGTTATTAAATATTACCTCTGGATACTATGTATTTTTAAAAATCATAACAGTATTTATATGAAAATTTTAAAATATATTTTTATTTCAGAGAGGAAGGGAGGAGAGAGAGAGATAGAAATATCAATGATGAGAGACTATCGTTGATCAGCTGCCTCTTGCACACCCCTACTGAACTCGAATCTGGGACGCTCCAGTCCACAGGACAACACTGTCTACTGAGCCAAACCAGCTAGGGCTTATATGAATTTTTGAAAATTGTAGTTCATATGTGAAAATATAATTCAATCTGATTATAATTCTTGGTCTTCATATTCCTGATCTTGGGGCTCTGCAGACTTCTTACAGGTATTCTATCACAGACCTTCAATATATTTTGCTTCCAGGTTGAAAATTCCTGGAAAGAGATAGTCAAGACAATTGTTACTGTATATCAGTCTCCCCTTCTTCCCTTCCTCCTCCCCTTTCTCTTCCCCTCCCCCCTCTTTTTTCCTTGCTTGACACATAATGGACACTTAGTTCATATTTATTTAAAAAATGAACAGTTGAGAACAAGGTTGAATAAATTATATAAGTGCAAGATGGAGAGCAGTATATAAATAGATGAGTAAGTAGTTTTACCCCTTTGACTTAGAAAAGTTTCATTCTTTACTTCTGTAGAATTGGAGAAACTGGTGAGGAAACTTCTAAAGTCAGCATTTCATTGCTTGACTCCTAATATGAAATAGACAAGGGCAGTTTTCCTCCATTAATATTATTCTATCAGTTTGCTCTCATCTTCAATAGCCCGGGGCTAGTGGGGGTAGAGGGAACAGCTGGTGACTGAAGGAGGACTCAGAACACTTCATGTGTTTCTTTTTAAGTCACCATGTAAGCAGATTTGGTCTTTTCCCATAGCCTCAGACATTAGTAGCAGCAGGTCAAGAGAAAAACCACTGGTTAACATCAAATCAGGTTATAAGTGTTCTCAGCCATAAGTGGGAAGAGTCAATACAGGGTGGGGCAAAAGTAGGCTTACAATTGTGAATATTCAAAAGTTTATTATTGTATTACGTATTAATTATTATATTATTTTCCATATGAACAACTGTAAATCTCAACTGTAAACCTACTTTTGCTCTCCTGTAGGACAGAACTCTTAACTAATTATCTGCTTCTAGATGGTATTCTCTTATTAGGAATAAAAATAGGAAGACTGTTCTGCTACTGATTTCAGTATATACTTTTTTTAAAATGTGCATTCGATCATTATCAGAAACATGTTTTCTGTTCCTGCTGACAAATCAACCCCTCTGGCTTGTCAGTAGTTATGACTGGTCTTAAAGATGGTAATATCAGTAAGCAGAGTAGAATATACATATAATACTAGTTTGTTTTTTTTAAATATATTTTATTGATTTTTTTTACAGAGAGGAAAGGAGAGGGATAGAGAGTTAGAAACATCGATGAGAGACATTGATCAGCCGCCTCCTGCATGCCCCTTACTGGGGATGTGCCCGAAACCAGGATACATGCCCTTGACCGGAATCGAACCTGGGACCTTTCAGTCCGCAGGCTGACGCTCTATCCACTGAGCCAAACCGGTTTCGGCTAATATTAGTTTTTAAAATTTCTAGCATCAGCAGTTCCAGATAAATATACTTTGCAGAGTGGTAAAAGCTTATTCTTTTTGCAAATCTACCTGAAAGACAGAGTTTTAAAGAAAAATGATAGAGTGGAATTGATTTTAAATAGTAGGAAAGTCATGCACTTTTGGTGACACTGGTTAACACAGAAAGCTTGCTGGATTTTACCATAAGCACCAGGGTTTTTCCAACTGTGGTGCTGTGGAAACCATGGTGGGTGGGTAACTCAAAAAAAGCACAAACTATTTAATGAGTGAAGCACATGAGACTTTTCCCTACGGACTTAGAGAGTATCTCCCAAATAAAGATTGATTTACTTTTTTTTAAATGAACAATGATCAAAATGTAACTAGAATTTTGTTCAAGTTTAAATTGTCTCATGGAAAATACAGCACATGGCCACTCAACCTATGTCCATGACAGAAGTATCTGGCAAAATTTTGCCAAATATACCTGCTATCATTACTCTCTGTGTTGTTGCTCTACAAATCAGTTGGATTTCCAGATCTCTCCAGTGACTCAAACCAGACCCTACCACTTGTTTCCTTTTGCCCTCTTCTGATATGCTTTCAGCAGATTGTTTCTTACAGTTCCTGCTAGAGTATGCTGAGCTCCTGATGCACCAGGGTATTTTGTGCGGCTCCTACTCCCCCAGGACATCCTGCAGCTCAGATTTCCAACTTGGAAGCAATTGCAATACCACTTCTATTGCTAGGAACTCCCTTCAATAATTCTCCTTCCAGCCTCACTTGTAAGATGAACATTTTTCATGACGTTTGAGGTTACTGTGCCTTTTTGATTTTGATTTTTATGTGCTTAGCAATCTGTTTTTTTTCCATGTGACTTCAAGCTAGATAAAAGCTTGGCAGGAAGTGAACCTTGACACTGAAAGTTTGTGCATAGTTTGAGTCAGGCAGAAAGCATGAGGTAAAAATACTCTTACAAGTTACTTTTCCCTTCTCAAGTTCCTGTGGACTTTCAGTTCTCTGAACACTTTATGGGGGGTTACAACTTCAGATGCATCTAGGGCCCACTCAGGCAGGTACTTAAACATTTGAAACATTTTTTATGTAAAACAATAAGAAGTAATTAGACCTATGGCTAAATAGAAACTTTCTTAGAGGGCTTCATTTCAATCTTCTTTTCAAAGAAGAGTTTACTTTTTTAGAAAATTTATTTTATTTTTATTGATTTCAGAGAAGAAGGGAGAAGGAGAGAGAGATAGAAACATCGATGTTGAGAGAAAATCATTAATTAGCTGCCCTCCTGCATTCCCCCTACTGGGCTTGAGCCCACAACCTGGGCATGTGCCTTTGACCAGAATCAAACCTAGGATCCTTCAGTCTGCAGGCCAAATGAGCCAAACTGGCTAGGGCATGGATTTTACTTTTAAATATATTTCAATTCAGAGAAAGAATCAGAAGTTTAACACTTAATGCATGCTTATCTATGTATTTTTGTTTTCTTTCATGATTATGTTTAATCTCAACATAATGACTCAGTTTTCTATTGTAAACTCTTCGTAGGATGTCATTGATTTTATCAGTCAGTTGTTCATGCAGCTGGGAACTGTGGGAATATATGATTTACCATATCAGAGGAACAAACTAGGTGAGCGCCACTGAAATATTTTTAATTTTTCTTTTTAAAAGCAAGCTTCCCTTCTGGTGGCTTATGCACATTGATCTGTCTGTATTCATCAAGGAGATGGAGAGGATATTGGAAAGAAGATGGTTTTCTTATAGATTTCTTGCTTAAGCCTGCTTTCTTGCTGCCTTTTACATGCCTGCACTCTTTTGTGTGAGTGAGTTTTTACTTTAACATGCTCTGTGTGCACACATCAGATGAGCTCTTCTAGGAATGATACTTACAACATAAATAGACATGAACCCAAAAAGGTAAAGATCCAGTTAAGAAAAGATTGACTTGGGGGGGGAAAAAGAGATATATGTACTAATATATGTAATACTTTAAACAATAAAATATTTTGAAAAAAAGATTGACTTTAAGTTCAGTTCAAATCCTTGAAGTAGCTGTGCTCCCTTGAATTGTTCATTTTTTTCTTCTTAAAAAGACTCACGAGGGAACCTTGCGAGGCCAAGGCACCTGAAGGCTGTCTTCCTTTAGAGAAGGTGGCTCTTCCAGAGACATTGATGTACTTGTCCCTTATTCCTGTGAGATGTCATCCATCTTTTAAAAAATGGCTCCTTCTCAAAACATAAACTGCACTGGAAGAAGATATTTTTCACTCTTTACATTCTCACACGTGCAGAATAGATGTTTAAATCATTGCTCATGCTGGGACCATTCATTTAACTGTCCAGAATTTTGATGGAAAAATGGGTGATTAGAAAGTCAAGTGAATAGGGACTTAACCTTCTTTGCATTTTAACAATATTTCCTCCCTTTCCCTTCCTCCTTTACTTAGCTGTGAAGTACTAGAAGCGAGGTATGAAAAATGGAAGTGGCTAAAGCCTTATCCTAGGACAGCATCTGCCAAAAACTGTTTAATGACCCCGCAGTGGTCCACACATCTGCCCTCTAGGATTGCTCGTTAGATATAACATTTCATCTGGTTGTGCTGCAGGGGTCATTCCTGCCAGCCACTAATAGCAGATCCAAGTGAAAACAAGAACAGTAACCAAGAGGCTGGTTCTTCTGAGTTCTTTTTGGTCATTGAATAATTTTATTTCAGAGCTCCTCAGAATCTTTACTGTAATATATGGTGATAGTTTAGGAGGAAGATATAATAAATAGGAAGATATAATAAATAGGAAGATATAATAGGAAATTTTGTTTGTTTTTCCCTTACAAATAAAGTATTCTTGGAATGCAGTTTATGCACTTGTGGCTTAAAACTCTCCCTATTCCTCCTCATGATGGAGACAGCAGTGAATAGAACAGCCCCTGGTATTTGCTTTTAAATGATAAATAGCCCTGTACCTGGAAATACGGACCCAAGCAGCACTAAGCCTGCATTTAGCATTTGTAAGGTATACATGCTAATGTACTTAGGTTGCCAGATTAGCCTGTTTCTTAAGTACATTTCCAAAGTGTGATTAGGTATGTACAGTGGTCATTAATTTCAAATGCATCTGCATGTGCTTCTTAAGCCTGTTGGCTGCATGGGCAATACCTGTTGCTTCAGCTTTCAGCTTTTGAGAATGGCAGCTTTTGGTGAATGTCTTAAGCAGTATTAGAAAAGCACACAAAAACCCCAGCATCAGGTATTTTTTTTTTTTTTTACTTAAAGAAATCAATATGGTTAAGCATTGTGAAAAGACAGTATTAACTCCAGTTTTCATTGTTTTGTAGTTATTACATAGAGCATCTGTTGAGGGGCTCTTTTAAAACCACAGCCCCAAACAGGCTTTGCGGCTGAGGGGCAGAGCAGCATGCCGCACTGGACCGCCTACTCTAATCGCTAGTGGAGGCCCCTGGCAGCCACAGAGCCCTCTGGAGTTTATGTGCATGTAGAATGCAGAGGAGGCCTGGGGACCTACCTCCAAGGCAGCTGCCCTCCTGAACATTTCCGTGGAAAGCAGCCATCACCATTTTGGAACGAGAGCCGCCAGAGATCAAAATGAAAACTAGAGCTGAGACTACGCAGGAGAAAGAAAAACTATTCTGGAAGTCTTAGATGACCTCACCATGCAGCCTTTGAGTAAAAGGAACAATATGCAACCCAAGTTTTATTCTCTTTTGAACACTCTTCTCTTGAGGGACCCAGCACCCATCGTAAGGAGAAAGTCAGGCCTCTGGATATCTTGGATGCGCAGATACGTTATTGGTGGGAAGATGGTTCCATGGAAGAGGATTTTCTGAGAGAAGCCAAACTGCTAAAGGATATCTTTTTGTAGATCATAGGCCTGCAGTAGTCCTGGCCAGAAAGATGGTTTGATGAAAACATTTTATATTTATTTTATGTTTTCACTGGGTGCCAGCCTTGTGCTAAGAATTTGAGGTTCTTTATCTTTCAGAAACCCTATAGAGTACACATCACTAGCTTCCTTTCATAGTTTAGAATAGTCTCATGTAGTTCCTAAGCTCACACAGTTTAAGTGTTAAATGATAAGGGCTAGTCTTGCAAACCTAAAAAGCATTTCCTTGTTCTGTACTCTGAACGTTTGTTTTAATTATGGAAAAAGATTGGGTGTGTATGAAATGGCAAATATATATGAAAGAAAAGCCCTTTCACAATACTTGGAGTCACATTTGGGTAGACTTTCTGGTGAGTCCCAGTCTGCAAACATCACAAACGTTAGTTTAATGGAATAGAACGTGCTCTGCATTGGCTCCTGATGAGATTTTAGGAGAAGAATTGGCATGAAGCTCAGGTTTCCTTTCCAAATGAGGCGACTCACTTTCTTTCCCAAGCCAGGGTCCTGTCATCCAAGACAAAAATTACCTTCTCCTTCCCTTCCTAGTCCCTCAAAGTGGAAGGAGAGTTTTGTAATCTTCAAATTAAGTACAACTTAAGTACCTTTGCCAAGTTCACTTCTCTTAATATCACTATTGTGCACACCGATTGCTATCTTTCAGCTCTTTCCTGCTAAACAATGGACTAGTTTCCTACTCAGTTGTTCAGAGCTGATTAATATCAGCCTTGGTAAACCGAACATGTGAGGCTCCACCTAATTCATCTTGTCTGGGAGAACTTCCCTCCTGCATCCCAGATTGAATGGAGGAGTCTTTCCCTAGGTAGCAAGTTGCCATTGTTACATTGTGAGCTCAGATAACTCCTTATACCAGTGAAAGGTCCTGTTCAGCAGCTCTGGGAAGATGATACCTTATAAAGAACTAACAGCACAGCCGACTACTACCTGGATACTTTCTTCCATTCTACCTCTGGACCTGATCATCCGTCTTCACTCAGGGCCATCATGCCACCTCTGTGAAACCCTCCCCAGCTTTTTCTGCTGGCATGAGAAATGCCATTATTTTGGTTCTCATTGTCCTAGGCAGGTACCTCCGCTCAGGTAGTACTAACCCTGCTGTAATGGAATGATGTGATAGCATGTCTTCATTTTTTTTCCAGACTGAACGTCTCTTATTTCCCTGGATATCTTAAGCACTCAGTGCCCATAGAAATAGGGGCTTGGAAGATTAACCACACTTCTCTTGTCCTTTCAAAGATTTCTCACAAGTGATAACCAGTTTACAAAATAATTAATTCTATAGAGTACAAATCAGGAAAGGTACTATGTTTATATTTCTGGTTCTCTGCTCTAAGATATATCAGAATACCTGTCTCCAGAGTCCTGAGAGAGCTGTATATTTTCAAACTGATTTTCAGGATGTAAATTGTGACAAAGCAACCAATATGTGTAAAAATGTATTATTGAATTTAAAATCACCTCTAAAGTAATTTGTTTGTTTCTCTGAGAGTAACTGCGTGTAAACCAGGGTGGAAAATGTCTGGCCTTTGGCCTTATGGGGCCAGCAAAATTATTTGGTCTGGCCCTGCCAAGGCATTAGGGATGAGTTCATTAAATGTTTGCCCAGATATAGCAGGCTAATTTTTTAAGTTGATAATTTTGAGTGGCCTGCAAATGATGTTATAAATATCCAAATGGCCTTGGCAGAAAAAAAGGTTCTTTATTGCTAACCTAAACGTTTGTTTTGATTATGGAAGAAGAGAAAATTTTGTGGGTATGAAACTGCAAATATATGTGTTAAAAGACCGCACGGGCTCCGCTAACATGGCTCAGTGGTTGAGCGTTGACCTATGAACCAGGAGTTTATGGCTCAATTCCTGGTCAGGGCACATACCTGGGTTGCTGGCTCGTTCCCTAGTATGGGGCATGCAGAAAGCAGCCAATCAATGATTCTTTCTCATCATTGAAGTTTCCATCTCTCCCACTCCATGCCTCTCTGCAATCAATAAAAATATATATATTTTTAAAAAGAGGCCACGTGGTATAGTACTGCTTAGCATTCTCTGTTGTAATTGCCTGCTTGTCATCTCCTCTGGTCTTTAAACTCCATGATGGTATTACTGACCATTTTATTCCCTCTGTATAGCATAATATGTGGAAATAATAGGGCCTCAATAAATATGTATTTGTAAAGTCAAGAGAATTGAGTGATATATCATTGTGTTGTCCTGTTTTATGGATGTTTCTGGACATATTATTGCCTTTGAGTCCTCTGAACCTGTGGTGGACCCTCAGGTCTTCCTTGTAGAATGACTTTTTAAAAACAGATGAGGTTTTGACATTTTATTCTGTTTATTTATTTATATTTTTACTTTTGTATGACTACAGAGGACAAGGTAGAACTCAAAGTTAAAAAGAGTAAACTTTCAGAATGACTACAAACTAAATTAGCTATCAGGGGAAATAGCTTTGTGACTGCAGTGGTTCTCCAAACCCTAGAGAATCAACTAGCCTGGGAGGCTGTAGGTTATGTTTCTTACTGCGAGAAACACCAGCTAAAAGTTAGATTAAAACTAACATTTCTTTAAACCTCATAGATTTAAGAGTTTATGAGTGAGGGTTTTAAGAGTGAGGGTTATAAAGTACAACATAAGGAATATAGTCAGTAATACTGTAATAACTGTGGATAATGTCAGATGAGTACTAGACATTTGAGGTGAGCAAAAATAATATATTACTGTATGTCAACTTTAATTGAAAAATAAATTTAAAATAAAAAGAGTTTATGAGCAAGTAAGTAATGGATGCGCCAGTGATTTTTTGGCTACTTTGCTGAATGGTAAATTGATCTGTCTTTTTAACTAGTTCTAGATCATATATTGGCTCTAACTGTTTTTTCAGTACTGGAAATAAATTTATGATCATATTTTTCCATGTAAATCTAGTTTCTAATTCCTTCAGTTAAATGCTGGAAATTATTTGGTTACCAGTAATGTGAACAGTTTCATAATTCATTAAAATTCAACAAAAACAATTATTAAGTCTCTTTAGTAAGCAGAAAACGAGCAAATCCTTGAAACTAACAGAGAAGTTTGTTTCTTTAGAAGAAAGACAAACTTTTGCCTGGCCATAGGGGCTCAGCCAGTTGAGTGTCATTTCATGCATTGAAAGGTTGCAGGATTGATTCCTGGTCAGGGCATATACCTGGATTACAGTTTGATCCTTGGTCAAGGAGCATAAGGAAAACAATCCATTACTCTTTCTATCTTCCTCCCTGCCCCTTCCTTCCTCTCTTTTCATGTCCTTCAGTGAAATTTAAAAAGAAGATGCCGTGCTCTTGGGTGGGTTTGGTAAAATATCAATTTAGTAAAATGTGCCTTGCTCTCTCTTATTGCTATCTAACAGCTTTATTCATCCCCCACCAAGACCAAGTGATGAGTATGGAAATAATACAATAGTTAATACATAAGAATAAACTCACAACTATAAACCTACCTTTGCCCAACTCATTATGTATACATTAAAACTAGGGCAAAAAATTGAATAAACAGTCTTTATCTTGAAATATTGCCAGAATGTAATATCTCTCCATATGTGGTTTACCATTAAATAATTCCTCTTTTCTGAAATAGTGAATGATCTGGATGGAATATACATAGATGTTCAAATTTTTTATTATGGATTCTACAGTATGTGTAGGTACATTTAAAAATTATATACATGCATTAATATACTAATATGTTTTCTATTAAACATAAAATAATAAATATAAATAAATAGTATTGGATTGATTTGTTATCAGAAAAGTATTCTGCCAAAATACATTTCATGATGATAACCTTTGAAGGCAATATACAGATATGCTTCATTATCATGACCTGGTTGCCAAAAGCCATATGAGAATTTCTGTTACCAATAGTTTTCATTATTGCAAATTTTCAACATTTGGAATTTTCTAATTAAAATCTTTGAAATAAAAATTTTTAATTGTTTTGACCAATTTGGCTAAAGTTTAAAAATTTTGCATGTTCATTGGAGTTTAGAAGAATTACTGTTCAGTGTTAGGGATAGTGACGATTTAGTAGACAAGTTTGAATGGAATCATTTGCTTTGTTGATAAACTAGTAGCCCTGCACATGAATCCATGCACCAAGTAGCTTTCTGTGGGGTCTGGCCACTCTGGGTCCGCTGCCTAGAGGCTCTCCATGGCCTAGAGGCCCATCCACATTCCGTGCCCTGGCCTGGCCAGAGACCTGAGACCCATATGAGGCTGGGCGTGGAATGCTTGCTTTGTCACTGGCGATGAAGCAAGCATTCTGCCAGGACACTTACGCTGCCTGCTCTCAGCGGCCACCCCTTCTCTCCCCACTTCCCACCCCCCCAGGACTGGGGGACTCCAGCAGGGCTGAGAGGACTGGGCTCCACCATATTTGTGATGGAGTGATGGTTAATTTGCATATTACCCTTTTATTAGATAGTATAGGATTAAAAGTAAATACTACAGTGATGGGACCATTCCAAGGCACTGTTTTTAAAACCTTATCTTTTAACGTGGCTGACAACTCATACAGAGAATAGGGTAAATGTAGTCTTCATCATTTTCTTATGTGTGCTCCTATTCACAACTTGAGAATTTGCAAATATGATTTCCTTGCATGTATTACTTTAAGCTACTTGTTCATTTTGTGAGAACTTAATTAAATTAGTAAGTACACAGATAAATTTAAGCAGGCACTTATAAAAGGGAATATCTATGTCCTAACTATCTCATAGGTAGCACACTGTACATTACAAGTGAACATATACACTGGAACTGCGTGGAGGTATCATTGTTGCTTTGTATATTAAATAATAGTGGAGGTTGGTTTTCAATTTTACTTCTATATTACAAATAGAAATAGAAAATATATATTTTTAAAAATTTCTATGGATTAGCTTTTCTTTTCATTTTGGAAGTCCCTAGTTGACAGGATAGGCCCTGTATTGACATTTTGGGGTGAAGTGCAAGTTTTTTGATGATGTGGATAAAGTCTTAAACAGCTTTGTATCCCCATTGTTACAGATGGTAGTGTTTACATTGTTACTTGTTTAGTACTTTTTAAACTCTTCAAATTTCAATGTCATCTTTATCCTATAATATAGGAATCCAATAAAATAGTTAATTACCATTTTCACATGAAGAAATTAAGGTTCCCTAGTTATGACTTGCTCATGAATAAGTGGAAGAACAAGGAATTATAAGTCAAAGTCGTTTTCACTAAACTGCATTTGTATCATAGCCAGTGCATTACAATTCAAATATTTGCTAAGTATATTATTTATGAGAGAAACAGTGGAACAAGGTGTAAGTGATTTTTCTCCCTTCTGTGTGTCAAAAAGCAGTTGAGAAAGAGATCCCTGGCAAATAAGTTATAAAATAGGGCAATCTGTTTCATTTTTTAAAATTGGTTAATATTCTTAGTAGAGCTAATTGAATAGTGCATAGGATAAGTGAGAAGTAGAAGAAGGATTTTTTTTTTTTTGATAAACGCCTGGCAGTCCAGTAGTAATTTTAAAAAAGCAAATGGATAGTTATTGAATTCTAGTAGTTTTCTAAACTTATATGTAAGGGTTTGGAGGTTCTTCAAATTTTATGAGATTATCTACTTTGCTGTAATAGAAATTGGCATAAGTGAATAGAAACTTAAATTACCCCATCTGTGCAAAGCAGTATTCAGAGACTGTTTATACAAAAGAAGAAAAAAAACCTTAGAAGAAAAAGTTTGGCTACATTTCATTCAATATTTCAGCTTCTTAATGGTAATAATGTCAGAAACCACATAAGAAGTATTTCACAATAGCAGGAAAAATGACAGATACTCTGGGAACATTCAAACCAAGAAGATAACAGGGGAACTCTGTGTGGTCCTCTCAAATTAAGGTACTGAGTACTTGGCTTTTGGAAGGGTAAGTGCCTCATTCCTCTTTAGTTGAAGCTGTCTTGCTTAGCAGTGTTCCAGCCCTGTCCTACCATTTATAAAGTAATTTCAGATTCTTAAAAAAAATACCAAAAAACACCAACAAATTATTTTAAATGAGAAAGACTGCAGAATCTTATCTAATAAAAGAGTAATATGCAAACTGACTGTCACTCCAACTCACAAGATGGCCACAACGAGATGGCCTGCAGGGGAGATCAGGCCAGCAGGGGAGGGCAATTGGGGGTGACCAGGACTGCAGGTGAGGACAGTTATGGGTGACTTGGCTGGCAGGGGAGGGCAGTTAGGAGTGACCAGGCCAGCAGTGGTGAGCAGTTAGGGGAATCGGACTGGCAGGGGAGCAGTTAGGCATCAATCAGTCTATCAGGGGAGTGATTAGGGGGTGATCAGGCTGGCAGGTGGAAGCAGTTAGCAGCAATCAGACAGGCAGGCAGGTGAGCAATTGGGAGCCAGCAGTCCTGGATTGTGAGAGGGCAGTCGCATATCCCTCAAGAGGTCCCAGATTGGAGAGGATGCAGTCTGGGCTGAGAGACACCCCTCTCCCAACCCCCATGCACGAATTTCATGCACCAGGCCTCTAGTAATATAAAATAACATTTTAAAATGAAAAATAACTCCATCCATTTAATGTATCAAAAATGTTACACAGATGGATAGTTTCTTTTATATATTTATTTGAGCTAAAACAACAAAAATAGTTATAGTTTTTTAGGATTATTTAGAATTCCTTAGAAATATAAATACTGTTAAGTACATAAATAAAGAGTGTGTCTAAGCATTATTTGCCTGGCTTTATGAATATTAAATAGAAACTCACAGATGTAAGGAGTGCAATTAGGAAGCTTGAAGAGATGTTGGAACTTCCAAGCTAAAATTGCTTATAAGGAAACGGGTTTGGAGAGGAAAAGTGACTTCTGGAGTAACATTGTGAGTCAGAATTTGGTCTCTGATTATGGCAGGACCACACTTCTGTTCATTTTAAACTTTGTATTTTTTTTAAGGTTCTGTGTTATTGTTGAAATAAGACTTGACATTTGTTCTAACTGCCACTTGGTGCCAGACAACGTCCTACTTAATGAATAAACAAAACTCCTGTTCTCATGGTGCTTGTGTGTGTGATTGTGTGATTGTGTGTGTGTGTGTGTGTGTGTGTGTGTGTGTGTAAAGAGTAGCCTCACAGGCTGCTGTGAAAATTAACTAGGTCAATATATATAAAACAGGACCAATCAAGGGGAGGCTATTATCTGCTTTTATAGGTGAGGAAACCAAAAGTACAGAGAGGATGAGTAACTTAACCAGGATCACACAGCCAGTGAGTGACAGAGCTAGATCCAGTCTGGGTAGTTACACCTGAAGACCATGCCCCTCACCTCTTCTCAGCATCAAAAACCCTTGGCAAAAATGGTGAAAAGACTGACTAGCCAATGAAACATAGGAAGTAATGCTTCTGGAGTATTTAGGTGACCCTTTTAGGGACTTGGACACAATTTGGATCTCAGTTTTTTATTTGTTTGTTTTTTAAGGAAAGTGGATAAAATCCTTGTATCCTGTCAATTCATATTTGAAAATTTTCCTCTCCTTCTCACTTTGCAAAGTTATATTTTGTTTTGTTTTTTCCATGAGTGGTACAAGGTATTGGGAAAAATGCTTGCTTCTATGAGTCCTTGATTACAAATTCTAGTTTGACCTCCTTCTTTAGTAAGTCTCTTTTATTTTTTTTGCTCCATGAGACTGTATTATCTCTGTTCTCTTGAACCTCTAAGATTTATGAGTAATCTATGAAATGTTTATAAAGTATGAAGTGATAGGTAAATGTTGGGGGAGGAGCAGAGTCCTTAAACAATATGAATGATCAAGGGACTGGAGCAAAATCAGTCATGCTGATTCAGTCTAGTGATTTTCCCTCTCAAAATAGCAAGTCTGCCTTTCTCTTACAGGGGAAGTTTATTTGCTGATAATCATGCTGATATCTATGACTCAGTTGTGCCAAGTAGGTGAGCAAAACCACTCTGATGAGAAACACAGGGCCTATTTCTTCTACTTTGAACGCCCCTAACTCTTTTGGTATGTTGAGCAAGTCATTTCATCTGTGATTTTTTTTTTAACTTCTATGTTTTTTTTGCAGAGATGGGAAGTTTCTCGGGCTTCTTCAAGCTTGGCTAGCTTGCTGAACCACATGATGTTGTATTCAACTATGTACATGTTTGTTTACTTCATAGAATTCTGAACTTCTTGAAGTCTGGGGCCTCATCAATACATATGTACTTGCTACTACATATGTACTTGCACTTTGCACAATGCCAGGGAAATAGTATGTGGCCATTATGTATTTGATAAATAAATGGAAGAACTTAGCAAACTATACTAAAAGTCATGTAAATAATGATTGTTTTCAGGAAGTGTAACCGTAATAGCAGATGGATCCAAGTCAGAAGCCTCTGGTTACACCTGGACTGCCTCTCACAGATGTTCTCCTCTAGGACTTTGGAGGCTATGACGCTCATTCTTAGGAAATCAGAGCATTTTTAAAAGTGATTAATTTCACAAAATCTATATAACAATCTCTATTTGGGAAATAACCAAGAAAATTCCACCCAGAGATTCATTTCACCTTCCATGTCCATTTTTCAAAATTTGCATTCAACTTAATTATCTTGTATTTTTCCCTTCCTAATGTGTCATAGGTGCTCTCTGTTTATGGTTCTATAGAGTGCTCAGCAAACTTTCTCTGGGACACTAACTGTTTAGGTTTCATAGGCTTATGGTTCCTAAGGCAGCTGCTCAGTTTTGTTGCTGTAGCACTAAAGCAACCATAGACACATAAACAAGCGGCCCAGCCATGGGCCAATCAAACTGTATTTATGAAAGCAGGCAGCCTTCCCTCTCCTTAGTTTGCTCACCTCTCCTATAGAACTCATGTGGATCATTTAAGATGTTAGGTAATATCCCTTTGATTTATTAATTTACTTAGTTACATGTATACTTTAAAATTTGGGCTATTTTAAAAATATATACTTTTTATTGATTTCAGAGGGGAAAGAAGAGGAAGGGAGAGGAAGAGATAGAAACATCAATGATGAAAGAGATCATTGGTCAGCTGCCTCCTGCACGCCCCCAACCTGGGATTGAACCTGCATGTGCCCTGACCAAGAATAGAACAGTGACCTCTTAGTGCATAGGTCAATACTCAATCACTGAGCCACACCAAGTGGAGTAGGGTATGCTTTTGTCCTTGTTTTTGTTTTTACCTTTTCCATTATACTGCAGTGAGCATCTTCTGTGTTTAGTATATATTTGCATTCATCTTCTGTGTTTTTTTCCATGTATTTATTTTTGCTGATTTATGCAACATAGATCTCAAGCATTCTTACAGCCTTGTCAAGACTGTTTTCTAAAACAGCAGAGGAGCAGGCAGCTTTGGCTTAGCCACACCAGGCCTGTGTGACTGGCATGTGACAGGGAGAAGGGAATATAACCAAGAAGCTTTGCCAAAGAGAAACTCTCTGCGGGGGGTGGGGGGGGGGAAGGTTGCATCATATGAGGTTATCAATATCAGACTGCCTTAGACCTACAAAAATATCTGTTTCATGTAGTTCAGCACAATTAGCATAAACTTTGTCAATCTTACACACAGCAAACCCTCTAACACTGCAGCCCCAGTACATCCTAAGCCTTTATTTCAGTGTTCCTTGTCCTGGGTTGGGGCTTGAGCAGGGATGCTAGGAGTGGTGAGCTGAACTCGTGCTGGAGAAGATATTCTTAGCCAGAAGGAGACAGATGGGCTTCACAATATCATCAGCCACTAAGATTGTAGCAAAATGTGCCTATTTATTAGCCCTTAGTAATTTATCCTATGCTATGTGGCTTTGGTAGATGGTGAATCCAAGATTCAAATCCAGCTCTTTTGGATTCTAAGGTCATACATTTTTAACTCTACCACTCAATATAACTTGATTTCAGAGCTAGTCAGATACAATTAGATAATTTTATCTTTAAATATAGTTTAGCCCACTCATTCCTCTAAACTTGGGGTTTGCAAACTATAATTCTGTTTTGTAAATTAAGTTTTATTGGAATACAGTCTAGTTCAGTGGTTGCCAAACTCATTAGTAAACAGAGTGGCGAACTGTGGCTTGCGAGTCACATGTGGCTCATGAGCTGTAGTTTGCTGACCACTGGTCTAGTCCATTCATTTATGTATTCTCTATGTACCTTTTATATTGCATGGTGGAGTTGAGTGGTTATGACAGAGGCCTTAAACCTGCAAGCCTTAAAATTTAAAATATGGCCCTTAATTAGGAAGTATGCCAACCACTGCATGCAGGTAAAGTAGTACTGTATTTGTTAGAATAGGACACTGCAAACTCTAGCCCATGGATCAAAACTAATCTACTGTATTCTTTGGTCAAGAAAAGTATTGAGGCACAGCTGACTGTAGTGTCGATTTGATTGCTTTTGTTCAATTAAATTAAATCAATGACTGAAATTGTGTCCAACTCCCCTCATAGAAACTTAGCATGAATTTCCCTCCCACTGTATCTCTCTATCTCTCATTGTAGAATATGTCTCCCTCCTCCATGAGGAGGTGTTATAACATGAGGGTTTCAGGTTCTGAAGCCAAAGACTCTGAGTTCAAATGCTGGATCTATCACTTTATAGTTATCATTGGAATATGACGTAGGGCCATATTTGTGAAATAAAGTAGACAGAATATTTAGTAATAAGGTTACTTTAGCTCTCTCATGATCAGAATTCTATATAATAGAAGGTTAATAATGCAAATCAACCGAAGGGCCGAATATCTGGGAGCTCTGATGTGGACTGACCACCAGGGAGCAGACTCTCAGTGCAGGAGCTGCGCCCTGGTGGTCAGTGCAGTCCCACAGGGGAGCACTGCTCAGCCAGAAGACCTGAGCCAGGCTCACGGCTTATGAGTGCACGCGGTGGTGGTGGCAGGAGTCTCTCTTGCCTCCACAGGAGTGCTAAGGATGTCTGACAGTTGGACATCCTCTGAGAGCTCCAGGACTCGAGGGGGCACAAGCTGTTGCTGAGGGACACCAACCTCTCCTCCTCTACTTCCCCCCCATCTTCCCTCCTCGTGTATGAATTTCATGCACTGGGCTTCTAGTAGTCTAATAAATTTGGAGAATGAGAGAAGAAAGGATTTTGTTTAGTCCTATGGAAAAATTTTATCTCTTGTTCTTGTGTTTTGTTGGAGGGGATCCTTTGAGTGGAAAACTATAGTCTACAAATAGCAGGATTTTGTTTCTGTTACATAACAGCTCTGTTCCCTTAGGTATAAGCTACCTATTCTCTCTGAGCTGAACCTCCCTTTTCTTGCTGGGGAAAAGGGGTTCTGGATGTCTTGTTTCCTCATAGGCTTATTGTGAGGATGAAATGAGATAATTTGTAAAATGCCTGGAATGTGGCAGTTGCTATAAAAATATTAGTTTCATTCCCTGCCTTTCATACCGAGAAGTGTTGTGGTTTTTTTTTTAATATATTTTTTTGATTTTGTTACAGAGAGGAAGGGAGAGAGATAGGAAGTCAGCAACATCAATAAGAGAGAGACATCGATCAGCTGCCTCCTGCACGCCCCATAGTGGAGATGTGCCCGCAAGCAAGGTACATGCCCACTACCGGAATCGAACCTGGGACCTTTCAGTCCACAGGCCGACGCTCTATCCACTGATTCAAACTGGTCTTGGCCAGAAGTGTTTTGTTATGTAAATTTTATTTGGTGACTAACCATGCTTATCACATAGACATTTATTTATCTTCCTTTTCCAGAATACTTTCTTCTTGTAAGGTCTTAGGGTGAAGTTTTCCTTTAGGTTGTCAGAGGCTGATCTGGAAGGTGAACTGAAAAAAAGGGGGGGTGGTCTTTACTGTGATAGGGAGGCAGGGAAGTGGACCTGCAAGTGGAGCACAGACTCACGAGGCCTCTCCTTCCCGTATTTAATTGCAGTATAAAAAAGAGGGCAGCAAGGTGACCAGTTACTGCGATGAGACCATGACTGGCTGGGTGCACGACGTGCTGGGCCGGAACTGGGCTTGCTTCACTGGAAGGAAGGTGGGGACTGTGGTGGAGAATGTGAGAGTGAACGCTGCCCACCTTGAGGGTCTCCAGGAAAAGTGAGTTGTCACAAATGAACAATATATCCCGTCTCGTTTTTATCATCTATGACATTAGATGTGTATGTTAAATTCTTGGAAAATTTTATTTTGATTATATAAGACATATTTGGTTTGGAAACAAAACTTTACTGGAAAAATATGTCGACCTATGTAAATAAGAGAAGAAAGCATGGTTTTTCAAAGCCCTCCAAGTGTGATGTGTAAGAGAACGACAGAACCACAGTGACTAATGAAGAAAAATCATTTTATTATTGCCATATAAAAGCGTGTTGCATGATGTTTGTAGATACATATATTTATGTTGCAACAAGTGTAGATGATACTAATTGAACAAAAATTTTAAACAAGGCAGTAGTAACTGAAATTAAAATTCTTAGTGTTTATGTAGTGGATGCCATTTGCTAGGGCTGCTGCAGCAAAGGACCACAGACTACATGGCTTAACCAACAGAAACGTGTTTTCTCACAGTCCTGGAAGCTGGCGTCCAAAATGACGATGTGGGCAGATTTGGTTTGGTTTCCTCTGAGGCCTCTCCCTGGGCTTCTCATGGCCACCTGCTCTCTGTGTGTCATGTGCTTATCACTGTCTGTGTCCTCATAAAAGTACACCATAGAGATTGGGTTAGGGCTCCCTCATTGGGTCTCTTTTTACTTTAATTATTTCTTCAAAGGCCCAATCTCCAAATACAGTCACATGCTGAGATCCTGGAGGTTAGGACTTCAGCATCTGTATTTGGACAAGACACAGTTCAGCCTGTAATATGCAGTTAATGTTTTTGTTAAGTGCACTTAAGTTAGGTAACACAAACTGTACAAACAAGAGATTTCAGACTTTATTGGTTTGGAAGGAAAAGAAAAATAAATACGATTGGTAGTACATTTTTGTTTTATTTACTGTGAAATCCCCTGAAAGTGCGCATGAACACATCATCTGAAGCAGGTCACAGTGACAGGAATGACTCCTGCAGCAGAGAGGCCGGGGGCGTGCATTTAGAGGACGGGATATGTGTGTCTGGGAAAGTGCTGACCTAGGTCCACACTGACCCATGCCCCCACTTTAGCTTTTAAATTGCTTTGCTTGATCATTGAGCAACACATTTCCAAATAAGCTGTTCACTTTTTACCTTGCTATTTAGGATATACTATGTGCTGTTGTACTTATTTGATGTTTCAAACATTGCCTCATTTAGTGTAGAAGCTAAATTGCTAACTGGAGTGCTCAGAACCTATGTTGCATCACCTGTAAAATGAGGAGGAAATTAATCTCAAGATCTCTTTCAGCTCTTAATAATCTGCTAATCCACAGTGAGGTACATAACTTTTTAATCTCATTAGGTTTAATATAGATATTAAACATATATATGTCACCTATTAACTCCATAATATGCCAAGTATGAGCTAGTTTTCAGCAGTCACATCCTTGCTCATGGCAGCATAAGGATGTGATTAAGTGGAAAACAGAGATCAGAGACAAGGCCAAAGGTGACATCACCCAGCCTACGCCATTGCAGCCCAATTTTCAAGTTCAGTGCCAGTTTGGTAATGCCTGTTGGCTTCTATTTCCTTTGTCAGGGATTCTCACACTTTTGAAAATGAGACCATTTCCTGGTTTGAATTCTCAGTGGCTTTAGCTAGAATCTTACTGGCAACTGGTTCCCGTTACACCAGCCCAGCCTTCTCTGACCCTGTGCTGGAGCCCTTCCCAGTGTAATGATATTATTGCAGGTTGCCGTCCCCTATGCCAATGTGAGCTTCTCCAGAAGGTTTTGTTCTCTATGGGATCCAGTGTATCGAACATGCCGCACTCTTTTATTTTGGCGAGAACAAGGGCATCGCTCGTGAGGTCTAGAAGTGGTTATAGGTGTGAACATTGTAGAAAGAATAAGCAGCCTTTAGACTCTTGTGGTTTGGATGGTTCAAGATAGTGGAGGGAAGCATATAAAAGCTCAGAAAGTCTCACTGTTTGCATTCACCACAAAAGTGTCAAGGCCATTTTGTGCAGGTAGAACCAGGGCTCCACCTCTGCCTGGCTCATGGCTGACGTGAGATGAAACTGCTTCCTGTACCTGGTACCTGGTGGGGAGCTGGTGCACTATTTGTATCCTTTGGCCACATTCCAGCTATCTTGGGAGTTCTGGCAGTCAATAAGCTTCTCTGGGTTTAGGGAACAATGCTAGTACCTGCAGGTGCTGATACGCTTCGGTAATTCCACCCACACTGTGTAAACAGCTGGGAAAGTGCCCTCCAGATGAGTCTGGCCAGTTTTCTCACAGATCAGGACTGGAGCCAACCTCTTGGAGCACAGCTTCTTGTGGACACACAGGAAGTTGATCTCTACCTTCTTCTCTGTGTCACAGACCTGAATGTTTGCTCGAATGGTGCTGACAAACCCAACCAGTTTCCGATGTGAGAGAACTCAAACCCACAGTGCCATTGAGGGAGCCAGACAGGTGCCGGAGAGCCCATAAAAGAAATTCTGGGGAATAATCAAGTTGAAACATGTTGCCATCCTCTTGCACATAATTCTCATTCAGGAGGGTTTATAATTCTTGTTCCACACCACGATCCCCAGGTCCACGGCATCCCAGGTGAAGCCCTGTGGCAGGGCATAGGGCCCCTGGCAAATGTTGTCTTTGTCAGGCTCTGCACTCGGGATCCAGGCTGTTGCTCACGTCTCCCAGTTTGAGGACCTGCAGCTTTACTTGCTAGCCTCTTCCATTGTTGTGGCTATGAAAACAGTTCAGTGGCCTTCTGTATTTCCTGATCCTCTGCTGGCAAAGACTTAATCTTCACAGGCTGATTCTGGGCTGACTCTGTCTCTCTGCCTTTTTCTTCATTCTTTTTGTTTCTTTGTCTTCTTTTTGGCTTCAGTAGCATTGGCTGGCCTCAAACCACCCCAGTATAGCTGCTGGCCTCCTTGTCTCCATAATCACTGTGGTGCTCAAGACCATTTCATTTCCCTTCCATCACCTGAGGCCTGAGGCGCCAGTGACTATCACTCTCTGCCACGCCTCCTTAATCTCATTGGATCTCAGACACAAAAAACAATGGTGTTTAAAACCTACTTTGTCATTACTGTAATACAAGTAGCATAGGATATGTTTATTTTCTTAATATATTTTCATTGATTACGGAGAAGAAGGGAGAGAGAGAAAGAAACATCATTGATGAGAGAGAATCATTAATTGGCTGCCTCCTGCATGCCCCACACTGGGGATTAAGACTGCAACCTGAGCATGTGTCCTGACAGGGAATCAAACCCTGACCTCCTGGTTCACAGATTAACATTCAATCACTGAGCCACACTGTTTTGCTAGGTGTTACAATACAGGTCTGGTTACTGCTTTTCAAATACTTGAAGTCCATGACTCTTATCAGTGGAAAATATTTCAAGGTATACATTTACAATTTAACATTTATTCTCATCTAAAGAAACCAATAACTGTCATGTGTTTTCATTGTGATAGTGTGGTGAGAAGTACGATACAGGCAGTTTTATAATCTATTTAAGAAAGATAAATCTCTGGTTTCACACATTTTAACAAGTGGGGAATAACTTTGGTAAAAACATTAAAATGTTATCAAGGTAGTTGCATGTTTTTCTTATTAATTTCAGTGCTGCCAGATTCTTTGACTATATCAAAATGCTCTCTCTATGAAATAAGCATTCATATACACTGGGCCTAAATGAAAAATGATATATCTTTCAGGAAGGCATTTTTTGGGGGGAAAAGGAGGTTAATGTAACATCAGCACTTTATTCAAATCTTAAAAACAGTCTTTATACTAAAATAAAAATGTTTTAAAAATCCATGGGTTAAGTACACTGTGGTATACTTTTGTTGGGAGGTATTCCAATAGTCTAAATTAAGAAAAAGAAAAGCTCACAGTATGCCTAAGTTGGTACTCTGGTTAGGTTTATCTTGCTTTGCATAAAAGAAAGTTTATGGAAGTCTTGGATAGTGAGTCATACTTCAGCCATTGAATTGTATTCAGTTGTAATAATATGATAAATTCTATAATTCTTAGCACCTGGCACCTGGTACAAGTTTGAATTAAATGAATAATTAACTCCCCCCCTTTTTTTTTGTATGTTATATTTATTTATATCTGACTCCAAGCATTTAGCATCAGGTACATCAGTGCTTCTCAAATTTTAATGTTAGTCACTGCTCTGGGGAAGGAGGGATCTTATTAAAATGCATATTCAGATAGTGTGGGTTGGCTGCTTAGAGTCTGCATTTCTACCAAGTTTCCCCATTCAACAACCCAATTTTAGTAACAAGGATATAAACCAAATGTTCATATGAAATACGTACTTTTTAAAATCATGTAGTTATAATGTTTGCCATACTCTGTGTACATTATACAGTTTGTTCTGTTCTCTTTTTCTTTTTATGATTACAAAGTTATAAAAGTGCATGGTAGAAACTGTAGAGGGTAGAGGAAAGATGGTGATCCTGTGTCACCACTCAAATAACCATGGTTGGCATTTTTAAAAGGTACTTACATTATAAATATATATTATACTTTCACGTAATTGATTAATTTTCTATAAACTTCTTTGAATACTGCTTTTTAGTTTAATATAGAATTAGCACCCTTCCATATTACTAAATAACCTTCTATACATTTTTACTAACTACACTATACGGTATATTATTTATTTAATCCGTCCTTTATCTTAAAAGATTCGTTTAGGTTGTTTATAATCTATCATTAGTGTATTTCATTGAACATCTTTGTACATATATTTTAGTTAGCTTGAACCTTTACTTTCATCAGAGACATTCCAATTCCAGGCTACTGATACATATATGCATCTCCTTAGGCAAAAGTGCACGGTGCCTTTTGGACTGATAGGCTGTCTCTTTATATAGGAACCAAACCAAATTTGCTTTGGTTTTGTTTAAAGCCAGAAAAATGGCTTTGTTTGAACAAAGGATATGTACACATGCTGTACTATAGCCTGATGTCTTTAGAGCCAAAGAAAGGGAATTTTTCTGATAAAAAATTACTTACCACTTATTGTTGGAGTGTCTAATGCCATTACTTGAGGCTCCCAAGTGTTCCTTAGCTGGGTTGATGGGGTCATATTCAATACAAAATGACTTGAGTATAGTAACTACTCATTTGGGTTGAGGACAATTCAGGGATCCATATTGATTTTTGTCTTCTGAAGTTGGGTTTTATTTTACCTTATAATTTTCAGTTGACCTCAATTTTGTGTTCTGTATATTTGCTATTTATTGCTTTTCCCATCGGCTGTTGGGAAATTTGGCATTGTGTTTCTCTCTATACCATGGTGTACTTAACTTGTGGATTTTTAAAACATTTTTATTTTAGAATAAAAACTGTTTTGAAGATTTGAATAAAATGCCGATGTTACATTACTTAAAAAAAAAAAAATTGCCCTCCTGAAAGATTATAACATTGTCCATTTAGGCCCAGAGTGTATGAATGCTTATTTCAATGGAGTCTAGTTACATCAGGAAAGCGTGTGCCTCAAGCTATCTTGTTTTTTGTTGGCAGATATTCCAATAGACTCTACAAATATAATCACGACTTTGTGAAAGCGATCAATGCCGTTCAGAAGTCTTGGACTGCCACCACATACCTGGAATATGAGACTCTTACCCTGAGAGACATGATTAGGAGAAGTGGTGGCCACAGACAGAGAATCCCCAGGTAATGAAGCACATCTCTTGATACTAATAAAGATATCGAATGCCATTATCTCTTCCAACCAGCATCTATTCCTGGGTTGCCCACCATTTTACTGGTCATCCCAACTTACATTTTTTTTCCTGTTATCTAAGGAAGGGAGAGAGAAAGAAAAGAGTGAGAGAAACATCAGTGTGAAAGAGAAACAATCTGTTGGTTGCCTCCAGCTCCCACCCTGACCAGGAATTGAACTTGAAACCTAGGTATGTGCCCTGACTAGGAATCAAACCTGCCACCTTTTGATGTATGGGACGATGCTCCAACCAACTGAGTCACACTGGCTAGGGCCTGTTTTTCTTTGTTTTTGTTTTTTGACTGTTTTCCTCTCCTATTCACACACACTATCAAGCTCTCCAAGCCCTGTTTATGAATTTTGCTTTCACTGCATCTGCCCTTTCCATGGTTCACTTTCCATTTTCTTTTTTTTTCTTTTTTAATATATTTTTTAGTAGGCAGGTGTGGTAAAGAGTTTAGGGAATGAGAGATATCTATAATATATTTTTTATTGATTTCAGAGATGAAGGGAGAGAGAGAGAGATAAAAACATCAATGATGAGAAAGAATCATTGATTAGCTGCCTCCTGCACACCCCCTACTGGGGATCAAGCCGGCAACCTGGGCATGTGCCCTGATCGGGAATCAAATTCTGGCCTCCTGGTTCATAGGTCAATGCTCAATCACTGGAACACTGGCTGGGCTCCCTTTCCATTTTCTAAACTCTGGCTTAGTTAGGGCTTTGTTGTCTCTTTCCTGCCTTGTGGATCAGCCTCCTGTCTCTTTGATCCCGTTTCTTTGGTATTTTTCCTGCTCTATCTCCATTCTAAGCCAATCAAAAAATATTGCCAATTTCATCTTTCTTTACTCAGCTTTTATTGTGTTACTACCTGTTACCTAATGAATATATTTAACTTGGTAAGCAAAGCCATCTAAACCTGACAGTAACTATGTTTAGTACTGTGACCCTCTTTCAAATACCATATGACTGGAAACTTTCCTTTCATAAAATCTCTATCATGATATTCCCTTTGTCTCAAATACCCCTCAACTTGGCTGTAATAATTGTCAAATTTGCCACCTGTAAATATCTCAAAATCATCTTTCTAAGTTCCAACCAAAAATGTGTCTTGTTTATCAATAAACTTGTACTACTCTCAGCCAGAAGTGACATTTTCTATTTTTAGGTTACACACCCCAGCGTGTATGTTACTTTGGAAAATTAGGTCGTGATGCTTTTAATTTATATAGTCAGAAATTTGGTAGATTTTCACTAGTAAAAATTTATTTTAAAACCACAGCTGTATCTTTCAGAGTGTATAGCACCTTAATATTTGTTAAATAGCCAAGGATGTTTCTGTGATGCCATACCTTGCTTCAGAAGAAATTAATAGAACTGAAACCAATAGGAAACTGGTGGGAGTCAGTAAATTGTGTGGGTTGATATTTTCCCTTAGTAATCATAATGTTTTTTTAAATTTCTGAGATGATATTGATTATTTTCTTAATATAAATAGAGTCTTTGGTCCAGATCTTATTGTTTGAACAGGCCACTCATAGGTTAACTGTTAAATAATTAAAATGCATTCTAACGTTTTATTTGCGGACTAATAATCCTAATGCTCCGGCATTCTTCAACTATGAGGCTATATGGAGACTTTTCCTGTCTCTCATATTTCTGCCCCTTTTTCAAAAAGAATCGTACATGATATTTCTCAAGGTATATTCTAAGGAACTGCTTGTCCATGAGCTGCTCTTGATAATCGAAATTGGGGAGTAGAGTATGTCGAGTCCCTTCTTAGATTTATAAAGTGAAGAAGTGGGGCTCTTGCCTGAAAGACATAAGCCTCAGACACAACTGCTTTGCCACATGTCATGTGCCATATAGCTGAGGAACTCCCATGCTAGGCTCCTCTCTCTCGCTCCAACCAACCACCTTTGTTCTGGGGAAGGGCGAGCTTTATGAAGGGCTGCTTTTGAGACAAAGGTTCCATAGGAGGCTTGGGATATGGAAATGAAATTGAGTGAAGTTGGAAAGACTGAAATAAACATTGTGGTCTAGCTGCTCCCATTTCAATTGCATTTTATATACAATAAAAACTCTAGGAGATTCTTTTTTAAAAAAAAAAATATATATATATATATTATTTATTTTTCACAGAGAGGAAGGGAGAAGGATAGAGAGTTAGAAACATTGATCAGCTGCCTTCTATACACCCTCTACTGAGGATGTGCCTGCATCCAAGGTATACACCCTTGACCAGAATCAAACCTGGGACCCTTCAATCCACAGGCTGATGCTCTATCCACTGAGCCAAACCAGTTAGGGTGAGATATTTAACTTTAGGTGTAGGGAGTTTGTGCAACTGCTGAAATTACAGAAAAGTTTATTATTTTGGAGCATCTCCCTGAGTCCAAAACTTTTACCAGATTCTTAAATAATTTAGACCTAATTGATTAAGAGCCGGTAATGTAAAGTGTAACTATAATGTTGTAATTCCCACGTCCCCATCTTCCAAATTCCTCTTTCACTCTTTTAATTTTTATACCATTCAGTTGTCACACTGTTTTTGCTTTGTCCGTGGTGCATTGATGGGCAAACATTCTGCCTTATAGAGTGGTGGGAAGGAGGAAGCTAACATTTGAATGCCTCTTGTGAGCCAGAGAGTCACTTAAATCTATCAGTATTCTATTTAATTCTTTCAATGACATGAATGATGATGATGACAGTTATCATAATAGCTTAGTAATTTATTAAGGACTTATCAGAGACAGGCATTGTTTTAAGCACTATTTTCCTAAAAATTATTTGAGTTAGATATGCTTATACTTATTTTAATAGGATATGCTTATACTCATTTCATAGATTTGTGGTATTAGTGCCCTGGCCATTGTGGCTCAGTTAGTTAGAGCATCATCCCATACACCAATAGGTAGTGAATTTGATTCTTAGTTAGAGTTTTGGGTTCGATCTCCAGTTAGGGTATGTGTAGGATGTTTGAATGTTTCTCTCTCACATTGATGTTTCTTTGTCTTCTCAAAAAAAAAAAAAAATTATTGAATCAAAAATTTTTTTAAAAATCCAGCCAATGTGCTTCAGTGGTTGAGGGTTGACCTATGAACCAGGAGATCATGGTTCGATTCCCAGGCCAAGCACATGCCTGGGTTTCAGACTTGATCCCCGGTAGGGGGCGTGCAGGAAGCATCTGATCAATGATTCTCATCATTGATGTTTCTATCTCTCCCTTTCCCTTCCTCTCTCTGAAAATCAATAAAAACATATTTTAAATAAGATCTTTGACTAATGTCACACAGCTAGTAAATGGTGAAGCCATTTATAGGAGGTTTGTATAGCTCTGAGATGCCTGCCCTGAAATTATATTATGCTGCCATGCTTCAATTCTTTTTTTTATCTTCCGTATTTTTAGTGTCTTTTTAGGTATTTATGGGACAGTTAGTTTATATTTATTGAGTATTTGAATTTTTGGCCTTTCAACGTAAAAATCATAGAAATTGTTCATTTTCTTCCAAAATTTGTTTGTACCTTAGTTTTTATTCATAAATTTCAGAGTAAATATCCAATATTTATATATTTTTTTCTGTACAACATATAAAATTTTCATGATGCATAGCTTTTTATGTATCTTGGTAATTCCATGGAATTATCTAGGTTATATGTTTTATAGCATTACTATAATTTCCTTGTATTTGTTATGGTAGTTTATGTAAGTTTCATGTCTCTTAATGCTGTCTTTTATATGGTCAGTGACCATCTCATGTTCATCTTCTAGCAATGGCCCTGGCTTAGTTAATATTTTAGCAAAAAAATGACATTTCTGTATGGAATATGCCATCTATTCTTTTTTAAAAATATATCTTTATTAATTTCGGAGAGGAAGAGAGAGATAGAAACATCAATGATGAGAATCATTGATTCACTGCCTCTTGTATGCCCCATACTGGGAAGTGAGCCTGCAACCTAGGTATGTACCCTGATGAAGCTGAGCATTGACCTAGGACCTCATGGTCGATGTTCAACTACTGAGCTACACTGGCTGTGCAGTGCTATCTATTCTTTAGAGTTCTCAAGGTTATAATTGCTAGTCATAAATGATTTCCCTCATCTTTCATCTCACTTCCATTTTGACCTAACATTAACTTTTATCATTTCTTAGAGAAGTGTGTGAGAGAAGGACTTGGGGTTGCAGAGGACATGAAGCAGTCCAGAAATAATCTTTGCTAGTGATTAAATTGGAACTTGGTAAAAACCAACTTGGTAACCACTGAAAAGTTAGAACACTATGGTATGATAATTGCAAGTTGAGTAAGAAATTCAAGTAGTTTACAATAACAGAAAAATAAATGTTACTGCGATATAACAGTAGTGTCCTAACACAAGAGATGATGGAGCATAGAGAGAAGTGGGTTTTTGTTGGGGATTGTGGGTAGAGGCTGTTGTATGAGCAGTCTTTAAAATTAAAAGCCAGGGGAAAAAACTCTAAGGGGATTTTTTTCTAATCAGTGGGCAGTGAGCATTTTAGATAAAAAGAACAGTAGTACAGAGACATGGAACACAGAGCATTTGGCAGACTTGGGCAAACTAAGAATTCAGATGTGGCTACAGCTAGAATGCTGTGTGTGTGTGTGTGTGTGTGTGTGTGTGTGTGTGTGTGTGTGTGTGTTTTAAATCTGTAATACAGAGAAGCTTGTATAATAACTTCCTCCAGGCAATGATGGATAGGCAAAAATATCTATCCATCATTTCATCATCCCAGGCAACTCTCCTTTTGTGCCTTATTTTCCAAGCATATCCTATAAGCTGTAGTTCTATAATGATGAAGCAATTTTGTCCTGTTTAGGAAGCTAGTCTGCCTACTTTACACTTAGATCTTTTGTTTCTGTGCCTGCTTCACTTCTTTTACCTCCACACTATCACTACTACCCTCCTGAGGTAGCGCTAATTTTTATATATCCTGTGTAGGCTATCTTTAACTTCCCATGTCTACTTTCTTGGTCAAAATCTGTTAAAAGTAAGAGAATGCAGCTACTGACACATGCTAAAAATAGCATTTCAGTGATATACAAAAACAGTGTAACTTCACAGGGGAAAATTACTAGATCATAAAAAATAAATGGTTAATGAAAGTCACACAATGTAATTCTGTAATAGAGATATTATGTAGATTGAGATATTTTGTACATTATTGTGCAACACATATTGAAACAATGGTGGGACAAGTGCCCCTTGGGTCTGAATGTATATCTTAGCCAGCCAGGAGGTTGAAATTTTGGAATTTGAAGTTAGGAAATCATCCTTAAAGGAAAGACTGTATATTGATGTCAAATGTATATTTCCATCCTAGGCCTAAACCTGCACCACTAACTGCTGAAATACATGAAAAGCTTTTACGTTTGCCAACATCTTGGGATTGGAGAAATGTTCATGGTACCAACTTTGTTACCCCTGTTCGAAACCAAGGTAAAAAAAGTCTAATTTTTCATTAATTTATTCTGAAACATTTATTGAACATTTACTATATGCCAAACTCTGTAGTAGATGCTGGAGATACAGAGGTTGAATGGGCATAATTCATTTTAGTAAAGAAATGAAAATGATATAGCCAATGAATATTCACTTCTTTTGTATCCACAACAGATTTTGGTTCTAGATAATCTCTCCAACTGAACTTAGAATTTCTTAATTATCCTTCTCAATATAGGTTCCATGTAGCTAATGGAATTAATCAGAGTGATATGTAAGCCAAATTCATTTTCTCTCCTGGTAGGAGAGACTCATGTAGAATCAAATAATTGCATACAAATAGAATTGGTATTCTGTCTACAAGTGATTTACTGGAATTCTACTTTGCTACCTGTCTTCTCCCTCACTGTCCTGACCCCATCATTTAGTCTTTAAGTACTATAAGAGGCCAGAAAATGGATCCATGATTTTTTTCTGATAGACTTTTTGATCTGTGACCTTTCCATTTATTTTTTATGTCAGGATATTAGCTATTATGGTAAATACTAACCTGGCTTCCAAAATGGTGGCCTGGGTTTACCAAAAGTATGACTATAATTCCATTTTGCAAGTTATTTCCAGAAATTAGATACAGAATGAATACATTTAGTAACTCTTCCTCTAATAGCACTTGATAGCAAATTATCTTCTTATCCTAAATTTTAGTCAACAATGACTTGGAGAATCATTTATGTAATACTCAGGTTTATTATATCTAAGCTCAATTTCAAGATAACTAGAGTTATATTACTGATTTGTTAACCATAAAATATATGTATTATTTGCTGTCTGGTAGCAATCTGATTGGTATCTCCTGAGAAGATTATAAATTAATGACATCCAAAGATAAATTGTTCTTCCCCTTTCCTAAAAATTCAGTGATAATCAGCCTGACACACTTAAATCAGAATTGATCACTGACCCTTCAATTCTGTCCTCACTGAATTCTTGCAAAATGTTCTAAATGCCCAGAGCTATGAGCAGGCATTATAGCAAGGTTCCTGTCCAGCTGACATTAGAGGTCTTCCCTTTGTACCAGTTATTCGAGGACTCTTCAGCTCTAGAGAAAGTGTAGGAATCATTCCTTACCTTCTTTTTTGCCTGGGAGGGTTATTTGGAAAAGAGGGAATGGAAATGAGAGAATTTTGAAGTTAATAGAGAAATGAAAGGACTGATGTTAAAAGAGAGGATTAGCATTTTCTCTATCATCAAACAGATTTCCTATACTTATCTGAAATGATTAACTCACTACTGCATGTCAGTATTGATTATGAGAGCCTGGCATAGGCTTGCTTTTGCTGTATTGCATGTTTATAGAATACTAGAGGACCAATGCATGAAATTTGTGCAAGGGGCGTGGCTCTTGCAGCACTGCCCACTGGTTGTTCTACAGTCCAGGCTAATTAGCATATTAGCTCTTTATTATATAGGATGTTGTGTTAGGGTTTTTTTTCTAGTGGCTGAGGACATAAAGACTAATATGACATGGTCCTTGTCCTAGAGACTTCAGTTTAACAAGATCTGCAAGTGAAACATTAAAATACGACATGAAAAATTATTTGAGAAAGTGCTTTTAAAACTCAGTGGAAGCATAGGAGAAGGTGAGGGGGAAAAAAAGTTTAGTTCTACTCACTCCCCAAACCATATAATCAACTAGTGATAGGATAATTATTCAGTGGAAGAAAATTAGACTTTGTAAAGCCAAGTTCTTCGATGTTGGTTTTTGTTATAGCTTGAAAAAGCTAATATTATCTCCCATATTTCATGAGAGTTATAACTGTGAGTTGTACAGAAGCATAGATTAATTGCTTTTCAGTTGATTCCTTGTTTGTAATATCGTGTTTGGTACTTGAGAAAATAACGTACTTAGAGGTTCCTCTTTTGACTTTCTTTTGGTTTTTTGTACTTTTGGTTGGGAAAAAAATATATTTTCCCTTCCTGCTAATTGGGCAACTTGGAAATTTCTACTAACTTTAAGAACACCAGTGTTCTGTATAACTCAGAATTCAAAATTAGCCACAGATAAGGGCATTCACAACTTTATGCAGAGAACATATCAAGATGAATGAAAAAAGAGACATTGGGAGGACAAGTGAGGTTTTAGCTTTATACACAGAAACAGGATTAAGCCCCAGCCTTAATGGCTGGGTTGACTTTGAAGTGTGAGATGAAAGAGAGCTCAGAAATGGGAAGACATGAACTTTTTTCGTTTTTCTTCTCGATATGCTGCCTTTATTTATTCCATCTTCATGAGAGAAGAGGCTGTCTCTTGGGTCATTAGGAAGTGCAGATGTTTAAAATGTAGTTCATTTCAGACTTGTTTTAAATACTGTTTATACCAGAAGGCAGGAACCATAAACTATGTGCTTCACCCTATTCATTTTACATACAAGATAGAGAGAAATTCCAGAGAGATCAAGTGACTAATTCACAGCCACATAGCTGAGTGACGAAGCAAGTGGGAGGCGGGAAGGGGTAGGAATCCTGACTCCTTATCCCTAGTTCTGTATGTTTCCTGCTATTCTAAGGTGCAGCTGAACATTGTCAAATCTTACAAAAGTCACATTATTTACTTGAGACTGTGAAAATGTGATCGTTGGAGAGTTTTGTCTGGGCCAGATCTCCCCTGGTCTTCTGAAAGGATAATGGTTCTTTTAGAATCTAGGCTCTGACTTTGACATTTTTAAGTTATTAATTACCTTAGCAGCTGACACATTCTTCTGGGAACTACAAGGATTTGAGGGAAGTTATTTCCTTTTCTCATCCCCATGTTTTTTGTTTGTTTGTTTGTTTGTTTGTTTTTTCTGTTAACAGAGCACATTCCGACCTCTTGAATGTACATGTGATTTGCACACCACCCTCCTCACCCCCACAACACAATGATAGATGGTCAGAAATAACCAAGAGAGGTTATTTCCTTGGCTTCCATGGGCCAAGAATGCTAGGTGCCCAAAATGGGCTGTTTCCAGACTCTTGTGGGAAGTTATTTTTTTTTTGCAAGACCCTTGTGTTTCATTGTAGGAACAACTGGCTTTGGCTATTTACTTGTCACTCATGTAATTCTTTGACATTCTATCACTTGAAAGTTTGGGAGGGTCTTAAGGATGGTGTTATTTGGATGGTTTAAACAAAATGTGTAAGTTAATTTTGGTCTATTTAGTAACTAGCTGACAGGGAAAGGGAATTTGAGGATTCATTAAAGTAGATATAGACCTGTGAACTGAAAAGGACACTAGGCCTGTGTTAGCAGACAGTAGGCACTAACCCCTGCCATCTGTTGGCTTTGTGAGTTTTGACAGGTCATTATTGTTCTTTCCAAGTCTCAGTGTACGTGTCCTCAAGTGAGTGGGTTATACTACTAGATGAATTCCAAGGCCATCTCCCAAATGCTTATCTTTTTTAAAAAATATGTTTTTAATGATTTTATAGAGAGAGGGAGGGAGAGAGAAATAGAAACATCATAAGGGTTCTATCTCCCTTACAGCTTAGAAACCAGTCAAGATTTACTATTTCCATTGAAGTCATTTTGCCCCTCTCCCCCCAACCCCTGGATGTAAATATGTATCTTGTTCATAACTTGACTCTTCTACAAACATGCATTGCTGTTCCCTCGTTTCATCAGGTACAAAGACAAAGATAATGAATTTCCTGTGTACACTCAAGGAAATTCACAGTATAGTTTGTGGAAAACAATAAAAGTAATTCAAATAGAGTTAGGATATTGGAGGCAGAGCATAGAGTATCCTGGGTTTACTTTGCACTCAGGAAGGAATGAGAAGCAACAGTTACCTTCTTCAAGTAACATATTTTGAATGCATAATGTTCTTTTGAGTATTTTTCTCTCTAAGGAAAACAGTTACTAAATTATGAAATTTAGCTTTATTAAATAGAACAAACGCAGCATTCTCTTTATGCAGAATGCATTTTTTTTTGGATTGTAATACGTCTGTTCACTAATCTTGTGTTTTGTGCATAAGGAAGTGCTCACTATTCAGATAATTTGATAACTGATATTAGTAAAGTGAACAACATGCCAGTTGTGTATATTTGTATTTAGTACCAATATCTTGGCACTAAATTTGTATAAGTGACAAAGAGATGATGTAATAATAGAAATATTAACATTATGCTCATTTCTTTCTAGAATTACAAGTAGAAGTCCCAGTTTTGTAATACTAGTATATGTGCCGTATTTTCTTATTTTTTAACCACACATATTGAAGAAACATAGAAAAGTAATATTGTTCACATATTTTTCCTTCTTTTGAAATAGCAATTATGTTCCTAGCATATTCTTAAGTAAATTGATTTTGTCTTTGCCAGAGCATTCAGGTGTTAGATGAAGCTGTTTTCTTTTTTCTTCTTCCTACCTCAATCCAGATATTTTCATGTTTCTCTCTTCTCTTGGTAATACTTTTTGGGGACCATAGCTATACTGCTGTTACCCTCTTCCCCTTAAAATCAATCTTTTTTTCATTTTACTACCTCTATGTCTTATATCTTTATTTCCTCATTGGATATATTAAGTACTATATTCATCGTTATAATTATTCGCTTCCTTTCTTGGGCTTTGTTGTCTTTTGCCTCCTTAACCCTGGTTAAATCAAACTCTCTACAATATACCCATCCTTGAGCCTGTCTTAAGGTTAGTTCTACCCAGCAAGTTGCATTAGAAAATTCTGCTCTAGAGATATTTAAAAACTCAGCTTACTTGTATCCCTCAGTCTGGTGGCTCTGCAGACATAAGTCATTTCTTCATGATCAAGAATACTATCAAATGCTTTGCAGAAGTAAGAAGGTTTTCGTTCTTTTTTTCTCTCTCTTTTAAGATATTCTCAAGGAAAGCCCCATATAGTAACATTTGCCTTTTGATGTAAAAGCTAAAATCTTAATGATGGCCTTTAAGTTCAGTCGTGTCTATTGATTGACTTTTTTTTTTTATTGTGCTCAAGCAACACTCAGTATAAATATATTAACATATCTTAACCACTGAGCTTTCTCTGTTTTTGTGAGTACTTCAGAGGTCTCTTGGGTTACATATCTATTTTTTTTTCTCCATCACCAGCATCTTGTGGAAGCTGCTACTCATTTGCTTCTATGGGTATGCTGGAAGCAAGAATACGTATACTAACTAACAATACCCAGTCGCCAATCTTGAGTCCTCAGGAGGTTGTGTCTTGCAGCCAGTATGCTCAAGGTAAGCGTTGTATTTCAGGTACTGTTTCCTGTGTGTGTGGTTGGCCATTGTTGGCAAAGACCAAAGGATGGTGTAGGGAAAGCACAATGTTTGTAGTCAGAAAATCCTGATGCAAGTCTGGCCCTATCAATTATTAATGAGTGGTTTCTCATAGAATTTATTGTACCCCCAATAGTTACTATAGATTGCATGAGCACTGCCTTTTATACACATTACCCAATGATGCCCCAAATACTGAAAGAGTAGATATAATCCCTAATTTATAGACAGAGAACAGACATGAAGTTGTTCTATAATCTTTTAAAGGCCACACAGCTTCTAACCCTCACAGTTTCAGTTTCCACTAAGGTCTCCCTCCAAATTCTTATTAAAACCAAACTAGCAATGGTTTTTCTGTAGGATAATTTAAAAATTCTGTATGTATGTTTTTGAGAAGAGGGCATATGTATTGTATATAGAAAGTCTAATTGCCATTCATTCAGAGAGAAACGGTCCCATGTTAAAGTTTTCTTCTGTCAACCCCAGATTTGGCCAAGAGAAAATTTCTCAGTTCACCAGTGGAGAATGATTATTTGCCAGTGGGCCTTTCATTCTTTCTGAAATACTTATCAAACATGGATATTGTGATTTCTAGGCTCTGTGGATTGTGATGTATCAAGACAATCCTTCCCCTTATAAAGATCCACGGTGTGGTATCTGGATATTTAATAACAACAATAATAGTGAACTTTTATTGCTTTTACATGAAGTGAATAATTTAATCCTACAAGAAGGTGCTATTGCTGTCTATATTTACAGATAAATAAACAGAGGTACAAAGATATTCTTCACACAGTATTTGATTTGAACCTACATAGTTAGGCTGCAGAGCCTCCCACCTAACCACTAAGCTAGAGGCACCTTCAAGTGCTGAATAAATGTCTGTTAAATAGATAGGGATGATAGGATAGTGAGCTAGGTAGCTAATGGATGGATGAATGCAGTGCCATTTAAGCTAGGTACAACTTCCAGGTAGCATAAAAAATTAATGGAGTAGAAAAGAGAAACTAGGAAGTGGGACAATTTCTCCTTGTGTCCCTTTCTAATAAAGGGGTAATAACTCTGTGTTATTCCTCCTTAGGCTGTGATGGCGGCTTCCCATACCTCATTGCAGGAAAGTACGCCCAAGATTTTGGGCTGGTGGAAGAGGCATGCTTCCCCTACACAGGCACTGAGTCGCCATGCAAACTGAAGGAGGACTGCTTTCGTTACTACACATCTGAGTACCACTATGTGGGAGGTTTCTACGGGGGCTGCAACGAAGCCCTGATGAAGCTTGAGCTGGTTCATCATGGGCCCATGGCAGTTGCTTTTGAAGTCTATGATGACTTCCTCCACTACCACCAGGGAATCTACCACCACACTGGTCTGAAGGACCCTTTCAATCCATTTGAGCTGACCAATCATGCTGTCCTGCTGGTGGGCTATGGCACTGATTCAAAAACTGGGCTGGATTACTGGATTGTTAAAAACAGCTGGGGCACCAGCTGGGGTGAGCAAGGTTACTTCCGGATCCGTAGAGGGACTGATGAGTGTGCAATTGAAAGCATAGCAATGGCAGCCACACCAATTCCAAAATTGTAGCATGAACCACCCAGCATTTTATACTGACCACCATCAGTCACAAAAGGGGATGATTTATTCACAGAATAGATATTTTTATTGCAGCAGTTTCATAGATTCCTATGAAGATTTTTGCCTTCAAAATGAAAACTGCCCTTGATTTAATATATCTTCCCATTAGCCACTAACCTAATTTTTATAAGTACTCAATTAAATGAGTTTTTTTTATGATGGTGGTGAACTGTGCACTAATGGATTTTGCTAATCATTTCTAGTTCAAATATGCTATATTTTGAACAGTCTATTTGAAAATCTCAAGGAATTATGGTAAGGACTATTAAATTAAAAAATATTTTTTCATAAATGATGAAGTGATATATATTGTGGAATTTATGTGTGTGTATAAGAGAACTACTATTGACTCCTTCAGTTACATTCAGATTTATTGTGTCACCTATATAAGTATACTAAGAAGGAAAAGCATTTGAGGGTATTTTAATTAAAAACAAAAATTTATGAAACTTTATGATAGGGGATATGTTCAAATAAAGGCTAGTGAATGCTAAAACTATCCCCTTTGTAGTTGATGAGCCAAAAGTCATAGTAAAAAGAAAATAGGACTTTTGGTCAAAACGTTGATATTGATAAAATTTTCTTATGGTCTATCTTGAATTTAGAAGTATTCTTTGGTTTTCATTGGGTGAGCAAAAGTAGCTTAATTAGTAGAACATTAGCAGTTTAGATTTGGACAGATCTTTGGGTCTCTAAGGTATATTTTACAGTGATTTGAAACCTCTATGCTGAGTAAACAGATGACATCTATTAGAAATGATAGATTAAGCAAAATTAGGCAGCCAAAGCTCTAAAACATACACAAGAAAAACTTTTGGAAGAGATGGTAAATAGAGATCATGCAATCAAACCTCTGCACAGAAAAAAAACTAAGGCTTAGAAAAGTTCAAATAACTCACCTAAGTCACACAGGTGGTAAGTAAGGGAGTCATAAATAGCACCTAGTTCTTCTAAGCCCTATTCTCCTTGAGCAACTGAGTCACTGAACTTCAGCACTTCCCACCAGAGCATCCAAAATCCTCAGGGATACAACGTGAATACTTGAAAGTTTCACCTTGACATGTTAAGTCTCAGAGTTTTGTCTTAAACCTCATGTACTCTTTGCATGACTACTGATCCACTACAATGACACTTTTATTCTCTTTGAACTGAAATGGCCTTCCAGTAATTTACCAAGTGTTTAAGATGTGGCTTCTTCAGCTTCTTGGGACACTGAGACATACCTTTGACCTTTTCACCACATAGTGACACAGAAGTTCCAGAAGGACTCTTAATGACCAGTATTTTCTCTGTTCCTGTTACTGATTCAATGTAATTTTAATCCTACTTTATGCATAGTCTTGTCACTATGTGAAAGTGTAAAAAGAATTTGAAATCAAGGATGCATTTATTTTTCACTGAAATTTATCAGCTTAACAGAGAGGACTTTGTTAACATGTACACTTGAGCTTATCCTCTGGGTTTTGACAGCAGTTAGCAGATGCATAAGAGAGAAAGTCATGAAGATGCAGAGTGCCCATGGTTTTGCACAATTTTCTGAGCACCCTGACTGAGCCCCACAGGAAAATCATTGCTGGTATTGTGTATTAAGTACTTCAGAAAAAAAAAATTTAAAACTAAACATAGGTGTGAACCTAACTGGCAGTGGGAAGCAGCTTTCACAGCATGATTAGTTGAAGACAAGCAAGGGTTTGAAAAGGCCCTAAGTCTTCAAAGATGGCAAGAAGGATTGCCCACAACAAGAGCTCACATTAATACTGCACTTCTATCTGCATTTATCTGCCTGGAGTGTGCTTCTCCTGTGTCTATAAGACAGAAAGGTCACTTATTTCATCAGCAGTGGAAGAATTAAAGACAGTGACTAAATGAAACGTTGTGGTCCCTCAAGTCTTGTAATTAAACTGTTAAGCTGTACAAATAGCAAGTTTCATTCTAAAACATGTTTATGTTGGTGTTAATAGCACACATAATCAAAGTTGGCTGACAAACTATGGGAAAAATGGGATAGCAATTCTGGCTAATCTCCCTAAAGACATTCCCAGAAAAACTACAGTGAAAGTATGCATGGATGACACTACTGACCACAAAGAGAAACTAAGTTTAATCGGGCGTCTAGCTCAGTTGTGATACCTGACTGTGCCACTTACCACCATGAAACTTTGGGCAGCTTCCTTAAACCACCTGTGCTTCCTTTTCCTCATTTGTTAAGGGAGATAATGGTTAGAGCTCTCATTTAACTCTTCCTACTTAATCAATTGCTTGATGTTGCAACAAAGGAATCAAATGGATTTGAGTCTTTAGGTAATATAATTTGCTTTAAGATCAGGCTATTCACCATGACAAGTGTGCGAACTAAACTAAATTCAGATAATAAAATTTTTCTGGCCTTCCAAACTCAAGGAACTCTGATCTCTCACCTGAATTCAGGAAGGGAAAAGGTTTGGATAGGAAGGGATACACATCTACTTCACAGAGTTTTCTGAGGATTAAATGCCTTCAGATATGCAAAGAATGCAGAACAGTGCTTGGAACACTAAGTCTTTTTCTGAACTCAAATAAGTTTGCTACAGGATGTAGCTAAAATATAATTCTGCTAATGAACAAAGTCTACTCTATTGGAGGAGATTGAAAAACCAACAGAGGAACACTGGTACAAAGAATCTCGCAGGGAAATAAAAACTTACAAAAAGTACAAATTAGACAATTCTGATTTTCTGGTGTAGAGGTTTCACTTCCCTACTGCACCACTGCTGCTGCCCCTGTGGAGAGAACAAGTGTGATCAAGGTCAGATGCTACAGCACAGCTGAAAGTCAGACCCCAGTTGAGAGGAAAGTCACTAACTGAAGCAAAAAGGAGTGAGGCTAATTTAAAGTTTTAACAGCTGGATTTTCCTATTGGGAATTTTACTTTTAGGATAAGGTAAGCATAACAGATTCACATAACAGTGCCAAAGGCCATCTAGTCCACCTCTGTCCTTGAAATAAAAATGGATTTTACAGGTGAGATAATATGTCTGGGATCCCAGCTAATGAAGGTAAATCTGGACCCCATGTTGTCTACAACTTTCTACTGTACCCAAACTCTAAACATGAGATTAATGACTTCATCTTGCTCTGTTAAAATCATTTCTAAGATCTTTCCTAACTCTCAAATCCTTTTCTGGTCTCTTGGGAGAAAATGCTGTAAGCTCCAATCCATGTGGTTTGGAAGCTTTAACAGTTTTCTTCTAAATATAGTGATGCTGATATTTATATTTCTTAATTGTAGTAAATATTTATTTTTGGTTTAAATAGAAGCTTCCTGACCAAAACAGGAGAGCTTTGGATAAATCAAATTCTTCTTCTCCGAGGGAAGTACATGGACTTGACATTAGCCATTGGACCTTAGTTTCATTAGCTGTAAAATATTGACCTCATTGAACTGTAGTTCCGAGTGAAACTGTAAATTTGCCTGAAATTGCCTGGGCTGTAAGATAATTGAAACCTCAGCAGACCTGGCCATGCAACACGAAAATTGCAGGAGATGAACTAGCCTTTGGACAGAAAATGCAACACATGCCTTTGTTGTTTCTTCCTTTTTCCTTTCACAAGTCCATTTTTTGAGACCCATTTTCTTCAAGTTCTTTTAAGAGTTAGCAGCAGTGAAAATTTTAACCTCTCTTTTTCTGATCTTGAGACTCTGATGCTGATGCAAAATTTCAATTTTCAACTTTCTGTCCTAAAACGCAATTTGTTTTTTGAAATTCAGTTCTATAGAAAAAGCTGACTTGTTCCTCCCTCTAATACAAAAGATCTAAAGAGAGAGAAATCCTAGCAATCAATTGAACAGAAATGAGTTGGAGAAATAGCCTATACCTGAGGAAATAAGGGAAATGCCATGAAGGTAATGTGTTGCATTAAAGGGATCATTGAGATAATTTATTTTTTCTCCTGTGCTATAATTTCTTAACTTTCAAAAGCATTGAATAGTTTCAGGGTAGTGTAAGATAAATGATAGAAAGTGAATGCTGTTATTATCAGAGTTTTGTACTCACAATCTCTTTTGTGGGATTTCTGGAGAACTAAGAGAAAAACCAACTTTTCCTTCGGATAACTATTCCTGTGCCATCATAAGATACACAGTATTCCCAAGAAATAGTAGACAGCAACCTAAGATTCAATTGCGTAACAGGATGAGTCAATGGGGAGAAAGTAAACAGAATAGCATTGAGCCGTCAAAATGTACTGGACTTTGGAATCAGTCCCAATGCTGAGACTGGTTCTCCCATGTTTGTTATTTGGACGTGAGTCCAATTACTGAATGGAGATGTCTAGTCTTCAGTGTCTTTGCCTGTTAAAAATTGATGTTAATACTATCAAAGGCTGTGACAGGTTTAAAAGAATCAATGAGTGTTTATATATTACCCCTCTTGTGTCTTTTTTTTTAAAGTTTAAAGTGTTTTACAAAGGTAAAGATACAGTAAAAACTAAGTTAAAAAATAAACTGAAGTAAGGTAGAAAAGTAGGCTATGATTGAACACAGTTTGTACAGAAAGCATGCATCATACTAGCATATATATGATGGAATTATATTTGAACAGCGCTATACAACCAGAGGTGATTTTGTTCCTTGGACATTTGACAATGTGTGTAGACATTTGGGTTGTCACACTGGGGGAGAAGACACAGTTCATAAGGAAGAATTACGTAGCCCAGGTATCATTCCAGGGCATTAAGTGACTGCACAGACTTTGGAAGAGGGAGGTAATTCTGAGGACTAAAGCTATCCCAGAAGCTTCCAGAGTAGACAGAACTTGAGCTGAGCTGTGAAGAATCAAAAGGAGAAGTAAAAGACATGGAGGGCGAGGGAGCTGATAATGACTGAAGTCACGACAGAAGAGAAGGCAATGCCCCTCATTTCAAGATGACAGATTGAGCCCTTTCTGAGTAGCCCCTGACCAATAGGAACCCACAGATAGGCTTTTTAAAAGATCTAAAACTACATAGTCATAAATCATCATAAGAATTGGGCTCATTAGTGGATCAGATATTGGTTATTTTTTTTTTTTTGGTTTTATTCTCACCTGAGGATATTTTTTCCCATTGATTTTTAGAGAGAGGGAAAGACAGAAACAAATCAATTGGTTGTCTCCTGCATGAGCCCTGACCAGGGCCAGGACCTGGGAGGAGCCTGCAATTGAGGTACATGCCCTTGATCAAAATCAACTTGGGACCCTTTGGTGCTCTATCCACTGAGCAAAACTGGCTAGGACCAGATATTGGTTGAATTTAACAAAGGAAGAGAGAAGCAAATCAGAAGTTAGAATGATAATTGGAAGAAAATCTTGTCATAGAAGATGAACACAACTCACCAAACATTTGGTCAAGATAAGGATGAAAAGAAATGAGGATGAAAAGAAATGAGGTAAATTGCAGGATTTTTGCTTAAAAAGAACACTTGTGTAAAGCATTAATCCTCTCTTTTGAGGTCATAGACCATGGACCCTTTTGAGATGGATAAAAACTATGGCTTGTTTCCCAGGAAAAATGCATATGCTCATCTTAAATTTTGCATAAAATTTCAGCATGGTCTTGGAGATTGACAAGCCCCAACACAGTGAAGTATACTCTTGTGTGCATAGCGCCTTTTCTCTCAGCCAATTAGCTATTCCAAAGTGTAGGTATTTTCCCTGTGTTCCTTTAGCTACAGTCTGGGAGGAACCATTGGAAAGTCTTGGCAGGTGGGATAGAAGAAGCCTCTTCCAGGTAGATAACTCAGCGTCCAGGCATAATCCCAGGCTTGGTCAGACCTGTGTGGAAATAACTCCTCATTTGTTCTCTGAGTTTTAGGGACTCTCAGTGTGTAGCCCTTGGGTTGGTTTCTCTGGGTTGGGTTCTAATCTCACTCCTGCTGTCACCACCACTAGAGTAGGGTGCTGACCAGTAAAATTTTGCCTGGGAATGGAGTGAACTCTGATGCCCAGTGTCTACCCACAGGACTGTTCATTTTGTGCAGCCCCTGAGCTCCTGTCACTGAGCTCCTGCCATCCACAGGAGCAACACCATTACTTCTCCCTGCTTGAACCTCCTGCTACCTCCTGACCTGGACTGCCCACTGCAGCAATTTCACCAGAGGGCCTCTCTAACTGCCAAATTTCTTGTTTTCTCAACCAGTCCTGTTTTTATTGGTAATAATAATGGTTGTAAATTTGTCAAGGTCTTACTTTAACCAGATGGTGTGGTGAGCCTCCTTCAGTTCCTTGTAAAGATCCTGTCTTTACAGCTAAGGAATCAGAGCACTTAAGTAACTTGCCCCAAATCAAAGAGCTCATCCATTTACTTCAGATTTGAACCTAGGTAGGTCCTTTTGTTCTAGAACCATAGCTCTTCACTACCCTGTACTCCTTGCCTCGAGATGTCCTTACTGTGTCTTCCCCCACTGTTGATTTTTCAGGACTGGTCCCTTTTGTTGTCCCTGTTGTTTTATTTTATTTTATTTTATTTTATTTTATTTTATTTTATTTTATTTTATTTTACTGATGTTTTACAGACAGGAAGGGGGAGAGATAGAGCATTAGAAACATCTATGAGAGAGAGACATTGATCAACTGCCTCTTGCATGCCCCTACTGGGGATATATGCCCACAACCAAGGTACATGCCCTTGACTGGAATCGAACCTGGGACCTTTCAGTCTGCAGACTGACTATCCACTGAGCCAAACCAGTTTCAGCTGTTCCTGTGTTTTTGTAGGTAACTATCATACTTTGCAGTTGCTGAGGAATAAGAAGATGTCTTCATCCTTAAATCAGAATGAATAAAAGAGGGGTGGTCTCAGAGAGAGAGAGGTTGAGTCAGGAGGAGAACAAAGAGAGAGGGATGATGACATACTCTATTTTAAACAATACATTTCAGCTGACCACTGCAAACAGTAAAAGCTACTTTCAACAGCATCTCACCAGAAATGTGATAGGATTCTTGGGAAGGATTTGACAAATACAATGTTGAGCAGATTTGCAACAATTGCTATAAGCTCAAATGGAAGATAGTTTCTGGCAAGGCACTGGGCGCTCCCAGGAAGAGTGGATTATTTTACTTGGTGTGCAATGGCAAGGGAGGTATTAAAGATAGATACCTTCCTTCCAATATAAAAACATAAATAAACAAAAGAAGAACAATGTTGAGGCCTTCTCTGTTGTATTTCATGGACTTTAGCATGCTAGTATAGAAAGCAATCCATGCAGGGTAGGTTCATAGAACGCATACATTCAAGTTCACAGAAAGTTTAAGGTCAACCTGGGCACTCAACGATCTCTTTCTGTATATTTGAGTGGGCTTTTGAAGTTTAAAATAATAAAAGAATAAAAAAAGAAAGAGGCTCTGTAGTTTTTCCATGCATTTTCAGGGACTTCAGCTCATAGCCTTTAGCATGAAGAGTGTTGTCTTGGGCAAGTATTCAGAAAACATCTTTTAGGGGGAGCCTTCTGTTTCTGTTTTGGAACAAATCTGCAATTAATCAAGCATTATTTACAGTTATAAAAAGTTGGAAACAACCTAGAAGTCCAACAAATAGGAAAAAGATTATTTATAGTATACAAACTTGACAATATATTTTATAATATTAAAAATAACTATGCTGCCAATATAACCACATTAAGAAATGTTTATGTTATGTAGAAAATGGATGCCATGTTTTGTTATGTAATAAGCAAATGGACATGTAAGCACTTCAAAAGGGCAGGAGGATTATGAATAGCCAGGCAAGTTATTTCCTCTTGTTTTTGTTATAACAGCTCTTTTATAAATAAAAGAAAATGTAATCAAAATTTGCATAACCAAGAAGCCCTCAGCACAAAATATGCTCCAGTCTCTCTCCCATCATAAAAAGCCACCAACTTTTCATTTTACTGCAATTATCGGATCACCTTTTTTCCTTCTTTCAACAGCCAAGCTTCTTCAAAGAAGTTTCCTTTACCTTCCAGTTTTGTGTTTTTTCTCCTATATATTTAAATCTGCGCCAAATTTAGATCTGCCTGTGCCAAATCACTTCTTTGAAATTGTTCACATCAAGGTAAGCAAAGTTCACTTGGTTGCTAAAAGCAGTTTTCAGTCATCTCACCATTTGATATTTGGTCATGCCTCACTGAACCTTGCAATTCCCATTTTTCTGATCTCTGTTTCTTTACTAGAGGTCTGGTGCATGAAATTTATGCATGGGAGTGTGTGTCCCTCAGCCTAGCCTGCACTCTCTCCAATCTGGGATCCCTTTCACAATTCAGGACTGCTGGCTCCCAATTGCTCGCCTGCCTGCCTTCCTGATTGCCCCTAACTGCTTCTGCCTGCCAGCCTGATCACCCCCTAACCACTTCCCTGCCAGCCTGCTTGCCCCTAAGTGCCCTCCCTTGCAGGCGTGGTCCCTCCCAACTGCCCTCCCCTGCTGGCCATCTTGTGTCCACATGGAGGCAGCCATCTTATGTGTTGGAGTGATAGTCAATTTGCATATTATTCTTTTATTAGATAGGATATCATTCTCTCTTTCTCTCTCTCTCTTTCCTCTTCTCTGAAACCAATACAAATATTTTTTTAAAAAAGATGCCTATGATAACTCTAAACAGCTACCTCACCTCCAACTTATACATAGATGTACAACCCATTAGCGAGTGCAAAATACACTAATCGGAATACATCATCATTTTCCCATCCCCAAAGCATGCTCATTTTTATCCTTTTAGTTAATGGCATCAACATACACCATTGAAATCAGAAATGTAGATGTTATCATTGATTTATTTTTCCTTCTCAGCCACAACATTCAATTAGTCATGACCTCCTGCCAATCTGATTTCTAAATATCTATGAAATCTGTCATTCTGCACATGCCTGTCTTAAGCTATCATGATCTGTAACTTGTGTGACTTCTATAGCTTCCCAACAAACCTTTCTACTTCCAGCCCTGCCCTCTCCCAATCCTCACCAGAGTGGTGATGACAGATGTCACATCCCTGCTTAAATTCTGTAATGACTCAAATAGTTCAAGAATATTTCAAGGTGGACAGGCTAGTAATGTGGAAATTCACATTCCATAAACCTGTGATTTTCATAATGCAGGCTACAAAAGTTTTAACTGTGCATAACATTCTTGATTGGGAGGGATACATAGAAATGATGGCAGACATTATGAGGGGGATATCTTTCTATTTGAATAATATCCAAACTCATTGATAGGAAGTAAGTGATTTAGTCAAGTGTCTCAAACATGAGGGATGTAAAGTTAACACAGTTGTATTCATTTGTAGTAATGGCTGTGAATTATTCTTTTTTAAAAAAATGTGTTTTTTTATTGATATCAGAGAGGAAGAGAGAGATAGAAACCTCAACAATAGGAGAATTGATTAGCTGTCTCCTGCATGCTTCTCACCGGGGATGGAGCCTACAGCCTGGGTATGTGCCCTAACTGGGAATTAGACTGTGCTATCCCAGTTCATAGTTGGATGCTCAATTCCTGAGTTATGCCAGGTGTCAATTGTTCTTTTTAATGTTATCTTTTTGAAAGCATGAATCCCTTGAAGATACAGTGGTACCTCGAGATACGAGTTTAATTCGTTCTGTAACCTTGAGGCGTGGGAAACTATGAGACGCTCGAGTCGAGGTAAACTGGTGGGTCGTGTGCAGCCGGCCGATCCCCTTGATTACTCATATCTCAACTGTTGCTCGTATTTCAAAGCAAAAATCGCTTGCTCGACAGCTCATATCTCAAAAATCTCGTATGTTAGGGCACTCGTATCTCGAGGTACCACTGTATTTCAGTTCTAGCATATAACTTTCCAGGCATTTTCATTTATTAAAAGTTTCATACTGGTTCTAAGAAACTCAGATCTATTGATTCTGACATTTTAACCTCAGAGTGTCAGTCAGCTCACAGGATGACAATGTAAGAACAGGAAACTGCTCCTCTGCAGGTCCTGGCAGAGGCAGGGCCCACACCTATCAGAAAGAACAGGGCTCTAATTCCTTCCAAGACCCTGGTTCTAGATGCTTAGAATTTAGACATGTGGTCTGCTTGTAACAGACCTCCTCCTTTTTCTAATCTTCCCAGAGGGTGGGGATGATGAAGAGTGAAAATGGCATTTCCTAGACAGTTGTAACATGATTGGTTGTCAAATATTTCTCTGGCTGTTGTCCCCCAAAGGTGTTGATGCCAGTTCTGAAATGTTTGTCTGGGAGCTGTCTGAGCAAAAACAGTCCTGAACATGCCAACGATAAGCTGGAGGCCACACACCTGTGCTTCTTTCATTCAGTGCTGCCCCTGCTTTCAAGATGTAAGTTACTGGATTCCCTAAAATACATCTCATCCTTAAATTCAGTTTAACTGGATCCATTTCCAAGGCCTGGAAAACAGATGATACTTGTTATCCCGACAGCCCCATAAAAAATGAGATTTAAAAAATGCTGTTTTCACAGGGACACATGAGAAACAACTATAAATCCCCTAAGACTTGGTTTGGCAGAAGTATTTTTCCATTCAGAACTGAGTAGTGTTTTTGGAGCTTACTGTTATGCTTTATAGTTGGCGGCTGAATTATCCTGGTCTCTGCTAAAAACTCTGGCCTCAAAAGTGGATCTTCAAATATCCTGTGTTAAGAAAAAAGGATTTAAAACTCCTAATGACTATTTATATGTCAAAAATAAGACATTATATTAACCGGATTATGAGACACTATACCTGTGTAAATGGCCATAATAATAGACAAAATAACTACCCATGAATGATAGTGTATTGTTTATATTATTCATAATAACCTGAGGTAGGTAGGACAAGTTTTAATAGCCCATTTTACAGGTACAAAAACAGGTTCAGTGAGCTCAAAAGCCTGGCTCAGGGTATTTGTGGAAAAAAACAAAACACAGTATTTGATCCCACAGCTTAAACCTAAGCTGATTCTTTTCCCTTTTTGCCACATCCTTTTCAAACTTTATTTTATGTAATGTAATGTAGTAGACTTTAAGTTAATTTTACCTTTAACTGAACCTGACAGAAAATTATACATCACTGTTGCCCAATAATGACTTGGAGAATTATTTATGCCTTCCTTAACCTTAGTGTTTTAACACTACTTTTGAAGGTAATCATCCTATTTATTTATTATTATAAAACAGGTGTGGACTTGGTTGTCTACCAACATGCCCATAAGTGAGTGTATCCCCAGTGCCATAAATTAGAATAACCCACGTTCTTTGTCTCTAGAACACTTATTTTTCCTATGACTCCTGCCCCTATAAATTCACTACCCTCTATTCATACCTTCATATCATATAATGTTTTTTTGTTATGAGATAAGGACCTAGCCTGTCTCCTCTGTATTAAAAACCAGTACCTTGCTGGGACTGGTTTGGCTCAGTGGATAGGGCATCGGTATGCAGACTAGAGGGTCTCAGGTTCGATTCCTGTCAGGGGCATGTTTCTTGTTGTGGGCACATCCCCGGTGTGGGGCGTGCAGAAGGTGGCTGATCAATGTCTCTCTCTCATCAATGTTTCTAACTCTCTTTCCTTCTCCCTTCCTCTCTGTAAAAATTCAATAAAATATATATTAAAAAAAAAACAGAGGAATCCAAGATGGCGGCATAGGTAAACACCTACACTGCTGCCTCGCACAACAATTTCAAAACTACAACTAAAAGACAGAACGAACATCATCCAGAACCACACGAAAGCTGGCTGAGTGGAAGTTCTACAAATAGAGGGAAAGAGAGGGGCTCATGGAGACCCAGAGGAACTGCAAAAAGCTGAGGTACGGAGACACGCGCACGGAGTACCTGGCTAGTTTTCTCTGGCAGGAGGGAAACGGAGACTCTCAAAGGCATTTGAACCCCTTATCTTAGACACTAAACCCCAGATCCAGCTGAAACTCATACGGGGGGAGTTTGGACTGTGAAAAGGGAGAAGTGCACGGAAATTTAGGGGAGTCGCGAAAGATCAAAGGCCTGGTGGCGCCCACGGCACTGCTGATTGTGCCGCTGGCTTTTACGAGTGGGCGGGAGACAGACCCTTCCAACTGTGCCACTTCTAACTTCACTAAGCCCCTGTTTCGGGCGAAACCCTGGGGACCTAGACTCGTGTGGTCCTGGTGTGCAGGGAAGCCGAAAAGGCAATGGTTAGAGGCACTGCGGGCTCCTGCACAAGGACCACTCTAGCGATTACCCCGTCACGTGAGACTCAGGGGCCGTGGAGGGCGGGCCAACTGGAAGGCAAAAGGCGGTCCCTTAAGCCCTGAGACTCCACCCATCCCAAGCTCAACAGAGGCTTCTGCGGCTTTGCACGTCTGGTATCATAAAGCTGAATTCAACACAGAAGTTCTCCGGCATAGTGAAAATGCCGAGACAAGGGAAGGGATTACAAACAAAAGAAATGGCGGAAAAAAACGACTGGATATAGAGTTCAAAACCATGCTTATAAAGTTTTTCAAGAATATGCTAGAAAAGTTGGATAAATTTAGTGAGACCCAAGAGGAAATGAAAAAGGACCAACTAGAGACACTGACTGAAATAAAAAATATTATACAGAGTCCCAACAGCAGACTAGAGGATGGCAAGAATCAAGTCAAAAATTTGAAATATAAAGAAGCAGAAAACATGCAACTGGAATAGCAAGAAGAGAAAAGAATCCAAAAATGTGAACATAATGTAAGGAGACTCTGGGACAGCTTCAAACGTACCAATATCAGAATTGTGGGGGTTCCAGAAGAAGAGAGAGAGCAAGATACTGAAAACCTATTTAAAGAAATAATTACTGAAAACTTCCCACATCTGGTAAAAGAAATAGACTTATAAGTTCAGGAAGCACACAGAACCCCATATAAAAGGAATCCAAAGAGGACCACACCAAGACACATCATAATTAAAATACCAAGAGCAAAAGACAAAGAGAGAATATTAAAAGCAGCAAGAGAAAAACAGTTCATTACCTACAAGGGAGCACCCATATGACTGTCAGCTGATTTCTCAACAGAAACGATGCAGGCCAGACGGGAGTGGCAAGAAATATTCAACGTGATGAATAGCAAGAACCTACAACCAAGAATAATCTATCCAGCAAAGCTATCATTCAGAATTGAAGGGCAGATAAAGAACTTCACAGAGAAGAAAAAGCTAAAGGAGTTCATCAACTCCAAACCAGTATTGTATGAAATGCTGAAAGGTACTCTTTTAGAAGAGGAAGAAGAAAAAGGTAAAAGCCAAAAAATTATGAACAACAAATACATATCTATCAATAAGTGAATCTAAAAATTAAGTGAATTAAAAATTTGATCAACAGAATAAACTGGTGAATATAATAGAATCAGGAGCACAGAAAGGGAGAAGACTGATAATTCTCATGAGGACAAATTTCATAAAGCATCAAACAGACTGTGAAATTACAGCAGAAAGATTAAAGTTAGGTGAGGTAGATAAGTGATCAATCAAAGGACTTGTATGCATGCATATAAGCATAACCAATGATCACAGACACTGAGGGGTTGGGATGTGCCTGGGAGGGAGGGGGGGCAATGGGTAGATATGTATAAAAAATTAATAAAAATTAATAAAAAAATTTAAAAAACAGTACCTTTCCCTTTCTGTCTTTTAATTTGATGATAATTCTTGCTTATTTCAATGCTGTCATATTGCTTCCTATCCTTTGTTCTTTTCTTTTTTAAAATATATTTTATTGATTTTTTTACAGAAAGGAAAGGAGAGGGAGAGAGAGTCAGAAACATCAATCAGCTGCCTCCTGCATACTCCTCACCGGGGATATGCCCACAACCAAGCACATGCCCTTGATCAGAATCAAACCCAGGACCCTTGAGTCCACAGGTGGACACTCTATCCACTGAGCTAAATCAGTCAGGGCTGCCCTTTCTTTGTGGAGAAAGGAGATTAGAACTTGCCGAGAGGAGAGTCAAGTGGAACAAGAATTGTGTGAGAACTTTGCATGAAGCAGTGCAGGACCTCATAGGTGGGTTGGTTTGGAATAAAGGGAAACAACAGTCCAGTACATGGATTTCAATGACACATGGTGATGTGATCGAGCCAGTATTGATATTTAAAGGGATATGTTCTACACTTGGTGAAGCATGGCAACAGGAGCCCACTGGGTTCAAATGGTGGCATAACATGGTTGTAAAGTTTGGAAAGAGAGCCCCAAGTAGGTAGTGCCTGGATGAGCTAGTTAGGCATAGTGTCAGGACCCAACAATATAATAGGAAAGCATAGCATTTGGATATAGGAAAGTGGGCAGGGCTTTGGTGTGTGTGTGTGTGTGTGTGTGTGTGTGTGTGTGTGTGTTTGTATGTGTGTGTGTAGGGGAGAAAGGGGTCTGGAGTACAATCCAGTAGAGTATTCAGGGTTTTGGGGAGGAAGGAAGGCTGTAGTGTCGCACTGAGATATATTGGATTTTAACAGTGCTGAGTAGACCCACCTGCCAGTGAGAGTGGGGTTAGTGGGGAGGAAGTTTTTACAAAGGGAAAGAATACAATCAGATCTTTTCTTTGATTATATTTTTATCTGTTTTTAGGAAAAGTTGGAGAGGAAGGTAAGACTGTACGCAGTGAGATTAGAAAGCTGCTGATAACTTCAAAGCATTGTCTGTCTCACCTTTATCCTTGTGAGACTTATTTTCCCAAATATCTGTACATGGACTGACTACCCTTACTGAATCTTTCAACACTCGCTAACTTTCTGTGTCATGCTTCTCTAATGAGATTGTAAACTTTGATGACTTTGGTGAATTTAATTGTTTCATAGTATTAGGTTCACAATAAACAATCAGAAAAATACATGGGTGCTGTTCAGTGAAAAATAGAAAGTGTGGCAAATAAAGCATAGTGTGAGCATAGAAATGAAGGTATAGGATTTTTACAGGGTATATATACATCAACATGGAAAGGTGGACGGATTTCTATAACCAGGTATTATCAGATGGACACCTTTTGGAATTACAAGTGACACCAATTTACGTGTAGTGTTGGAAAACTAGAGGGTGGGGCAAAAGTAGGTTTAAAGTTCTTTGTATGGAAAAAAACACAGTAATAAACAATAATATAAAAATAAACTCTGTGTTTCATATGCTCACAACTGTAAACCTACTTTCCCCCCATCCTGTGTATTATTTTATAACTTCATTATTCAACTTGATTGTTGGGTCATTTTTAGAATTCAGCCTGATTTGTTAGTGTGTTGAATCTATTTGCATTTAGAATAGTTATTGAGTTGGGTGGATTTCTGTCTACCATGTAGGTGCTTAATTTCTATTTGTCCCATCCTCTCTGTCTCCCCTGTTCCTTTTTTCTTGCCTGCTTTAGTTGCTCTGAGATTATTTTTGCTTTAGTTATATTCTATGCACTACAGTCTTCAACTCCCCAGTGGCAGAGTGATGCTTCCTTATAATTAGTACTAGAAGCCCAGTGCATGAAATTCATGCATGGGGGGGGAGGGAGAAAGGGGTGGTTACTAAGCCCTCTCCAATCTGAGACCCCTTGGGGGATGTCCAACTGCCGAATTAGGCCTATACTGGCAGTCAGACATTCCTCTCACAATCTGGGATTTCTGGTTCCTAACCTCTCAACTGCCTGCCTGCCTGATTGCCCCTAACCACTTCTGACTGCCAGCCTAATCACTCCCTAACCGCTCTCCTGCTGGCCTGATTGATGCCTAACTACTCCCCTGCCAGCCGAATTGCCCCCACCTGTCCTCCCCTGCAGGTCTGGTCTCCCCCAACTGCCCTCTCCCAATTGCCCTCTCTTATAGGCCTGGTCACCTCCAATTACCTTCCCTTGCAGGCCTGGTCCCCTTCAACTGCCCTCCCCTGCAGGCCTGGTCCCCCCAACTGCCCTCTCCCAACTGCCCTCTCTTACAGGCCTGGTAACCTTCAACTATCTTCCCCTGCAGCCCTGGTCACCTCCAACTGCCCTCCCCTGCAGGCCTGGGTCCCTCCCACCTGCCCTCCTCTGCTGGCCTGATCACCAACAACTACCCTTCCTTGCCAACCATCTTGTGTCCACATGGGGGCAACCATCTTTGAGCACATGGGGGCAGCCATCTTGTGTGTTGGAGTGATGGTCAATTTGCATATTACTCTTTTATTTGATAGAATTAAGGACCCAGTGCATGAATTTGTGCACCTTGAAAGGAATTGTGGGCCAGGAGGCTGCTGTGGGCACTGGAGAGGAACTCGGCCCATCCTCTGCTCCCCCATCTGGCCCTTCTTGCCGCGGTCCCCCACCTCCTGTCTTCTGGCAGTGCTGATCCCGCCACCACCACTTCCATGTGCTGACAGCATGGAGTGATTGGAGCTGGTGCCATCAGTGGGTGTGAGCAAGGCCAACGCCATCAGTTGATGCAAGTGGTGGCTGCTGCTCCGATTGCCCCTCAGGAGCAGGGGGAGGTGGAGAAGCTCTAAGGGGCGATCGGGGTCAGAAGCTGCTGCTCACACCTACTGATGTTGCCAAGCAATTTGGACCAGAGCCAGGCATCAGCAACAGGTGCGAGTGAAGACTCTGGCACTGGCAGCAGATGTGAGTGCTGGGCAGGACTGCAGCATGTGGGAGTAAAGAATTTTTAGTAACCACCACCAGAGGCTCACCCTGATGATAACAACCAACACTCGCCTTGGTCTGGTGCCCCTGCTCACCTGCTCTACCATCTTACCGCAGATGACACCTGTCATGTTCTGCACACCTCCCCTGCCAGTCAGCGTATGTCACAGTGACTGGTTGTTTGGTTGTTTCACAGTTTGGTCTATTTGCATATTAACCTTTTATTATATAGGATGAGGCCTAGAGTGTTGGAGGGTATCTTGCTTTCCTCTTGCAGACTCAGGTAGGCCCTGTGCACCTATGTCTTAGGAAGAGTGATCTGCAGCACTCCTGCCCTCCTCCAGTAATGAGTGCCAGCTCCTAGCTCTCAGTGCCTGGGATCTGGAAGGCTTCTTTTGTTATTTTTCTTTACCATCAGACTCAGGCCATGAACACTTGCACCATAGAATCTCTTTTATTTCCTCTTTTCTGTCCCCTGTCTCCTTTCTGATCTCTCAGTGAAGGCCAGGGAAAGAATTGGGTGGGTAATGTGATCTTTATGCCTCAGTGTTTAACAGTTAATTAAGCCTGGCCAGTGTGGCTCAGTGGTTGAGAATTGACCCATGAACCAGGAGGTCATGATTCTATTCCAGATCCAGGCAGAAAAACCAAAAATATATTAATAAAAATTTCATCTATTTTCTTCTTACCCACGTGCAGCTTCCTCCTCTTCTCATATTCTGCCAAAGATAAGCCCTCTCATCAGAGGCTGTCACCTTTTGCGCATCAGTTCATTAGGTCACCTGAGCTCTTAGGTATTTAATAGACTAAAAACCTTTTATAGGTTTGTATATTATCCAGCTTATTCTCATTATTAGAAGGTAAGGGACATTCTCCTTTCACTTTCTGCATCCTAAGAAAATGTAGAACTCAGATGAGACATTTTCCATATTTAACATAACAGTTGGCACATAATTGGTGCTAAATAAGATATTTGTTAATTGACTAATAGAAATAGTCTCATCTAATAATTGTAATTTTTTGTTTCATTTCACCTGTGCTTAAATGTAGATGTTCTTTTGGAAAAAATTAACAGTAGAAGATAAATAAATGAATTCTAAACAGTAAAATAAATTCTAAAAAATCATCCATTGACCTTGGCCAGGTAGCTCAGTTAGTGCTGTCCTGATACACCAAGATTATGGGTTTGATCCCCAGTCAGAACACATACAAGAAACAACCAAGCTGAGACCAGTTTGGCTTAGTGGATAGAGCGTTGGCCTGCAGACTGAAAGGTCCCAGGTTCGATTCCGGTCAGGGGCATGTATCTTGCTTGCGGGCACAACTCCAGTAGGGGGCGTGCAGGAGGCGGCTGATCTATGTCTCTCTCTCATTGATGTTTCTGACTTTCTATTCCTCTCCCTTCCTCTCTGTGAAAAATCAATAAAATATATTTAAAAAAGAAAAAGAAACAACCAATGAGTTCATAAATAAGTGGAACAACAAAGTAATCTCTCTCTCTCTCTATCAAATCAATAAATAATACTCCATCAGGTCATGTAATTAGATATGTAGAGGAAGAGGGAAATGGAATTCTTCTGCTGTTCTGAATATCTATATCTATAAAAGCCAAGTGACTGGAACTATGGAACAACCGGTTCTTATAACATGCACTGTGGTTGCTATAACATGCTATAACATGCACTGTGGTTTCCAATCAGCCCAATTCAGGCCCAATCAGCCCCCACAACCTCCTGTGCTCCTTGCCCAGCCCCCGATTGCCCCTGTCCCTGATCAGGGGCAGGGCTCGCAGGCTCGCAGCCAACTCCCAAGTCCCCTCTCCACTGCTGGCTCGGCTCCCATTAGGGTGGATGGTCGGACCCCACTTGTGCATTAATTCATGCACTGGGCCTCTAGTTAATACATAATGGCAAAGAAGGAGTGAACCTCCTACAAGGCAGATCTTTGTGGCAATAAAAGACACTCTGGGATTATTCAATGTAAATATGACTATGAAATCTAATAACTAGCAAAAATCCTAGTATCTCCACAGTTCCTTTGTCATGGGTAATAAATCTCTTTGTCTTTTCCAGAGAGATCCGTGCCTATGCATAAACACAAATACCCATTCTTAGTCATGCTTTATTTCTAGGTTTTGGTAGAAATCTGTGGGGGATAACTGATATGTAAACCTCATATAGATCTTTGATAACTGCACAGACATTCCTAAGTGTGAAGGAGAGGTCATCCAGTGGTTATATAATGGATTTGTATCCTGTACAGTAACATCTGGAAGTGTAGTCAGGGGAAGTTACCACATCACTCTGCAGTGTATCTAAGCCAACAGCCTCCCCCTCTGAAAATCAGTTCTGGTTGCCAGGGAGGGAGAAGATGGACTTCTTTCTTCTTGTGACCAGAACAGCAAGATCTTCGTGTCCTGCAAAAGCAAAGATTAAAATATCATGAAACAGACCTGGGATACTAGAAATAAAAAAGCTATTTCTTGTTGCCCTGAATCTATTACTTACTTATAGAGGTGGGCCCTGATCAGAACTTGAAGGAACCTAGAACATAAAAATAAACTACTAAACATTACAAGGAACTAAAGGAAATTCTGAATTATAATGAAAGGGAACAAGAGAATATCCACGCTGTTAGAAACTAAATTTGTTTAAATCTATCAAAGGAAAATTAATCACTAATATGTGCAGTCATATGTGTATATGTCTTCATATATACATTTGTACATATACATATATGTATATACATGTGTATGAGGGAGAGAATTTGAGTATGAAAACCAACTGCTGAAAGAAATCTGAAGTTTTTCTCATGAACTTGCAAATGGAAACTGGAGCTGTGCCTGGAATGAAGATGAAACATTTTGACTGGATTAGGCTTTCCTCCAGTGCAATTGTTAGGGTGAGAATTTGCAGCAGGGAAGTGCTTGCTCTGAGTGCCTGTGCCTCAGAGATATTTCAGCTCCGGCCTCATGTATCCCTCTGGAGGTCCCTCTCTGTCTGACCCTGGGATTGCTAAACACCTGACTCATCTATTCATGAACCTGAGCCTGTTTTATCCCAAGGCATGGTTTGCTGTCAGTAAGAACCTTTAGTCCTACTGTGAGCTAGGTTTTTGCCTCACAGGAGAAAAGAGGGAAAACTATGTTTTCTGAAAAACCAGCATGTAGGGTAATCTTGGTATGAACACTTTAAAATCAACAAATGGATTCAGGGCTGTGAAATGTTTATTCAGGTTATTCTGAGTTGCATATATTTTCAATTTCTTTGCACACAATTATTTTTATTTTTAATATTACTAGCAATACTGAGAACTAATATTTATATCATGAAAGTATTCTCTATTTTATCATCTGTGTGATCTTTAAACAAATAAAATCTGTGTCAAATTCTTTCTAAAACTACATTGGTTAAACCCTTTGATTGCCTCTGTCTTTGGGTTAAAATTCAAACTGAGAGTTACTGTAACACAGAGGTTAAGGGCACAAGCCCTCGAATCAGACTGTCAAGCTTCAATTCCAGATTCTAATACTTTCTCGTCTACTGTCTTAGTTTCTTCCTCTGGCAAAGGGGAATAATGAGATCCTCCTCCTCATACAATTGTCAAGAATATGAAAAATGATAATTTACCGCTTTAGCTGGTTTGGCTCAATGGATAGAGTGTCAGCCTTCAGACTGAAGGGTTCTGGTTTGATTCTGGTCAAGGGCACATACCAGGGTTGCAGGCTCCTTCTCTTCAATGGAAAAATATCTTTGGGTGACAATTAACAACAACAAAAGATGATAATTTACCTTAAGCCTTAAATTCAGAAGTTACCTAGCACATGGCAAATATCTGATACTGCTGATATTTCCATTAAACCCAATCACAGCCCATTGTGATACAAACTTTCTTTTAGCTTGTGTTGGGAACTTGGCTAGATTTTTCCATACATGATTTTGTCCAATATTTAACATAAACCTTATTGACAAGGTATTAACCTTGTTTTCAGGCATATCAGGCAGTTACTTCATCATCATCACCATCATCAGTATTATCATAATCAAATTTTTCTTCATTATGTATTGTCATTTTAGTTTGTAGAGAAAGTAATCCCTTCATATAGACCAAGGGTGGGAAACCTTATTCTGCCAAGGGTCATTTGGATATTTATAATATCATTCCCAGGCTATACAAAATTATCAACTTAAAAATTGACCTGCTATATTTGGTCAAACATTTCCCAAGCCTTATAAGGCCCAAGGGCCTGATGTTCCCCACCTCTGATATAGATGAATAACTTAAATGACAGACATCAACCTGGGAAGAGAGAGAGACTTGTTAACAGGAGCAGAGATAAGAAACAGGCCATTTAAGTTTCAGGTGTGGGTTTCTATGTTACAAGATCAGTATATTGCGCTAAGTGCCCACCACCCAAAGTTAAATCTTCTCCTGTCACCCCAATTAATTTAATATATATATTTGACTAATGTGTTTTTCAAACACATTAGTCAACAGAGCGGCAAAACTGGGGCTCGCAAGCCTCATGTGGCTTGAGAGCCGCAGTTTGCCGACCACTGCCTTAGTTTATTGTGCTTCACTGGTATTGCCTTTCTGACAAATTAAAAGCAAAACCATCCACCTGCAAAATTATTAAGACTCACTTTATTGTGATATTTCATTGCTGGGGTCTGGAACCAAACCCACAACAACTCCAAGGTATGCTGGTATCTGTCTATCCCTTTATCTGAACATATGAATATAAGTAATTCTGAGTGGATATTTTCTAATATTACTAATCATTTTTGGGTGATGAGACACTTATTTTACTTTCTTCTTTGTAATTTTATATTTGCACTGGATTTTTACTAGTGCAAAGATATTAAAAATAGTCACTTAATTAAAAAAGGAAGAAGGAAGGAAGGAGAGAGGGAGATAAGGAAGAAAGGAAGGAACAGGAAAGAAGGAAAGAAAAAAGAAAAGGAAGTTTATAAAGATAGCATTCTGGGTCAGAAGTTACAGTTCTTCACACAAGTGACCTGATCAGATCAATTTGTCATAGCTTTGACTATTTCATTACCTGTCCTGAGATACTTGAGAAATTTGCTATTTTTTATTTATTGACTTATGTGTGACAAGAAAGTGTCAAAATTTAGAATAATTTTGTTTTTTCAATACTACTTCCTACTGTAAGATTACGGAAGACACATTTAGTAACAATTAAGGTTCCAAAGTCAAAAGTGGAAATTTAACCCTTGGCATATTAAAAGATGAGTGTCAGATAAAAAGTTATCTCAATACACACACACAAATACACACACACACACACACACACTAACACATACACAAAGAACTAAATTTGCGTATCTGTAGACAATGACAGCTCTGTTGCAATGTAGACTATCCCATTTGGGTTTTGATTTGAAGGAGCATCTTGATTTCAGAGATATTAAAAGATAGGAAATAAAGTGTGTCTGTAATCAAGACACTGTAATGTTTATTGTTTTTAGCAGAATGTAGGGCTAAACCATGAACTAGGGATGGCCATATAGATTGAAGTCTACCTTTTATCTAGGGTTCTAATTGCCAATACTTTCTATGCATTCCCAATATATATAATTTATTGATAATTTAAATTCTTCATAGTAAATTAAATTATATATATGTATATATGTGTGTATGTATATATATATATATATGTGTATATATGTATATATATATATATGTATATATGTATATATATATAATCAAAGAATAAGAACCCTACAAGATGTGTCATGAAAACTATTTACCAATTCATTAATATTTGCTTTTCTATGTTAATTACTTAAAAATTGGAAATTTATATGAACCATATTTGAAAAAATTTCCTTAGTTAAAGAGACTGTAATCAAATAAATTGAACCATCAGTCTTGAAATCAAGCAAGTTGAAGTCCTTCTTAAATATCATGCTTTCCTTTCTATAGATACAGCAACTATGACTTAAAGAATAATTTTCTAAATTCATGGCAAAGTCAGCAACTATGACTTAAAGAATAATTTTCTAAATTCATGGCAAAGCCACACTTCCTGTCTTTTTCCCAAGGCCCTCTCCACTTTACCATCCTATTACACTGCATCTTATACCTTGACAGATAACTGAACTTCTACAGTAAAAAAATCTAAGCCTGTTATCAAGAGCAAACAATTATATAGTTGGTCAAAATGAGCTTATCATCCACAGGGTAATAGATGAGCGGTCCATTCTGCCAGTAGGGCCCAGGGTCCCTGTCCCAGTCCTCCCTGGCTTATCTCTGAACCTATTCAACACTTAGAACTTACTGGCCAGACCTACTCCCATGTATATGTGTGGATTGGGAAATAGAATAGATTAACTGGTTTAATTAAAATGACAACAAAAGCGTTGTATGTATTATCAAAAATATATTATTTTGGCCTAAAAGTTTCCTTCTGGGAGCCCAGAAGGGATTATTGTGGAATGTTCTGCATTCTAAAGGCTATGTTTGTTTGCAGTACATTTTAAGTGGAATATTTTTCACCCTTCTGAGTAGGGCAGACAACGGCTTTAATTAAACAAACGTCACATGGGAACCCTTGCCCCAAAAGCCTTTATTGGCCCTAATTAGCAGATGCAGCTGTAGACTCTCTCAATATTAGATGGTCTGTTTATTGTGTCCATTTATATCCTACTCATCAGGGAGCATGTGCAGGGCACCCCAGAATTATCAGCCTTAATTAAATTGCTCAATTGCTAGAGAAAACATCCCATGCAAAAATGGGTCAGGAAAAAGAGGAAGATTTAAAAAAAAAAAAGAAAGAAGAAGAAGAAGGAGATGTCTACTGGAACTAGTACCAAGGCTTCTCTGGAAAACGAAAGGAGGATATTTAATGATTTGATTTTCTGTAACCGCTTGAAAGAAGCACATACATTTTGGGGCCAGGCTGACTGTACAGACAGGGAAACCACTGAGGCAGAATGTTTCCTTCCTCCGTCCAGGCAGTGCTCCTTGGGGAACACCAGGGCTTCCCTAGGTTTCATTCTAAGCAGACTGGGGGGGAGGAATGGCACATTCATCTAGGCATGTGCACTGAATTCATCATTTAAGGAATTATATAACACTAGATCTGAAAGGGCATAGAAGGTTATTTTACTAGTATGTATCTCAGATACAATATTTAACAAAATTACTATTACTTCATTTTTTTTTGTTGCCCTTTTGTGTTTTTTGCATCTTCCTGATAAAATACTTGAAGCTGAAAAATATGAAGCCCTTTCCAAATGTCTTACATAGAGTCAGTAAGTGATAGAATCAGCATCTAAACTTCTGTCTGTTCCCTTTCTGTACACTATAGGGCCTCTCCTGTATTAATTATAAGAATTTAATATTGTGGCCAATGACTTGTTTATGTGGATAAATGAGCTGGAGCCTTGAAGACTGACACACTTGAGATTAAGCCCTTCTCATTTTCTTAGCTTCTCTAAGCCTCAGTTTCTTCATGCATCAGAGTAGGATGATAAATACTTCTTGAAAACTGGATTATGGGAGATAAACTTTGTGAAAAGATTTTGGCTTTTGGAAAACACTTGATAAATACTATTTCACATCTCGTTTTTACTTATAGTCCACTGTGACCTTATTTGGAAGACACTTTGCGATGGAGAGTTCTTCAGGTATCTTTGGAGTGTCCTTGGACTTGCTAACACAGAGGCCCTTGCAAAGGTAAGATGTACTGTCATACACCCTTAGTGCTCTACAGAAATGTAAGCCTCCTTTATTTGTTCTTCCCAAGGAAACAATTGCTTGGGGTGTATCTCTTCAGTATAAAAATTGTAAAATGTGAAAGAAACAGTGACCAGACAATAATGGAAAGCTGTGACAGTTTAGAATAAAGTGTTTGAAATGTCTCAATGAAGCCCCCCGCCCCCCATTCAAAGGCATAGCAAAATGAATTTGTATCTCTCTATGGTTTGAAAGCTCCAACATAAATTGAAATGCTCCTTTACATCTATAAAGGATATAGTTTTAGCTTTAAAGCAGTCAATTTTGTAATCCTTAGTACAGTGGTACCTCGAGATATGAGTGCCCTAACATCTGAGATTTTTGAAATGCGAGCCGTCGAGCGAGCGATTTTTGCTTTGAAATATGAGCAACATTTGAGATAGGAGCAATCGCGTGAATCAGCCGGCTGCACACGACCCACCCGTTTACTGAGACTTGAGCGTCTCATAGTTTCCCACGCCTCAAGGTTACGGAATGAATTAAACTCGTATCTCCAGGTACCACTGTATATGTGTTTTCTTAATTGAAAGTCATTAAATTAAGTCTATTCCCCTCCCCCTGACCTTTGAAGTCATTCAATCCCATCTATGCTCTAGAAGGTGTTCTTATTTTGAGGTCCCTCCCTGTGACATCTCTAAGATCTCCTGGGGAATTCTGGCAATCCAGCCTAAAAATTACATCTCTGGAATTACATCTCTGAAATAAGATGAATCATGATTTTTGCTGTCTGAAAATTATTTCTGAAGTGATTGTCATGAAAATAAATTCTTCTTTTGCTTTAGACCTGACATTCTGATAGTGGTCCTTTAAGAGGGCAATTATTTCTAGATTAGGACAACAGAGAGGCAAGAGAAAAATAATTTAGGTTCTATACCAACTATGAATTTTCCTATAAATGTCACTATATGTTATAATATTAAATATAAAAAAACTCAGTTAACTTACTGTTCAAATGAAAGCAAGATTTAATGAGACATCAGGACACACAGTAGCCTGGGGCCTCCCAGTTTTGTAGCCTATTCCATTTTCAGGGTTACTTTTATTTATTTATTTATAAATGAGAATCTGTTTTCATATATCTATCTCTATCTATCTCTATCTATCTATCTATCTATATGTAATTTCCATTGCAACTAGAGAGGAAGTGAGAGAGAGACAGAAACATCAATGATGAGAGAGAACCACCAATCGGCCGCTTCCTGCACGCCCCCCCCACCCCCACTGGGGATCTAGCCCACAACCCAGGCATGTGCCCTTGACTGGAATCGAACCTGGGAATCTTCAGTCCACAGGCCAACGCTCTATGTACTGAGCCAAATCCCAGCCAGGGCTTCAGGATTACTTTAATGTGGATCCTGTGGTATGTTGCTCAGAGATCCTGAAACTGGCAGGCTCCCGGTTTCCCCAGGTGCTCTGAGTATTGCCTGATTAAAGCTCCCAGATTAGGCTTGCCTCCCTTGCCACCATCCAAACATCTCTGAAGGCTGTGCCAGCTCCAGAGCTCCCAGACAAATTTGTTCTGTTATTATTGCATCATAAGTCAAATTTTCTTCTCATGAAATCTAGCTTTCCATATGCCTTTGCAGATACTCTACCTGCAAAAAAAAAAAAAAAAATGTTTTCCCTAAGGGCTGTCTATTGGGGAACCCAGCCTCTGACAGCTTCTCACACTACCAAGTTAATGCCTTCATTTCTGCCTTCACAGTGATTTCCCAAGTTTCATTAGAACCATATCTGAATTTAAATGTGAAAATCAAGTAACAACTATGTAAATCTGAGACATCATAACTGGTACATGCATTGGTATCTGTACTCAGCAAAGTGCTATTTCTAATTCAATTAGTTTCAGTGAGAGCATCTATTATGCTTCAGGCACATAGCTGCTTGAATTTACATATTTAATCTTATTTGCTTCTCACAACAACCATGTGGTATAAACATCATACATGGTTAGGAAATAAAGAAATTGAGATTTATTTACTTATTTAAAGTAATAATGTTAGCACCCTGGGGAAACAGAACTTGAACCCAGGTCCTCTTTCACTAATTTTAGTACTAGTTGCAAATGTTTGTGCTGTTCACAAATATTTCCAACTCTCTATCTTCTGAGCACACAGCAGAAATGCACCTCTACCTTCCTTCCGTCTCCCCCAATGCTAAGCATGGACTGGCTTTGGTTAATTAAATGGGAGAAAAGCTGGTAACTTTTTGCTTCACTTCCCTCCCTTGCCACAGGGAGCAGTGATGTAGTGGCTTTGCCAGCTAGTGTCCCTGAATAAAGACAACATGGAACAGAATTCCTAGCACAACCCAAGACAGGCATGAGGGTGAGTGAAAATGAAGCTGAATTGTTCTCCAGGGTTTGTTTGTTAACACCTCATGCTCTAACTAACTTGATCGATAAATTATGACTAAAGAGTAGCTATTCTTTTCTTTTATTATTTTTTTAAAGACTCCATTTTTAAACTTCTTTAAAATTGATTTTAGAGAGAGAGGAAAGGAAAGGGAGAGAGAAACATCAAAGCGAGAGTGAAACATTGATTGGCTGCCTCCTGCACGCTCCCTACTGGGGTTCAAGCTTTCAACCCAGACATCAGGGTTTGTTTGTTTTTTAACTAAGATATATTAATAGAGAATTGCGATTTTTGCTAGAACTAAAAATCCTTAACACTAGAATTTACTTTAAAGTGCAACATGATTGAAAGGAGTTTGGTTTTACAACCATGTAGATATAAATGAATTTGAATCTATGACTTAACATACTTGTTTAATGATCCTAGGTTTTAATTTCTTTCTCAGCCCCCATTTACTCATCTGTAAAGTAAAGAGGATAATAATTGCTATAGCATTGATGTGATGGTTTGATAAAATAAGGGCTGCAAAGCTTTTAGCAAATTCCTAACACAGAGATGATACCAAAGAAGCGTTTTGTAGAAAGTGGTCCCCTAACCCTCTGGATCTGAAAGTCATTAAAAATTACAGATTTCTGAGACCCATACCAGACCTACTGATTTGAATCTCAATCTCCTTTAGCCATTCTTCACTGAGATTTGAAAGTGACAGTACTAAACAAATGTTAAATATTTGTTTAGAGAGCCAGAAAGCCTTCAGTGAGATTCTTGAAATGATCTTAGAGCCATCAATGGAAGCATCACCCACTGCGCAGTAGATGCGTCAGAATGAGCTCAACAGAGGATATGGGGAATGCACACTCCAAAGTATTAACATCTAAAAGGAAAACCTCTGTGAATTCTTTGCATCTCTAAGTATCACATGAATAGTATAGTTTGACTATGGTGATCTTAGCTATTGAGAATTGGGGGTAAGGGGGGGTGCTTCTGGGACTTGAAGACCAGCTGAAATCAGAGGCCTGTGAATGATGGGAATGAAGGCCAGATAAAGCAAAGATACATTGATTAGAAACTCCAATGAGTAAACAGATACACCTCCGGAAATGTTCTTGTGGAATGCTGGGCCAGAACTTTTTATTTTTGCTGTGTTTAGCAACAGAGAAGCCTTTGATGATGCCTGTTGAAGCTTTTTAGGAATGAAGAGTAACCTTGGGGCTTTGTGTCCCCTCCCAACCCCCTTGTCACCAAGTTAGCTTTTTCTACTTCTCTCTTCCTGAATTTCTGTTTATGTATGCCTATGAACTTGTAGCCCAAAAAGAAAAGTTTCCTTAACCTGTTTGTCTCCATGGATAGAGCATCAGACCATGGATGAAAGGATCCTGGGTTCAATTCTAGACAAGGGTACATACATCTGTTGCAGTCTCGAGTTTCAGTGCTGGTTGGGGCTCGTGTGGGAGGCAACCAGCCGATGTGTCTCACATTCATGTTTTTTTTCTCTGTCTCTCCCCTCCCTTCCACTCTCCATAAAAATCAATGGAAAAATACCCTCAAGTAAATATTAACAATAAAATAAAAAGGAAATTTGAAAATAACCAAGAGAGAAGAAGCTGACTCCATTTCCTGTGAAGCCATTAGGCTTTCTCATTCAAAAACAGGAAACTAAAGAGCACTTTTGACTTTTAGTTTTGTGGCTTGGGGGAGGGAAAGAGGAACCCATACCCACTAGGATCTCGAAGTAAAGTACAGGGGGAGTGCGGGTCATAGCTGGGCCCTATGGCCTAAGATCACTGTGTGAAGAAGTACTGGGACTCACAGTTAGCCTGAAATCCCCTAAGAGTCACCCTTCTGGACAGAGAGCTAACAAGGACACTCTACTAAGCTTAGAGCTGAAGAGATAGGGGGGCCACTGCTCCTTCTAGGCATCACACAGCCCCGAGGAGCAAGGGCAACAGAGACACACACCCAGTGATCTTGCTTCCTCCTGCTCAAGATTTTGATGCTCAGTAGACCCCTTTCAGGTCTGTATAAGTCCCACCTCTCTCCTGCCCTGCCAGGAGTTCTTGCAACATAAAAGGGAAGAGAGAAGAAACTCCTCCAAATAACTGATAATGAGTAGGCGGGGGAGTCTTGAGTGCATCCTATATAATAAAAGCCCAATATGCTAAGTGTCCAGTCAACTGGTCAGCCATTAAACCAATTAAGTATAATAGGCTAATGATATGCTAAGGCTGCTCAACTTCTCACTATGATGTGCACTGACCACCAGGTGGCAGACGATCCAACTGTTAGGTTATCTTGTTGTTGGAGTCCAGCCAATTGGGACTGAGAGAGAAGGGCCAGACACACCCTGGACCCCTCCCATGATTCTTCCTCAGATGGCCAACTTCCCATGTCACTCCCTGACCCTGATTGTGCACCTGTGGGGTCCTGGCCTGTGCCCTCTCACAATCTGGGACCCCTTGTGGGATGTCGGAGAGCTGGTTTTGGCCATGCCAAGGGACCCCACTGGTGCATGAATTTGTACACTGAGCCTCTAGTCTTAAATAAAATCAAGAAATGTAAAGACATGTGATATCACTTGCATTGGGAATATTGAGAACAAGTTTGAGCTTGTGTTCTAATCTCATCACACTTGCCTAAATTGGCAGACTCCCAGGCTTTGATTTCTGCCAGAAACTGGAACAGAATATAGCAGGTTCTAGAGTAACATTTTTTCATTCAATGTCATTTTGTTATAACATTGATCAGATGCCTAGGAACTTTAAGTATTGTTTATATCAATTAGCCTACGGTAAAATTGTTTTCATGATCCACCTTTTCCTTCATGTCTCAGAACCTATCCATGACTTGAAGCGAGTACTTACTGTGCAAATATAAGGCAAGCCTATTCCATTCTGATTTAGCATTGCTTGGGGGAGTCAATAGCTACAGTCATCTTTTCTCCAATTCCAGAGAATGTAGAAAGTAAGAATGGGGATCAGATTTGCCTTTACTTCCTTTCTTCTGTTGCCCTTATGGAAGCCAAATCTGACATCTTTCATTGCTTTTACCACTGTGAGTGAACTGGATTTTCATTTAGAGTTATGTTCAGTCATTATAAGCATTGGTTAATATCAATTGTGCTTTATTTTTGCATGAACTACTTCCCAGAGCAGAGGCTGTTGATGGCCCCATTCTTCATCCTTGCCTCTTTCTGACACTCTCCTTTCTATGACATCCCTATGTAGGTCTACCAAAAGACCCTAAGATTCTCACCTGAGGAAATTCTCTAGGTCCCAACAGGCTGGAAGTACTAAGAGTTGGTGCACCAGGAAGCAGCCCTAAGCCAAAAAAGAAATGGGAATAAGGAGATAAAAATACATCTTCCTTATCCGTGAGGATGGGAGGTGAATAATTCTGTGTCATGTTCTAATTGTATCTTTGGAATTAAGCCTAGTTGCCTTCAATATTGCTTGATACAATATACTTTACTGGCGTTTTCCCCATTTCTTGTTTTCTGGCTCCACTTTTCTATTGGTGATTCCCAAATCACCTCCCAAATAACTTATTTGCACACACCTATTCATCTTAGTGGCATATTCAGGGAATATCCAACCAAAGACACCTTGGAATAGGAAATAGATGTGATGAATGATTAATGGGTGACTAGGATGGACATTTAAAAGATTTAATGTAGCCATAAGGTGATGTTAGTTGTCCCACCAAAGGAGGCTGCCAGCTACCCTCCAAAAAACCCTTGCCAGGGGATATGTATTGTCTTGATGATTTTTCCCCATTCTGAGGTCTTGCCAATCTTGTCAACACAAGGAGTAGGTGTATCCCTTGAGCAGGGTCATATCTACAAAGCTCATAAAACTGAGATCCAAAACTCAAATACCAGTTTATGAATTTACCATAAGAAGTAATGACCACAGGGACTGGAATACTCAACCTCTAAGTGACCACTATATACTGTTGCTAGAGGCTGACGTACATGGAATTCTAAATAAACAGCAAAAGTGGCATGGGTAGCATGTAATTGCTACAAGGGAAGCCAGGGGTACCCAAGGCATTAGTTTTAAACACTCTGTTACCCACATCTGCAAGTAAGGGCAATAGTGCCTATGAAAATAGAAAGCTAACACTCCTTGGCAGAAAATCCCTCCAAACTTCCATCTTGGGAATCCTTCAGGCATAGGACTTGGAGATTATGAGCTTTGCAAATGCTTCTATGTGGAATGCCTCTGAGATTCCCAATCCTTCCTTCTGAGCCTCACATTCTTTCTTTAAATGTTAATAAATTCTGTCAGCTTTGCTGAACTGTCAACTATTCAGACTTATACATTGGTTTTGTATAAACAGTATTGCAAAATTTCCAAGGGGTAATCTCATTTTCCTAGTTTTTCATTTTGAAAGGGTTAACAAACTATGGCATCACTTATGAATACCATTTACACTGAGTGGCCAGATTATTATGACCACCCCATCAGTACTTCTTTGGGCCACCTTTGGCCTTCAATACTGTGGCATTCTTCTTGGCATTGACTCCACAAGATGTTGAAAGGTGATGTGAGGAATCTGACCCCATGCCTAATGAATAGCACTATCCAGTTCTGTGAGATTTGATGGTTGTGAAACCAGCTGCCTGATGGCCTTTTTAACTTTGTCCCACAAATGCTCAATTAGATCGAGATCTGGTGATTATGGGGCCACCTAAGCAAGGTAAAGTCTCCCTCATGTTCTTGAAACCACTTCTGCACAATACGAGCACCATGGCATGGCACATTGTCGTTTTGGAAGAAGCCATCTCCATTGGGATACACCATCAACATGATAGGATGAATTTATCAGCAATGGTACTTAGATATGTTGTGCTATTCAGACGTTGTTCTACATGAAGTAAAGAGCCCAAATCATGCAGGAAAAGATGCCTCAAACCATAACACTGCCCTCACCAGTTTGAAGGGATGTACTCATGCATGTGGGGTGCATGCTTTCATGCTGTTTCCGCCAAATTCTCACTCTGCCATCTGCATGATACAATTGGAAACATGACTCATCAGACAACATGACTTTTTTCCAATGCTCAGCTATACAATCCTTATGTTTCTGTGCGAATTGGAGACATTTTATCTTGGTAACTGCAGACAAGGATATTTGAACAGGCCTTCAGCTTCCATATCTCATACTATGCAATATACCGCTAATTTGCCTACAAATGTCAAGTGATCATAATAATCTGGCCACTCAGTGTATATATCCAGGGTGCATTTCTTTTATTCTCACAATAAGTCTTTGTGATGTTATTTTTATTTTACTCGCAAGGAAACAGAGATTTGGATAGGCCTAGTTATTGTCTAAGGATGGAATTGGAGTTCAAGCCTGGGTTTGTCTACGTTTATAAGTCCTGGTTTTTCTTTGTCTTGCTACTGAAAAGTTGTGAATGGTCTCAAGCTTCTGTATACAATATTGACACTAATAAAGGCTTTTACTACTAGAACAAATTTGAGAAATCCTAAGTCTAACTCTAAAAGTGTATGATTTATTTATTTATTTTTTAACGTATCTGGCTTTGTTAATCCTCAGAATGAAGATCTTTTTTCCTAAGTAATTCTGACAAAAATTATTGCTCTTGGGACAAGAAGTTGTGTCTGAGTCATCTTTATAATTGTCTCACTTTTTTACTTTATTGATCTTAGGACCATGTTATTCATTCCTGTTACTCACCAAGTCTTTTTACTAATGCGCATTGATTCTGGTATAGATGTTTCACAAGGAATGAGAGTAACTTTCTAAGGATTGTAAAAGATCTAATTACCTTTATTGACCCTGCCCAGAAGCAACAACAGATAATGCTGTAATTAACTGAGTTTCGCTATAAATGAGAAACATGTGGGTGATTTTTATTATACAAGAAGAAAGACCAGCTCAGTAAGCTATGGGTAACTTATTCATCCTGAAATTTGTTCAATGCTTCTGTATCTTTTTTTCCCTTATTTTTTTCCTGTCACCATTTATCCTCCTTATCCTTCAACCTCCTGTCCCTGTCAATGAGTTCTTTCTCTTTTTAAAAATTAAAAAAGAATTTTAAATTGATTTTAAAGAGAGAGGAAAGGAGAGGGATAAAGAGAGAGAGAAACATTGATGAGAGTGAAACATCGACTGGTTGCCTCCTGCACACCACCTACTGGGGATCAAGCTCACAAACTGAGCATGTGTCCTAACCAGGAATGGAATTGATGACCTCCTGGTTCACAGTCAACACTTAACCATAGCCACACCAGTCAGGCTAAATTTTTTTTTAATGTTGACAGTATTATAGATGTTCCCCATTACCACCACCTTGCCTCTCTTAACCTCCACCTCACCCCACACCTTCATCAGACTTATCTTTCTCCTTTTTTTTTTCTTTTTTGCACAATCCCTCCAGCTCCCTACCCCCATCCCTGGACAGCTGTCAGCCACTGTCTATCTATGAGTCTGTCTCTAACTGAACTAACAAGCTTCTGTATATTTCTTTTTTTCTTCCTTTCTTGCTTTCTATCTTTTTCTCACCCACCCTTCCTAATTTAAAAATGTTTATTTTTCCAATTATGAAGTTAAATGATAATCATCAAAGAAAATTTTGAGAATATAGAAATATGGCAAGATAAAAATATATACATTTTTACTGTTTAGAAATGACTAAAGTTAACCTTGTGATGTGGCTTTTCTGTGTGTGTGTGTGTGTGTGTGTGTGTGTGTGTGTGTGTGTACATACATGTAACAAACTGTTTTTTATTTGTTTCTTTCTTTTAAACATTATGAGGGTAGATGCCCTTTGACCCTTTGGGGGATTCTGTCTATTTCAGTCTCCTTTTCCCAGGAAAGGTGAGTTTAGACAGGTCAGGAGGAGACAGCCAGATTAAAGAAAGACATATATTCATGGCAAGGTTGTGAGGAGTGTGAACACAGGGAACTAGGAGAAAAGCAGGCAGTGCGGGTATGAAATGCTGAGAAAGAAGTGGTCAGGAGGTGAGCAGGGCTCAGATAAATGTGAGCCCTGAATACTAAGCTAAGGAATGTAGATTCCAACAGGAAGGCCACAGGGAGGGGTAATAACATGATCAGAGCTCTGGAACAGTACCTGGCACCTAGCAGGAGCTCAGTATATATGTATCAAATGAATGAATGAATGATGGTCATGTGGAGATTGGGGGACAATGATATGAACTAGAGACAGGGAAGCCAATGAAGAAATGCTCATTTCCTAAATTACTAAGGGTTTGAACTAAGGTTCTGGAAATGGAGATAATAAAGATAAAAGAAGAAATTACAGATAAATTAAGTGTTTCCTTTTGCCCTAGCCAGTTTGGCTCAGTGAATTGAGTGTTGGCCTGCAGACTGTAGGGTGCTGGGTTCGATTTCAGTCTAGGGCATTTGCCTTGGTTGCAGGCTCATGGGGAAGGCAATCAACTAATGTTTCTCTTTTTGTGTCTCTCCCTCCCTTACACTCTCCCTAGAAATCAATGGAAAAATATCCTCGAGTGAGAACTAACTAACTCACTAAATAAATAAATAATTGTTTCCCCTCTATCACCAAATGTTCCCTTTTTGCCAGATGGGTAGAATATCTTTGCCTCTAGCTACTCTGTTATCTCACTTCTCAGACTGACTGTAAACTTTGGTTTAATTAATGATTAGTTGAATTAGCAATTAAATTAACATGGGGAGAGTGCTGGGGGGTTTAGTATGTACACATAAGATAAATTTCTATCCTCTACGCATCTCCTCTATTACATTCCTATTATATGAGTTATACATACATAGGGCTATGCTAGAAATGGAAACACTCCTACAAAGTGGACTTGGAAATTCTAAGCAAGCAAAAGCTTACTCTTGTGCAATACAGATCTTAAAACTGATCCTAAACATTTCACACCATAGGGTCATGTCACGCCCTGTGATTATTTTAAATCCAGTTGCTGGGAGAATTGTGAGCAAGTCCAACATTTGTAGGATGAATCTGCTCTAAACCACTTAGGTCACACACACCTTTTTGTATTTTTGTTTTGATGGATCTGTCTTGTAAATCTTTATGTGCGTTTTGGGCAGGATATTATTTCATATTTTGTAACTTCATGGCTGATATGGCTAAGTAGCAACCCACTTAGCTGAGTGAGAAAATAGGAGTACAGGCAACACTCACATGCAGCAAAAGTTATGGATGTGATGCATGAATGTTAGGAAAGTCACTGTTCTCAAATGCAGGAAGTGGATCTGAACCTTCCCATATTTCTTAGTTAATGCTCATTGCTCATTGTATTTTCTGCCTTTTACACACACGTTTGAGCAGCCAATCCTATAAAATGAGCTAACATTTTACAAAGAGTTAAAGTAACTTGTCTTTTTGTTTGTTTGTTTTAATTTTAGGCAATTGTAAAGTTTCATCACTAGGATTTGAATCTGTGCAACCCTTAAAAGTCTCTTTCCTCCTCAGTGTGTACCTACTAAGTACCCACAGGGATGGTCAAGGAGCTTATAGGCTATATCATTAGATTTTCACACTGAACTTATAAGAAAGGCATTGGTATTACTGTTTTGAAGATGATAAAGTTAAGGAACAAGAATGTTGGATAAACTTTCCAAGGTCATGCAGATAGTAAATAATGAAGCTGAGATTTCTACACAAATCTGAATCAAAAGTCCAAGTTCTTTGCACAACACAGCCTGCATCCCAACAACTAATCCTGTGGATTTCCCAGGATTTGGAGATGGAAATGCTATAGCTGAAATGGGGGGAAAAATTTGACTTGAATAAATGACCAGTCCTGACTAGATAAGAATAAAAACAACATTTAATAAGACTTTTAAATCTATATCATATTTCATTGTTTAAGAGCCATGCTACATACAGCCTCTTTTTTAAAAAGCACAGTTTATTGATTTTTAAAAAGAAAGAGCGAAATATCGATGTTGGAGCAAGAGCACATCAGTTGGCTGCCTCCTGCACGCCACCTACTGGAGATCCAGCCAGTCACCCTGGGCATGTGCCTTTGATTAGAAATCAAACCTGCAACCTTTTGATGCATGAGTCCATGCCCAATCAATTGAGCCACATATGCCAGGGCCATACAACATCTTTTTAACATAACCACATGATGTGGAAATACAGACAAGGATTGATATGCTCCATGTAGATGGAGAAATAAAATTTTCTCAGGAAAATTACAGAAACTTGCACACACTCGCAGGCTAATTTAAGGCAGGATTCTCTTCAAGAGTTTACAGCAGGATTCTTCTAAGAAACAGAATCCAAGATTCCTGGTTTTTGACACAGTGCATCCTTCTTATGCACTGAGCAACCTCTAAGGAGCTTATACTTCAGTAGAAGGCTGGCCTGCAGATCCTGTAGGAGCAGTCAACTCTACAACAAGGGAGACAGCACAGCGGGGTTGCACACAGGCTACACTGGCCCCCATAGGAAAGCAGATTTTAGGTTGGCATAATGTCAACATCTTACCTATTGTAGGTATGTGCCCTTTTATTTATTGATCTCTTTATCTATTATTATTATTATTATTACTAGAGGCTTGGTGCATGAAATTCATGCATGCAGGGGGTGTCCTTCAGCCCAGCCTGCACCCTCTCCAATCAGGCATCCTTGGAGGGATCAGGTCTAAATGGGCAGTCGGACAACCCTCTCACAATCCAGGACTGCTGGCTCCCAACTGATGGCCTGCCTGCCTTCCTGATTGCCCCTAACCGATTCTGCCTGCCAGCCTGATCACCCCCTAACCACTCCCCTGCCAGCCTGATCACCCCTTAACCACTCTGTCTGCCAGCTTGATCATCCCCTAACTGCTCCCTGCCAGTCTGTTTGCCCCTAACTTCCCTCCCCTGCAGGCCTGGTCACCTCTAACTGCCCTCCCCTACAGAACTGGTCCCCCCAACTGCTCTCCCCTGCAGCCCTGGGTCCCCCCCAACTGCCCTTTCCTGCAGGCCCAGTCACCCCCAATTTCTCCCCTCTGCCAGCCTGGTCAGCCCTAACTGCCCTCCCCTGCAAGCTTGATCACCCCCAACTGCCCTCCCTTGCAGGCCTGGTCCCTCCCAACTGCCTTCCCCTGCTAGCCATCTTGTGGTGGCCATCTTGTGTCTACATGGGAGCAATCATCTTGGAGTGATGGTCAATTATATATTCCTCTTTTATTAGGTAGGATAGAGGCCTGGTACATGGGTGGGGGTCAGCTGGTTTGCCCTGAAGGGTGTCCCAAATCAGGGTGGGGATTCCCTTGGGGTGTAGGGCAGTCTGGGTGAGGGGCCTGTGGTGGTTTGCAGGTCGGCCACATCCCCTGGTGACCCAAGCAGAGGCCCTGGTGTCTGGGATTTATTTATCTTCTATAATTGAAACTTTGTAGCCTGGACTGACCAGGGTGTGTGGAAAGCTTGGCTCCTCCATCTCCGGGACAACCCAAGCCCCCCTCCTGCTCTCTCTATGGCTGTGGCCATCTTGGTTGGGATTAATTTGCATACTCGCTCCTGATTGGCTGGTGGGCATGGCTTTGGGGTATAGCAGAGGTATGGTTAATTTGCATGTTACTCTTTTATTAGGTAGGATTCCTCTTCATCATCCTCATATCACTACTACTCTTGAAAAGCTAATTTATGGAGGTACTGTTGCTAGTTAGTAAGTTAGAAAGTCAAATATTTATGTTATACAATGGACAGTGTGATATTGTTATTATTATTTAGTCAATAATTTCACAGGGGTAGAAAGAGGTTGCTGAGCCTTATGTATGAAACAAGTCACTAATGGGGAGGGAGAGTATGATGTAAAGAAGGTTCCATGGAGCAGGAGTCACCTGAAGAATAATATGTAGTTTGGAGTGAGAAGTCCAAAGATCTTTTCGGAAGTGAGGCTTGTACTGAGGCACAGAGTTACTAAGTATTCTGAATGTTTGAAAAAATGCATGTGCTTCCAAATTACTGGAGGATAAAATATGAGAAAAAATGTGTATAAATCAGGGGCAGAGATAGTCCAGGGTCAGAAGAGATTTCACAGCAAGAGGGAATCTAGGAGGAGGGCTGATTCAGTTAGAACATGCATTATTAAATAGAAAGTAGGACATGCAGGAATGTGTGTGTGTGTGTGTGTGTGTGTGTGTGTGTGTGTTCATGCTCACATGATGTCAGTGCTCTAGATTCTGAAAATGGAGATAGAGGAAAAAAGGATCTCAGATCTCAGTAAGTAGACAGGTAAATTGCTAGCTCTTTTAATATTCTCAGGTTCTTGTATATCAGCTGCTCTCCTGGCTCCTTAATGTTCTTCTTTCTTAAAATATTTTTTAAAACTTTTTTTAGAGAGAGAAACATCTATAAGAGAGAGTAACATCTATCAGCTGTTACTTGTATATCAGCTGCCTCCTGCACTCCTCTTCTTGGGGATTAAGTCCACACCCTGGGCATGTGCCCTGATTGGGAATCAAATAGGACCTTTTGGCGCATTACACAGTGCTCAACCAACTGAGTCACACTGGCCAGGGCCTGAATGTTCTTCCTTTAAAGAAAAGTTTCAAGTAATGTAGCTACTTATGGAAAACAAAACAAGAGAGAGAGACATATACACACATATTACCTATGATCCTGTTCTTCAATAATGTTTACTATCCTGGTAACAAGTTTGTGTATTTTTTCTATCTTGTTTTTATATTTGTTGATAGAAATTTAAAGGTAAGGGGAAAGAGTCCTCCATAATCTACTTCTATAGAAGCAGTTAATCACTTGGTTATTAAGAAAAAAAAATAATGAAAGAGAGAAAAGGACAAGATACAGAGGACCTAAAAGAAATTGGCAGCATTGACTGCACCCTCTCTGGCTCAGGACACATCTTCTCAGGGTCTTGGGATTACCCTATGAGATTACCCCATGATGGGTGTGATATCTGTAATCAATAATTTCACTATAAAGAACTTTCTTTGTTACTTGGTGTTCTTAAAGGAGAAGCTACAGAGTCAGATTTTAGTGCATCATTGAAAAAAGTAGGATATGCCCAGCAGCAGAATTGCCATTTCTGGGCTCACCTTCCATCTTATCATCAAAGTTTGGGGGGTAGAGGGATTCTTCTCCAGCTTAGTTCCTCAGGTAGGAAAATCAGAAGCCCAGGCTTTACTGGTTTCATTACTTCTATAACCTTCTTATAAAACAAAACAAAACAAAATACACACACAAAAAAAACAAAAATATGGTAATTATTGTCTCAACTGCTTGATCTTGCTTGGTGAGACAAAGCTTAGTAACACTAGGAAATAAAACATTCTCACATTCAGAACGTACTGACCAGAATGAATATATGAGGTTTACTTTCTTATTCTGATGTATTTCATACATAAAAACTTGACATTCATTCTGTTTTCTTTATCTCCCAAAAGGGAAGCATCCACAAAAAATCTATATAAATTTGTTTTTACCTATTATATGTACACATTCATATTTATGCTAGGAGCCCAGCGTGAGACATCATCCACCCTCAAGTTGTTGATCCAGCCCTGCCTTCCTCTCCAGCCCTTGAAGCAGCCCTGGCCACTACTGATCAGGCTTTCCCCCAGTGCAGGTGTGTGGAGGCCCCTACCACTCTTTCCTCTATGCACACAACTATCCAGTTGACCTATTATGGCATCCCAGTTAATTAGCATGTTTTTCTAATATATATTCTTTCAGATGACTATATATTCTTTCATAATTTACTCTACCACTCTATGACCTTTACATAGCTTCCAATTTTCCACTATCATACCTAATAATAGATAAACATGTAAATTGACTATACCTCTGATACACCCACAGCCAATCAGAGTGAGTATGCAAATTTATTCAACAAAGATGGAGGTTAATTTGCATATGTAGGCACCCAGCAGCCTGGGTCCAGGGAACTTTCTCAGCACCCAGGTCACTCCGAAGTAGGCCCCCTGTAGGTCGTGAGCAACTTGGGGAGGGCCTGAGTCAACAGGCTTCTGGGCAGGGGCAGAGCTGGGCAATTGGAAAAAGCTGGGGGTCCCCTGTCTAGGCCCCAAGCTCCAGCCAGAGGCTTGGGGCTGAGCAAGGGCAGAGCTGGAGATCAGAGGGAACTGGGAGGTCCCTCCCCAGTCCTAGAGGCTTTAGGCCTTGGCAGGGGTGGAGCCAAAGGTCAGAGGTGATTGGTGTGAACTACAGAGGAAATACCTTTTCTGACCACTCATTGGTTAAGCTCCCTGTATGTCACTGCTAATATTCTTAGTAACTTGGGTATAAGAATCCAAAAAGTTGATCTAGGGTTTTTTCACCACACTCTTGGAGAAAAAAAAAAATGAAGATTCACTGCTGGAGGGCTAAGAAATATCATATTCTGCCTTAGCCAGTTTGGCTCAGTGGATAATACCTACCTAGGCTTGCCAACCACAGGGTCCAGTGTGATTCTGATCAAGGGCATGTACCTAGGTTGCAGGCTTCTCCCTGGCTGGGGCCAGGTCAGGGCTCATGCAGGAGACAACCAATCAAATTGTTTCTCTCACTTTGATGTTTCTCTCTGTCTTCCTTTTCTCTTCCACATTCTCTAAAAATCATTGGAAACATATCTTCAGGTGAGGATAAAAAAAATAAAGAAAGAAATGTCATATCCTATGAAAGACACATCTTGAAAATGCCTAAAGTTGTCATTTTTTCATAGTGAAAGGACTGGAGTCCATGTTGATGAAAACACCTTGATGGCTGCGGTGACTGGCAGTGGCTGCAGCAGCGGAGTGATAGGTCTGGTGCCTTCACCTGATCAGCCTGGTCGCCTCAGTAGGACATCCCCTGAGGGTTCCCAGTATGTGAGACTGGGTTGAGGGACTCCCCTCCCCACAGTGCACAAATTCCGTGCACTGGGCTCCTAGTTATAAATAAACCTCTAGTTTTAGTCATAGATTATTTCCTTAGCTTTGAGTTTGAGGAAACAAATAATGAACCTAAATATGTACTGGTTAAGAGTACAGGTTTTGGAGTCAAAACCAAACATAAAATGATATGTGCAATTATTACACAACCTCTTTCATATATACAGCAGTGTTCAAATTCCAGTTCTGACGTTTACCAGTGACACACTTTATTTTTGTTGTTGATCTTGACATTTTCTTCTGAACCATTGGTGTAATGTTACCTAACTCACAGAATTGGTTGTAATAAGTATATAGAATAATCATTATATAGCAATTTGAACAGTGCTTGGAATAAGTAAATGCTTTGTTGTCATCTACACTTTAATTTTACTAGGTTATGGAAGTGTTTCTCAAATGTTTTTAACAATATAAAGTGACACTAATAAAGTCTGAGTGAGCCAATCTACTTTGTTTTTATTTTTTTAAGTATTTTTATAAATATATTTTTATTGATTTCAGAGGGGAAGGGAGAGGGAGAGAGAGATAGAAACATCAATGATTAGAGAGAATCATAGATCAACTTCCTCCTGCATGCCCCCAACTGGGGATCAAGTCCACAACCAAGGCATGTTCCCTTGACCAAAATCAAGCCTGGGACCCATCAGTCCACAGGCAAATACTCTAGCCACTGAGCCAAACCTGCCAGGGTGTCAACCTACTTTGGATATTATTCTTTCTGTAAATGTTATAGTTATATGGCCACTCAGTGTATATCCTATATAATAAAAGGCTAATATTCAAATACACACACACACACATTAGAGGCCTGGTGCACAAAATTCATGCATGGGGATGGGGGGGTTGTCCCTCAGCCCAGCCTGCATTTCTCCAATCTAGGACCCCTTGAGGGATGTCTGACTGCTTATTTAGGACCGATCCTGGTAGGTGTTGGTAGAATGCCTGGTAGGATTGGGCCCAAACAGGCAGTCAGACATTCCTCTCACAATCCAGGACAGCTGGCTCCCACCTGCTCGCCTGCCTGCCCCCCTGATTGCCCCTAAGTGCTTCTGCCTGCCAACCTGATCACTCCCTAACCACTCCTTTGCCAGCCTAATTGATGCCTAACTGCTCCCCTGACAGCAAGTTTGCCCCTAACTTCTCTCCCCTGCAAGGCTGGTGCTCCCCCAACTGCTCTCCCCTGCAGGCCTGGGTGCCCCCCACCCAATTGCCTTTCCTTGCAGGCCCAGTCACCCCCAACTTCCCTCCTCTGTTGGCCTGTTCCCTCTCAACTGCCTTCCCTTGCTGGCCTGATTGCCCACAACTGCCCTCCTCTGCTGGCCATCTTATGGCTGCCATCGTGTGTCCACATGGGGGCAGGATCTCTGATCACATAGGGACAGCCATCTTGTGTGTTGAAGTGATGATCAATTTGCATATTACTATTTTATTAGATAGGATAGAGGCCTGGTGCACGGGTGGGGGCCAGCTGGTTTTCCCTGAAGGGTGTCCTGGATCAGGGTAGGGGTTCCCTTGAGGCATGGAGTGGCCTGGCAAGGGGCCTGTGATGGTTTGCAGGCCAGGCACGCGCACCCCTGCCACCCTGGTGACCTAAGTGGAGGTCCTGGTATCTGAAATTTATTTATCTTCTATAATTAAAACTTTGTAGCCTTTAGCAGAGCCAAGCCTCCTGCTTGATCCATGGCCACAGCCATTTTTGTTGGGATTTCTTTATTTTCTATAATTGAAACATTGTAGTCTTGAGTGGAGGCCAAGATAGTCCAGGGTTTCCTCCATTGTCAGGGGCAACTCAAGCCTTTTGCTCTCTCCAGCTTTGTGGCTGCTGTCATTTTTGTTGGGATTTATTTATCTTCTATAATTGAAACGTTGTCGCCTTGAGTGGAAGCCTGGATCCCCAAGGTGTGCAGAAAGCTTGGCTTCCTCCATTGCCAGGGAAACCCAAGCTTCCTGCTCGCTCTGTGACCATAGCCATCTTGGTTGGGGTTAATTTGCATCCTTACTCCTAATTGCCTGGTAGATGTGACTTGTGGGTATAGCAGAGTGATGGTTAATTTGCATATTATTCTTTTATTAGATAGGATATATACTAAGTGGCCAGATTGTTATGATCTCTGAACACATACTAATCTGGCCACTCAGTGTATTTGTATCTCAAATGGGTACAAAAAGTGTTCTAGACTTTTGCTGGAGATCAATCACCTATTTGCCTTACGCTTTCTATCAGCCAGTGCAAAGAGTAAAACTGATCAGGTGCACAATTTATAGTATCTTTGATATCAAATAAATAAGGTATTCAAGAGAAGTACACTCAGTGGCCAGATTAGTATGTGTTCAGAGATCATAATAATCTGGCCACTCTGTATAAATATAATGGCATAAAGACTCTATCAGAAGACCAGATCACTTTGTCTCTAGAGATAAAGAGATGTTTTCACTGTAGTCATTTTTTTAATGTAAATATATCTGAGAGGAGTGAAACAGCATAGACATAGCAAGCATTTTTTTAACACCGTTGTATAAATACCAGAGATTGTGTAATAATTGCACATATCATTCCTACTATTACAGCCATCCCTGCCTGATGCATTATTCCATTTTTAGGATCACTGTACATCATTGTGGTTTATTTGCCACATTCACTTCTAGGACACAGGCCTGGTTGAATGAGAACAACTGTGGGAAAAGGGACATGATGGGACTGAAGGGGCAAAGAGGCTACCAATGATAACCTGTCACGATCAATTTTGTTCCCCAATTGGCTGAAACCAAGTGCCCATAATTCTTTGTTCTGACTGTACCCATTTGGGCAAAGCAGACTGTCCCATTTTACCATGGAAACAATGGCTGGAAACTTGCCTCCGAGATCACATGATTTGTCTCCAGAAAAAGTGCAGACAGTCCTTCCCACTCAATCTGCTCACACCCCTTCCTATAGTTGATTCATAGCAGTGATGTAGGCCTCTTTGATGATCTCAGAAGCCTGGAAACTTCCATCCTCACTGTCACTGTTGTAGGCACTGTCCTGGATGCCCGCTTCCTTAGGCTGTAAACATGTGACCCCAGAACAGGAGCTAATTAATGTTAAGCCAATACTACTTTGTCTCACCATTGAGGAGACTGATCAGGCCTGTCTCCTGTTATTTAAGCTGTACACCCTTTCCATTCATAACCCTGGGGCAAAGCAATTACTGTGACAAATGCAGAGGCGTAGGACAACTCCAACTCTGGATGCTGATTTTGTTTTAACCACTAATTCAGTGTGTGACCTAACTACTCCGGTCTTTGACTGGCCTTCAGATTTCTCCTCTGTGAAAATGAAGGGATTTGGTCCTTTCCAGCATCCACAGGCATCATAAGGGCTGAAGTGATTAATAATGGCCTGGACGCATCATAATAATCTTTAAGAGATTAGAAGGAGGCTAGTGGAGCCAAGACCGGTTTGGCTCAGTGGATAGAGCGTCGGCCTGCGGACTGAAAGGTCCCGGGTTCGATTCCGGTCGGGGGCATGTACCTTGCTTATGGGCACATCTCCACTGTGGGGCGTGCAGGAGGCGGCTGATTGATGTCTCTCTCTCATCGATGTTTCTGACTTTCTGTCCCTCTCCCTTCCTCTCTGTAAAAAATCAATAAAATATATATTTAAAAAAAAAAAAAGAAGGAGGCCAGTGGAGCCCTTGCTGGTGCCAGATCCCTCCTGCCCTCCTGCTGAGAAGCCCACTCTCTGCTGCCCAGAACCCTCTAACCTCAGAGAAGACAGAAGGATACCATCACAGGTTCCCTTGAGTGTCCTGCAAGAGGACCTTCAGGTTTCCACTTCCTCTGAAGAGAGTGATAGCCAGTGAGATGCCCCTTGTCAGCAAAGACTTGTTCCTTGGCCTCAGGCCTCCTGGTGCTGACTGTTTGCTGGGGATAGGGACATCACTGCATGCCACTGTTTCTGGTGAACCAGAGCCTCCCTGTTGTGCTGTGTTCAGATGGTGGGAAATCTAAAAAGGCTTGCTCACACAGAGTACCAATTGCTTCGTTTTGATGTGTTCAGTGGTAGCGATGAATCAAATGGAAGTTTAATAGGAAAATGTACTTGGTACTTAAACAACAGGCAGAGGAATTTGATCAGTTTTTATAAAGTTGAATCAATTGTATAGGAAATTAATTTGCAACACTGGCCTCAAAGTCTCCTGGAAAAAGGAAGCTACAGAATGTATCTCTATCAGGTGTCCCCGAGTCTGCCTTTCCAAACATGGAGCAAGGCCCCCTATGAGATCTGCAGTCTGTAAGCAGGGCCCGTGGTCCTGAGGAGAAAGTGTTTGCCGGTGCTGTCTTATTTCATTGGAATCAGGACAGGGACTCTCCTCATGACTTTGTACCTTGGATTTATGAAATGTTTGATTAAATTCTACTTCTTTATACTTTTTATTCCATATTAATAAAATTCTGCAAAAAAAAAAAAAAAAAAGGCTGGAGGCAACCATAGGTTTTATGGGGTTCCACCTAGTGGCTGTGTCCCTTATTGCAGTTCTAAGTTCCACAGGGTATTCTCAGGTCTGTGATTAGATGACCCTCACAGAAGTTTTTGGTTGGGACATCATACAGTCCATTCATAATCAGCAAAATAAAGAATGGAGAAAGGCGGTGAGGAGCAGGAAAGCCAACCTCACGTTTAGTGAAGCCTCAAATTTAGATAAAAATTAGAGTTTGTGTTATCTCTAATTGAGGTAATAACAGACAGTGATTGAATGTATACATTTAAGCATGAAGTGGTTAAATGTGAAAACTTAAAATGTACTTCAGTTTTTGAAGTCATATGTCAGCATTTCTTCACTTAAAATAGAGCTGAAGCCTTAAATGATGGAAGTAGTTTATTTTAGACCATTGTTTTTTGGGGGAAATTTTATATGTAGAGAAAACAGTGTATGCCAAGCAAAGTGTTGCTGTGGCAAATTACTCCAGGGAAAGGCATGTAAAACTATTTAGTCCTATAGCATGATCATCATGGTTTCCCTTTGCACCTCCTTTGTGATTATGTTAAATGCCGGGGATAGAAATGCAAGAGACATGGTTCTGACAAATTCAAAAGACTGATAATTCTGTAGGAGAGGACGATGATTATAAACATATTTACAATGTTATATGTAAATAGATGAGCTACAACAGAGGGTTTTTTAAGATGACTATAGTAGCAATATAACAGAGAGATCTATTTTGTTGAGCCAGTTAAGGAATCATTCACGGGATGGAAGACACAGAAGAGAAGAATATAAGGAATCCTTCACTGAATAAAAGCTGGTACTTTCAGTATAATTTAAAGTTTTCTAATAGGATGGGAAGGAGCTCTTTGTAGACACTGAATAACACATAAAAGTTCATGGTAAGTGGAAAATGATTGAAAATAGTAATATAATCAAATGTGTAGTGAACCTGGGCAATGCCTTGCTCTTTGAGGTCCACTTCCTCATTATATATATATATATATATATATATATATATATATATCCATATATATATATTTAAATATATTTCTATTGATTTTTAGAGAGAGAAAGGGAAAGGGAGAGAGAGAAACATCAATGCTAGAGCAAAGCATCAATTGGCTGCCTCCTGCATGTTCCCTTCTGCGGATCTAGCCCACAACCCAGGCATGTGGCCTGACTGAAAATCCAGTTGGAAACCTTTCAGTGCATTTCATTGCACAGGACTACGCCCAACAACTGAGCCACAACAGCCAGGGCTCATTTCCTCATTTATAAAAATGAGAAAATAATAATACCTACACCAGAGAGTCATTAAGAAGATTAAATGAGAGCACAAATAATACCTAGAATGAAAATGAGGGCATTGCTATAAAATTTTGATAAGATGACCAAGTTACATTTAAAAGCAATTTATTAAAAACATGTACAAGATGTATTATAAAAATTGAAAATGCCTGTATTTAATGAAGATATGTGCCTGAAAATTAAAACCTTCCCACAAAGGAAACTTCAGTTACAGGTAAGTTTAGTGGTAAAAATTACAAACATTTAAGGGAAAAATAACACCAAACTCATCTAAACTTTGTCAAAAAATGGGAAAAGAAGAAACACTTAAAATTTTACTAAGCCAGTATAACCTTGATAATGAAACCTAATAAAGACATTATAAGAAAAAATTACAAGTTATAATCTCTCATAAACACAGATGTAGAAATCCCAGATTGTATTAGCTGAAAACTGAAACAAGTGAGATCAAGGTGAGTTTGAGACTGTTTTAATATTCAAACATCTATATAATCCACTATGGAAAGAAAGTAAAGGAGAAAATTATAGAATTGTCTCAATAGTTGAATAAAAATCATTGATATTTCTCAATATCCATCCACACTATAAACTCTTAGCACACTAGAAATAGAAATAAACTAATTTAATCTGTTAAAGAACATCTACCAAGCCCTCATAATTAATGGTAAAATCTTTTAAGTTTGCAATATGAAATCAGGGGAGGAGATTAAGATGCCCACTATCCCCTCTTCTAGGTAATATTATGCTGGAGATAATAGTTAAACAAATGGCAGAGTACTGCAGAGGAAAAAATGGACTGTTATTGTTTATGGAACACATGGTTATAGAAAGAATCTCCAGGTAAACTATAACAATTAGCAGGTGAATTTAGTAAATTGAGCATACATATATCAACTTGCATTTTATATACCAGCAAAAAGTAACTAGGAAAAATTAAAACTGCATAATGAATAATACATAAGGTCTTCCTCTATACAGAACACTGTTTAAACATTGAGAGTTTTTAAATATATTTGGATGGAATCCAGATCAAAAGCATTCCAAGATGCCCATAAAACATTAGCACTAATTGCTAGTAAGCTCCAATAAGAAGGACACAACCTCTTAGCTGTTCATCATAGGATAGTTTTCAAAAACCTCCATGAAAACTTCAATGACTTCAAGACTTTGATCATGCCCAGCAAGAAAGGTTATGTATGGTATGTCTTATGAGTGTCTGGAATATCAGATGATCTAAAGAAGATGTTATTAATAGTGATCTTCAAACTACAGATGATGGAGGGTGAGGAAAGTGGAGAGTGCTGGGAGGATAAATTAATCCATACATATAAAGCTGCCACGGGGTTCCAAAGACATGCAGCAGGTCACCTGACTTGGTTTTACAGCTATAAACAAGGATCTGTATCAACAATAATTTCTGTCTTGTGATTCAACATTAATGTGTACCCAAATATGACTTTTTGTACACCAAAAATCATTTTTCAGTGTGGGTTCTACCTAACTAAATTTATCAGTGAAACTAAGGCCATGAAGTAAGAAATATCAAAGCAATTTTATTTTAAGCATGGGTAAATTTTCTGTGCCTATATGTTTTTTGTGTATGTTTTTTTCTCTTCCCATCAGAATGGAGTGCTTCCAATGTTTATTTCCTCGCTCCTGCCCCAATCGGATTCTCTCTTTCCTTTCAGACACTCACCCATGGCAATTAGTGTATACCCGAACTTACGAGAAAGAGGCATGACCTGCCCACTGCTTTACTGACTGCTCCTCTGACAACTGGCTAGCCCTGGACTCAGCACCAGATTGCCTTGTCTTTTCCTTTGGCATTTTGTATAAATCCACCTTGGCGGGGGGAAGGGGAAGGATTCTTCTGGGGTCAGGTGCACCATCTGGATACAGTTCTAGCTCCCATTGTGTTTTTTTTTAACTGCATCCAAAGAGTGCTCTCAGGTCAATAAAACAGAGCCAAGGCCACCCAGTTGCCTTTTGCCTTTGGTGACATGACTCCATGAGCCTGTTTCCCTGTGTCTGAGAGTGGGCAGAAACACCTGCCTGAAGGTCACTCAAGAAGAAGCACTGGATGACACAGAAATAGATAGTATCGGGGACGCCAGTAGCTGACTGCCTTACACATACAATAATATAACAGCTGTATCTACACCTTGCCTTTACTTCCTCTTCATGGCCAAATGAGCTGGTCCAACTTGGACTAATCAGTGGCAGGGCTTCCCCAAGCTTGGCTATTGGAGTATCACCTTGGGTCCACCTGCACCGAATGCCCTTGGATTTGGACAGTTGCCCTTCTCTGTGCAATGCTGTGGTCTCTTTTTCCAGAATGCAGGTTCAGGGCACTTCTTAGAGGTAGTGATCAGAACAGCCTCAAGGGTGATTTTCTGCCCAGTGTAATCCTGGAAGGACCGCTTCTGCCTCTCTTCTTGCTCAATGATAAGAAGGGGTTGAGGTCCTTCCCAGTCCCTTGGTTGACAACTTTAGTGAAGAGAGATACTTTTATCCTATCATTTTTCAACTCTTGCCAATAAGCTTCACCCATACTTTGTCTCCAACATCTACTATCTCAGAAGGTTTATCCACACAACAGGATGACATGTGAGTTTGATGGACCAGACCTTGCTTCTGACAGCCTGGGATTTTGATAAGGCTCCATAGTCTGTCACCATAGCAACCTCTCCTTGGAAAATAATGTAGAGAGCAGGCAAGTTCTCCATGGTCTCAGGTCTTCCTGAATTCATCCTTAGTATTCTATGGGTCCTCCATATCTCTTCTGCTAAAGCTAACTCAAGTGTATCAGCATCCATTCCAATCTCCTGTGCCTATTGTTAAGCTTGTGAATTTTTTGAGCACTATTGTGCCAATTGCTATAGAAGAGATTTTACACATTTAATGTGCAACATATTATTATACTGTTCTTAAAAATAAAAGAATGAAAAGAGGATTTATAACTTGTTTAAAGTACTGAGATAGTTAAGAGTAAAGAGCCAGTTTTGATCACAAGCCTTCCTGACTCTAAGACATGAGCTGTTTTCATTATACCATAATGCCTGCAAACTTGAGGTATATGATAAACTATTCAGCTCAGTATCTGATACATCATTAGTATTCAATAAGTTTGTTGTTATTATTACTAAAATATGACTTAGTCTTATGGAAAGTCCCTCTTTTTTTGAAAGAAGTAGGACCTTAATCTCTTATTAAATAAATGATTGCTCCTTCTTGGCAGCCCATCTTATAAAAAAGTAAAGGACTGAGAATAGAAAACATGGTAGATACAGATTTATATAAGCCTTAGTTTCAAGAAGCTACAGTTATGCTAGTAAGTTGACACACAAATTGATGAGCACATTCTGTACTGTGGGCTATTTTTTCTCTGCTGTATTCCCTTAGTGATAAACCCTTGCAAAATCTGTGACACTTCAGAGAAGGAAGTTTTGCTCCAAAACTTTGAGGACTGGTTATCCCTGTAGTGTATTAGTCATCTGATAAAACCTTAATTTATTTACTAGGTAGTAATCCTGACAGCACCATAAATAAACTACTAGCTGCTGAATTAGTTCTTTCATCTCATTTGGCTTACATTCATGTGGTCAATAGATTTGTCATAAGGGATCTTTTTCTGCCTTCTGAGTAGATGACAGATTGTGCAGATCAAAGATTATTTCCTTTTCATACTTGTGTGAACTTTAGAATTATACCTGAATAGGCATATTGCAAACAGTAGAATGATTATGGAAAGTTGCAACTTTTCTTAAAAATTTTTACATAAGCTACAGTGTCCAATACGGCTTAATAAAAAATCAAAAGGAAGAGAAAATACATAAGTTATTTGATATTTGTTAATGCAACACAGTGATATATAATAGCTGTGTTTAAACAAGAACAATAAAATCTTCAAATTTAAAACTTTATAATTACTCAGTTTTTTCTGCAATGTTTCCTCTTTGTCACTTTTCATTTCTACCTGTTCTGATCCTATATATTTTCACTGCTTAGCTCTGCATTCTTAGGGATAAGCAGTATTTTTTTTATGACCTGAATATTAAGGCTTGATTTTTGGTGATTTGTATGCATATCTTCTATATAAATATCTTTTGTTTTCCCTGAAATGTACAGGCCTTAAAAACAGTGATTATTTTTTATTTAATTTTTTGTAACCCCATGGAGCCTAACACAGTGCTTTTCATCTAGTAAGTGCTCAATAAATGTTTTGTTATGGAATAAATAACAGAGAAACTACTTCAGAAAAAAAGCAGTAGAAATCAGAAATTGAAAACACAGAGTAGTCTTTATTATTCTTTTTGCTATTCTGAAAAAAAAAAGAGTCCAGTGGAAATGAATGAAGCCATTTAAGATGTTTGCATGATTAAAATGTAAAAATATCCCTAGCTGGTTTGGCTCAGTGGATCGAGCGTTGATCTGCAGACTGAAGGATCCTGGGTTTGATTCTGGTCAAGGACACATATCTCAGTTGCAAATTTGAACCCAGCCCTGGACAAGGTTGCATGTGGGAGGCAAACCAATCGGTATGTCTCCCTCATATTGATGTTTCTCTCTCTGTCTCTCCCCCTCCCTTCCACTCTCTTTACAAATCAATGGAAAAATATCCTCTAGTGAGAATTAATAGCAACAACAAAAAAGTAATTATGATTCAACACTACTAATTTACCAATTATTTTCAAGGAAAGAAAAAGATTTTATTTAAAATACAATTAAAATATTATCCAGATATAAATTCATATTGTGGGTTTTCTGTGACAAGTATTTAATCTTTAGCAATCTATCTATTCATGATGCGAGGTATTCCAGGTAAGATATCATTCCATTAGCCCATTTACCTGTAGGAAGTGTATACTCTTTTTAGTTAAACTTAACCAAATACAGTTTCTATTTCTCTGACCATTCTTTTCTGGACCATCTTCCACAACCTAACAGCCACTAAGAACCCCATTCTCTCTTTCTTATCCACTGTTAAGAACTCAATTAGCACATTATATAGGTGGCTATTGTTACAACACTCACCTTTATACCCAGCTCCTAGTCATATATCTGCAACTGTCATCCAGCAGTACCACATACAATTCTACATTATTATAAGGTCTACTATGGGATGAACCACTTACTGTGCTCTATGTGCCTTACAAGTTGCTCTTCATACTAGAGATTTCTTTAATTAAAAATAAATAAATAATGGTAGGTGATATTATTTTTATTAAAAATACTAGAGGCCCAGTGGACGAAATTCATGCATGGGGAAGGGGGAGATAGGGCAAGGGCAGGGGTGTTCCTTAGCCCAGCCTGCACCCTTTTTAATCTGGGACCCCTCGAGGGATGTCTGACTGCCTGTTTAGGCCCTATCGGACCGGGCCTAAACGAGCAGTCAGACATCCCTCTCACAATCCAGGACTGCTGGCTCCCAACTGCTCACCTGCCTGCCTTCCTGATTGCCCCTAACTGCTTCTGCCTGCCAGCATGATCACCCCCTAACCACTCCTCTGCCAGCCTGATTGATGCCTAACTGCTCCCCTGCCAGCCTGTTTGCCACTAACTCCCCTCCTCTGCAGGCCTGATCACCCCTAACTGCCCTCCCCTACAGGCCTAGTTCCCCCCAACTGCTCTCCTCTGTATGTCTGCATCCCACCCACCTGCAGGCCCAGTCACTCCCAATTGCCCTCCCCTACTAGCCATCTTGTGTCCACATGGGGGAAGAATCTTTGACCACATAGGGGCAGCCATCTTGTGTGTTGGAGTGATGGTCAATCTGCATATTACTCTTTTGTTAGAAAGGATAGAGGCCTGGTGCATGAGTGGAGGCCTGCTGGTTTGCCATAAAAGGTGTCCCAGATCAGGGTGGGGGTTCCTTGCAGCATGGGGCAGCCTGGGTGAGGTGCCTGTGTTGGTTTGCAGGCCGACCACACACCCTGGAAACCCAAGCATAGGCCCTGGTATGTGGGATTTATTTATCTTTTACAGTTGAAACTTTGTTTCCTGGAGTGGAGTCAAGCCTCCTGCTCTCTCCATGGTGGCTGCCGTTTCTGTTGGGATTTATATATCTTCTACAATTAAAACTTTGTAGCCTTAAGCAAAGGCCAAGATAGGCCAAGCTGCAGAAGCTTGGCTTCCTGCATTGCTGGGGGCAACCCTAGCCTCCTGCTCTCTCCAGCTCTGTGGATGCCTCCATTTTGGTTGGGATTTATTTATCTTCTATAATTGAAACTTTGTAGCCTTGAGTGGAGGCCTGGGGCCACCAAGGATGTGTGAAAAGCTTGGCTTCCTCCATCTCTGGGGAAACCCAAGCCTCCCTCCTGCTCACTCCATGGCTGCAGCCATATTGGTTGGGGTTAATTTGCATACTTGCTCCTGATTGGCTGATGGGCATGGCTTGTAGGTGTAGTGAGTGATGGTTAATTTGCATATCACTCTTTTATTAGATAGGATCTCTATTTTCAGCCCAGCCGGTCTGACTTAGTGGTTGAGTGTTGACCTATGAACCAGGAGATCACAGTTTGATTCCTAGTCAGGGCATATGTCCAGGTCGCATGCTTGATCCCCAATGGGGAGTGTGTAAGAGGTAGCTGATCAATGACCCTCTATCATCATTGATGTTTCTATCTCTCTCTCCCTCTCCCTTCCTCTCTGAAATAAATGAAAAATATTATATATATATATATATATATATATATATATATATATATGTATTTTTAGGCTCAGAAAGTTTTATGTGGCCAAGGCTTCATATGATAGAGAAAGGATTCAAGCCAAGACTATTATGATTTCAAAGTTAAAGCTCTTGCTACTACTCCTCACTGCCTTCAACCCTCACTTACTTATTCTCAAAATACAGTATAGTGGTTAAGAGCATTTACTACAGTCAGACTACCTGAGCCTGAATTCTGGATCTTACACTCACTATGCTTTTTTAACTGAGATCAAATTACCTTATTTTCTTCTGCCTCAATTTTCATATTTATAAAATGAGACTGTAAAAATACATACCTCATTGGATTTTAAGAAGTAAATAAAATATAAAGCACCTAGTACAGTAACTAGCACATGGTAATACCCATATATGTAAAACCCTAATATGCAAACAGACTGAATGGTGGAACAACCGAACAACCAGTTGCTATAATGTGTGCTGACTGCCAGGGGGCATGCACGGAACATGGAGGGCATCGGCTGTAACAAGATGGTGGAACAAGCGAGCAAGTGGTCCAGACCAAGGTGGGAGCCTTTGGTGGTTAGTGAAAATTCTTTGCTCCTATATGCTGTGGTCCCGCCCAGTACTGGCACCTGCTGCTGGTGCCAGAGCTGCCGCTCGCATCCACTGCTGGTACCCAGTGTCAGCCCCGATTACTCAGCACCATCAGTTTGTGCAAGTGGTAGCTGCTGGTCCAGATTGCCCCTCAGGGCTTTTCCACCTCCCCTTGCCCTTTAAGGGTGATCGGGGCTGACAGTCACCTTTCACACTCATAGCCAGTGCTGGAGCTGCTGCTGGTGCCCACTGCCAGCGCCCAATTGCTCAGCAGCTACCGGCCCCCATCACCTCTGAGGGCTTCTCTACCACCCCCAGCTCCTGAGGGGCAATTGGGGCAGCAGCTGCCACTTGTACTGATGGCTCTGGCCCTAATTGCTTTGTGCCATCAGTGGCTGTGAGCGGGGTTGGTGCTGTCAGTGTGTGGGAGCAGCAGTGGTGGTGAGGGAACCAGGGGCCACAATGGGAGCTGCAGGCAGTGAGGGAACCAGGGGCCACAATGGGAGGGGCTGGGCAGGGGCATGGAGGATGGGCCAAGACCCGCCTCTGTGCCCACCACAGCCTCAAGGTCCACAGTTCCTTTCAAAGTACACAAAGAGCTCTAGTCTCAATATATTATCCCTGGGGATCATTTAATAGCTAAATTATTCTATCTTATCAATCTTTTGTTCAAAATTCTTCCCTAAACTCCTTTTTATCTTTTCAGTCTTAATGCCCATGGTCCACACGTTGGAATCCATCATGGTGAATGACTGGTCACGTCCTATGCTTGCAACACACTCATCCCTGGATCTGCACTCCTTGTTTGGGCTGCATTTCCCTTCAGGAATATCTTCTCTGTCTAATAAGATCCTGCCAACCTCTCCAGGCCAAGCTCAAATTTGTGCGTCACCCAAATCTCTCACTAATCTAATTAGAAGTTATATACTTTTTCTTCCCACTGAGAAACCAAGAATTTGCCTTGTTTTAGAATTGGATAGGGTTTACATTTTCAGCTCCTCTTACCCATTCCTGTGGACTTCTAATAGACATGCCTTTCTCTTCTATCCACACAACAGTGTTATGAAACAGTTAACTAAAGAACAGATTTGGGTGATTTTGTGATTCTCATCTGGCTTTAAGGGGAGATTCCTGTATACTTGAAATGTTTCCATCTGCCTGAACCCCCTCTTTCTGTGGAATTTCTCTATCCTCTCTATATGATAAATACCCTGATGTCTTCAAGTCTCCATTTCCTATGGACCGTTCTCATTCCTAGAACTCTCTAACCTGCCTATTTTATCCCTAAAACTCATTTCACCATCTTGATCATAGTTTATCTAAGTAGATTATTTTCATTGAGGAGCAGTGTGAAATTAAAAGGATTTCTTTGAAATTCGGTCTTTTTATCTGTAAACATGAATTAATATTTGCAGAGTTGTGAAAATAATGTAATATATATGGAAGGGCTTAGTAATGAAAAAGAATATACAAAATGGGAGTGGTATTTTATTGCAATATAGAGGTAAAGGAACAATCTAAAAAGTAGGATGGTTTCCTGTTATATTATTTATTTTTGTAAGAGCTATAGAGGTATGGTATCCAAAGTACAGTTCAAACACCCTTCTCCTAAGCAAAGGCTTCACAGACATATATGTAAGTCCAAAAGAGAGGAACACATGCTGTTTTTTAGTATACATATTTTATTTAAATTATCTCTGAATTTTTATTCTCAAAGATATTACCTTTACATCCTAAAAATAATACAAGTTCGCACTGCAAATGGTTATGAATCTTACGTAGAGTCACACAAGTAGGAGACTGAAGGGCCAGCATTCAAACCTCTGAAAGTAAGTACAAACCTTGGTTCTTTGGGCGATACCAAAGATTCCCTGCCCCCTTTTTTTCTTAATCACAGTTTTACTGGGAAGACAAATGAGATTAGAACTCAAAGATTCTCTGTAGTTTGCTCCAGTTGGAGCATAAAATAATACACAAGGAAACTAGTTTCTTCTATAATTGCGTGGCCACTGAAGCTTATTTGCCTGGAGGTTGAAAGAAACCATTCTGGAAGTCCCCCTGTGATCTTTTGTCTCAACTGCTAACCACATAGTAATGATTACATGGGGCATGTTAAACAGCCATGAGGAAAGCAGGATCCTTAGCAAAAGTTGATTTCCAGAAGGGATAGAGACTGTTCAGAGACAATGGTATGGAAAAGGAGGATTTTGCTGGTAACAGAATGCATATGAGTTCCTGAGGACATAGTGGAAGAATTTCAAATGTATGGTCACATTAGGAGTCATCAGGGTGAGCATTTCAGAGAATGATCTGGGAGTTCTGAGTCTAGGGAAATGACAGATCAGAACAGAAATAAAGGCACCATGGAATTAGTTCTGAAAGGCCTCAGGGAAGATGGTGCAGGTAGAGCTGTGAAAGTTGGTAGAGGGAGGAGTGGGTAGTAGGTAAGAACAAAAACTAAGAAAAACAGAGTGTGTCCCCCTGTAGGGAAGACATAAGCATTTGGTGGTACACAGACCACTAATGGTGGGAAACAGCCACAGTGAGAGGGCAAGGAACTCATGTTCTCTCATCAAAGAATCTGGATGAGCAATGCCCAATTCTTCAGCCAAGATCTCTTGATTATCACTCATAAGTCCTTAAAGTTGGCAAAAAGTTGCAAGGTTTCAGTTTCATATTTCCGGTTATTAGAGCTAAAGGACTGTCACATGATTTGTACTTTCTGGTTATTAAGGCTCTATTTTTCTTAGCAATGTCTACTAAACTACATTCATTTCAGTTTCAATCTAGATACTTTTAGGCTTTGCTGAGTAGTTTCAAGAGCTCAAAGCCAAAGAATCAATTATTGGGACATTAACTCTATTCACTAATAGTATGTTTTAAGATCCATATCTTTGCATTATTTGTGGTGAGCCTATTTTATTACACTAACTTTTATTACACTAACAGAAAAATACAGTTCAAACACCCTTCTCCTAACAAAGATATAAAAATAAATATGGCCTTAGCCAGTTTGGCTCAGTGGATAAAGCATCGGCCTGCAGACTAAAGGGTTCTGCATTTGATTCCAGTCAAGGGAGCATACATAGGTTGCAGGCTCGATCCCTGGCCCTGCTTGGAGCTCCTGTGGGAGGCAACCAATCGATGTGTATTTCTCACATAGATGTTTCTCTTTGTGTGTCTTGCCCCATCTTTTCCACTCTCTCTAAAAATCAATGGAAAAATTTCCTTGGCTGAGGATTAACAACATCAAAAAGAATAAATACAATCAAAGTACCCATCACAGAGGTAACCAGGTGTGGTATATGTATATGTGAACTTCACTGTCCACAGAGTGTCCATATTAAACATGATTCCTGGGTGTCTCTGTGAGGGTGTTTACACATGAAATGAGATTTGAATCAGTGGACTCAGCAAAGAAGATTGACTTTCCCAATGTGGGTGGCTATCACAGTACATTGAGGGACTGAGTATAACAAAAGGTGAAAGAAGGAGGAATTTGGGCCCCCCTATCCCCACGTTTTTCCCTCTCACTGATTGAGCTTACACATCTCTCATGTTCTCCAGTCCTAGGACTAGAATTTGCACCATCAGCTCTCCTAGTTCACAGCCTTCAGCCTTAGACTCAGGTTTCCTGGGTCTCCAGTTTGCAGATAGTAGGTTGTAAGACTTCTCAGTCTTCAAAATCACATTTATCTAATTCTGTTTTGTTTCTCTGACTTGTACACCAGACGAAGTGTAAAATCTTTTTTTTAATTAAATATTTATTATTCAGATTATTACATTTGTTTCTCTTTTTTCCCATCCATAGCACCCCTCCACCCAGCTCCCACCCTTTCATCTGCCCTTAGATCTCTCCCATTGATCTCATCCATAGGTGTATGATTTTTGTCCAGTCTCTCCCTGTACACCCTTCACCCTTTTCCCCCTGAGAATTATCAGTCCACTCCCTTTCTGTGCTCCTGATTCTAGTATATTCACCAGTTTATTCTGTTGATCAAATTTTTAATTCACTTAATTTTTAGATTCACTTGTTGATAGATATGTATTTGTTGTTCATAACTTTTTGGTTTTTACCTTTTTCTTCTTCCTCTTCTAAAAGAGTACCTTTCAGCATTTCATACAATACTGGTTTGGAGTTGATGAACTCCTTTAGCTTTTTCTTCTCTGTGAAACTCTTTATCTGCCTTTCAATTCTGAATGTTACTTTGCTGGATAGATTATTCTTGGTTGTAGGTTCTTGCTATTTATCACGCTGAATATTTCTTGCCACTCCCATCTGGCCTGCATCATTTCTGTTGAGAAATCAGATGACAGTCATATGGGTGCTCCCTTGTAGGTAATGAACTGTTTTTCTCTTGCTGCTTTTAATATTCTCTCTTTGTCTTTTGCTCTTGGTATTTTAATTATGATGTGTCTTGGTGTGGTCCTCTTTGGATTCCTTTTATATGGGGTTCTGTGTGCTTCCTGGACTTGTAAGTCTATTTCTTTTACCAGGTAGGGGAAGTTTTCAATCATTATTTGTTCAAATAGGTTTTCAATATCTTGCTCTCTCTCTTCTTCTGGCACCCCCACAATTCTGATATTGGTACGCTTGAAGATGTCCCAGAGTCTCCTTACATTATGTTCACATTTTTGGATTCTTTTCTCTTCTTGAGTGTTTTCTGCTTCTTTATATTTCAAATTTTTGACTTGATTCTTGCCTTTCACTAGTCTGCTTTTAGGACTCTGTATAGTAGTTTTTATTTCAGTCAGTGTATGTTTATGATCTAGTTGGTTCTTTTTCATCTCTAGTTGTACCTTTTCCATCTCTAGTTGGCTCCTTTGCATCTCTAGTTGGTCCTTTTTCATCTCCTCTTGGCTCCCGCTAAGTTTATCCAACTTTTCTAGCATATTCTTGAAAAACCTTATAAGCGTGGTTTTGAACTCTATATCCAGTCGTTTTTTTTTTCTCCATTTCTTTTATTTGTGATCCCTTCCCTTGTCTTGGCATTTTCACTATGCCGGGAAACTTCTGTCTTGAATTCAGCCTTATGATACCAGACATGCAAAACTGAAGAAGCCTCTGTTAAGCTTGGGATGGGTGGAGTCTCAGGGCTTAAGGGACCGCCTTGCCTTCCAGTCGGCCCCGCCCTCCACGGCCCCTGAGTCTCATGTGACTGGGTTATTGCTGGAGCGGACCTTGTGTGAGCTGCGCCCGAAGTGCCTCTAGACCTCTGAACTTTCCAGCTCCCCTGCATAGCAGGACCACACGAGTCTAGGTCTCCAGGGTTTCACCCGAAACAGGGGCTTAGTGGACTCAGAAGTGGCACAGTTGGGAGGGTCTGTCTCCCGCCCACTCTCGATAGCCAGTGGCACAATCAGCAATCTGTCCTCCACGTGGTGCCCTGTCGGACCAGACCTCTGATCTTTTGCAACTCACCTAAATTTCCGTGCACCTCTCCCTTTTCACTGTCCAAACTCACCCCGTATGAGTTTCGGCTGTATCTGGGGTTTAGTGTCTAAGATAAGGGGTTCAATGCCGTTGGGAGTCTCCATTTCCCTCCCGCCAGAGAAAGCCAGCCAGGTTCTCCGGCACCTACTCTCTCAGCGCGCGCATCTCTGTACCTCAGCTTTTTGCAGCTCCTCTGGGTTTCTGTGAGCCCCTCTCTTTCCTTCTAGCTGTGGAACTTCCACTCAGCCAGCTTTCCTGTGGTTCTGGATGATGTCTGTTCTGTCTTTTAGTTGTAGTTTTGAAATTGTTGTGCGAGGCAGCAGTGTAGGTGTTTACCTATGCCGCCATCTTGGATTCTCTTTTGAAGTGTAAAATCTTAATGTCTACCATCCATATGAGAATATTTTGTAATATGAAATTTTCTTTTTTCATTTTAGGAAAATGAGTTTAGTTAAATAAGTATAGTATATTAACTAGGTAAAGTCCAATATATTACTCAATTTGAGTGAATATAACATTACTTTTCTAGATAGTTTATTTTTTCATAAAATTCACCACCTCATTCTGTTAGATTTTTTAAAAATTCTGGCCATTGTTTTCCTAGAGAATCTACTATCCCTTGTTCTAGCATGATCTCCACACACTATACCACTTAGAAAAGTCCTCTTAGCAGTTAAAATGGATTCTAACCATCTCCCCTTTAGAGGTTTCTTTGACCCTTCTTTCCTCTACCAGTATCATTCTGAAATTAATTATTCCATCCTTGGAATAATTACTGGAATATATATGTATATATTTACCATATATATTACCATACTGCTTTATACTTTATTTATATATTTCTTAGTGATTATTCATGGGGAAATATTATATTGTTTTCATTTATACATTCAGAGCATCTAATGTAGTAACTGTTTCCAACACATAGTCAATAAATTTTAAAAATATATTTTATTGATTTTTTACAGAGAGGAAAGGAGAAGGATAGAGAGGGACAGCAACATCGATGAGAGAGAGACATCGATCAGCTGCCTCCTGCACGGCCCACACTGTAGATGTGCCCACAACCAAGGTACATGCCCTTGAGCGGAATTGAACCTGAGACCTTTCAGTCCGCAGGCTGATGCTCTATCCACTGAGCGAAACCGGTTTTGGCGATAGTCAATAAATTTTATTCAACTGAAATATATGTGGCTTATGGACTAACTTTCCACTTCTTTAATTTTGACCAATTTTAGATTGTATTTACTTAAATGCATATTGTTAAATAAGATGGAGTATAAGAGAGTGGTGAATAATATATGAAAACTTCCTTAAGGCATTTTAAGTCTAAGGTAGAACAAAAGGAATAATGCTACCTCTGACATATTCCCTTTCATGAAGGGTTTTTATTAATTGTCTGAGGTGTGAGGAATCTTTGGATGGTCCATTTTCATCCTATTATTCTCCTCTACCTATTTCTCCCAGATCCCATTTCTCCTGGTACTTTTCCCATCAACTTGAGAATTTCAGAAATATAGAAGTAGCCCTCTAACTACACATTTAAGAAAATGCGCTATACAAAATTATTTCTCGAACTTGAATATAGTATAGATCTCCCTTAAAATGAAAAAAAATTGTCATGGATTTCTAGTGTTGGTTTAACTTATTTTAATTACAATGTTACCAAAATGTGTATAAAAATAAGACTGGTTATAAACTCTCTAGCTCTTCAAAACTAAATATTAAAACACATTCATAAATTAGATATATAAATCTAGAACTTATTTAATTAATATTAAAATATTAATTAAATGTGATAGGTGATGTCATTTTTGAAATTTAAAATCCAGTGTTGAATTTAATCATACAAATGTACATTTTCTTGGTTTATGTTTTAATTTTTGTGTACTGATTTTGTTCTTTGGAATTGCCATGGCCAATTATTTGGATATTTTTCACTGTCACTATCATTTTAATTTAACTGTTATTATAAATATTCTTGTAAGTACTAAAACACTAATTTAGTGGGTCAATACATTAATCAGTCATTGTAAAATACAATACTGAAAAATTTAAAGGACCATTTAATAAAAATCCCTTCATTTTACATTTATAATGGTACACACTGCCAATGAACTTGTACAAGATCATGGGTACAAACAAATGACCTACCCAGTAGATTTGCTTACAACCTGAACTGACTGTTCTCATACCAGTTATCACATAGCACCAAAGTGATGATAAACCCACAAGCATGCCAGAGTGCATAAATCAGTGGTTCTCCAAATGATCCACTTATTCCTGTGTTTGCTCTCCCAGATTTAGTGAGACTTCATTGCTGAGTCTTGGAAGTGACTAGGAAACCTGCATCCTTTCAGACATTTTCTACTCATTGTCATTGTTGGATATAGCACACCTGTGCTTAAGAAGCCACTTTATTTCTTATCTTGAGAAAAGGATAGGTGGCATAATAGCATTTGCCACCTGGTTTTTATATTCCTGAAAATATCATTGGGCTTTGTTCTTGAGTGCTGTTATGTTATTTACAAACATTTTTATCCTTTCAGGATTTGCTTTCATTATGTTAGGCAAGAGTAGAGAAGCATTTAGTCCATTCTAGTTTTGACCCATACTTGAGACAAATTGAATAGTTTCTTCATGTACATTTGCTAATCAGTACTTTGCAAAAACACTTAAGGTGTACCCTCAGCATGTTTTCCAATTTTTCTTCCTGGGCAGCTCTTTCCTTGACTGATATAGGGGTTGGGGTGCTGAATTGCCCTACAGTGGAAAATCCACATGTAACCTAAGTTGGCCCCCCACAAATGTGGGTCCCCAACTGTGGATGAAAAATATTACTGAACTTTAGCTGTCCTGATGCCCCAGACTCTCATCACTGAGTTCTTAATTCAGACAATACACTGGGCTCTGCCTGAGTTCTCTCTTCCTCAGCCATGTCCTACAGACTCTCTCAAGGCATTTGTAGGGGCTTACCTTATTTGCTATCTCTCAGTGATCATTGTTCTTCATTAACTGATAGCTATGGCCCTGAAAATCATTGTTTAAAATTATGTGCCCTGGCATGTTTAGAGTGGTCAAGGGCATGCATGTACCATCCCCACCCTGGTGCAGGTTAAGTGTGGGAGCCAATTGATGTATCTCTCTCACCTTCTCTCTCTGTTTCTCTCTCTCTCTCTTCCTCCCCTGCACTTTCTCTAAACATATTGGGTGAGGATTAACAAAAAAACTGTTGTCCATTTTATTGGTTGTTTCAGGAAAGAGGATAAATCTAGTTCCTTTACTTCACCCCCTTTAGAAACAGAAGTGTTCAAACTCTACATCTTGCAGCTACTCCATTCTCCACACACAGCTTGCAAGATCTCTTTTCAATCGAGTCACAGAAAGAGAAAAAGCATGAAGGATCACATGTAGGTAACTTTTATGAGTCAAGTTTGAAAGTGGTTGCTCACGTCTGTGACATTGCCCTGACTAGACATCAGTCACATGGCCACATCTGACCAAAAGGCCAGTGGAAAATAATAGTCAAACTGTAATCCCAGGAAAAAAATTGGAAGTAGTTTTTGATGAATGGTTGGCAAGTTTCTGTGATATGGTACCTTTATGGGCACCAAATGCCACTTTTACTCTTCCACATAATAGAAGACACTTATTCCATGACAAAGGAGTGAAAATTATTTGCTCTCCCCTGCCCACCAATGAAAAAGTATTGTAACAAGGATGAGATCACTATAATTAAAGCTTCCATTTAGACAAAGTAAAGAATGAGATTCTGCCCTGGCTAGTGTGGCTCTCTTGGTTGGGTGTCCTTCCTTGCAAAGAACATTTTGGGTTTGATTCCTAGTCCTGCATTTCACTTTGTCTCTCCCTCTCCCATCCTCTCTCTCTAAAAAAACATTTTTTTAAAAACAACAATAAGAAGAAAAGAGTGGGATTCTACTGCAGCATGTGGTCCGTAACAATGATGACCATGTTATCAAGCAGGCATTGTGAGGTCCCTTGCCCCTGACAAATGCAGGAGATTCCTTGATTAGATTTTATTCTACTTTCTGTAAAGAACCATTTTTTCTTCCTTCTTCCCTTCCTTCCTCTCTCTCTCTCTCTCTCTCTCTCTCTCTCCCTCTCTCTCT